>CM042336.1:2106703-2389203 GCA_023566125.1 Zingel zingel | reverse complement strand
TATCAATAAAGAATGTTTGTCAGAGCCTAAACAACACACAATGCTTTAGTTTTGTACAAGTTGCATTCAGGCAATGTTTCTTTATACAGTATAGCACCTCTGTCCAGCAGCTGTGCTTTGCATATGAAATATTTTTTATTTAATGTTCTAAATTGAAATGAATCCTAATGTTGCTCTGTGTCAGCTGGATGTGCACCGCTTCCCTGTAACAACTTTATGACGTAATCATAGGTCAGTGTTGTGTTTTCAGCTTGTTCCACTGTCACTTCACGGCCCAAAAATCCATCCGCGCTGTTCTTAACAGCAGTGAAGCAACACACAAGTTACTGAAGTCATCAAAATTGTGACACGTACTCGGAGCAGCTTTGTGTTTTTGGGAAATCAAACGAATCAAGAGAAAAATAAAGTAGGAAAGAACGCCAAGGGAGACAATAATAAGAAATCAGGAGGAAAACTAAATCAGGAAACTCTTTCGATAAGGGGCGCAAGGCCAGCAGAACTGAGAGAAGCTGAGCACTGATGGGAGATTCAAATGCTAAGCAGGCAGAGAAAGATCCAGATCGGTCAGCCTTCCTCTCTGTGAAATGGAAATGAGCCCGGAGAGACGGAGAGCAAGGTAACACTCTAATGAGATAGAAGATAAAATGTGGAAGAATGGAGCTTTTTCTCTCAGGTCCAATGCACTATATATTCACACATCAAAACAACAGACCAAAGTGGAAGGCTGTAATGCAGGTATATCATGAATGGAAGGAGAAAGTGTGCACACACTAACAATTGTATCCATTATTTTGCTACCTTGTGATATAATCAAACCAAAATGAATGAATACTCTGTCATTAAATTGATAATGTAATAAAATAAACATCAGTCAGTGATTAATCATCATTCCAGATGTTGATAATGAACAAGAGCCCAATTTTAGATTTCATGTCAGATAATCAGACATGAAATTGCCATTTTGATGAACAAATTCTGCACATTGCTGTGACATACTATTACATTTGTGAAGTTATGTCTTTTCATATGCAAGGGGGTCAAGAGATAATTTCCAGGGATTACCAGATGGGTGGGGAGAAAAAAATGAAATAAAATATTCTAGACTGGGGAATGGTTTTTACATTACTGTGTGAGTTTGATACATTTCATGTGGTATATTCAGAGCTTCATTTGTAAATCAGGAGGTCCAGGAATACACACATAAACACATCAAAAATCCACAGAGCCTGGAGCACATTGGACAAGGCTAGGTGCTAGCTGCTAAAACTAAAACTAAATAAATATATTTAAAGTAATTAAAGTGCTCATATTATGCTCATTTTCAGGTTCATAATTGTATTTAGAGGATATATCAGAATAGGTTTATGTGGTTTAAAAACACCATATTTTTGTTGTACTGCACATTGCTGCAGCTCCTCTTTTCACCCTGTGTGTTGAGCTCTCTGTTTTAGCTACAGAGTGAGACCTCTCACTTCTGTTCCATCTTTGTTGGGAGTCACACATGCGCAATAAGTACTGCTAGCCAGTCAGAAGCAGAGTATGAGGGCGTGCCCTGACAGTACCTAGGTAAGGACTACTAGCCAGTCAGAAGCAGAGTATGAGGGCGTGCCCTGACAGTACCTAGGTAAGGACTACTAGCCAGTCAGAAGCAGAGTATGAGGGCGTGCCCTGACAGTACCTAGGTAAGGACTACTAGCCAGTCAGAAGCAGAGTATGAGGGCCCTGACAGTACCTAGGTAAGGACTACTAGCCAGTCAGAAGCAGAGTATGAGGGCGTGCCCTGACAGTACCTAGGTAAGGACTACTAGCCAGTCAGAAGCAGAATATGAGGGAGTACCCTGACAGTACCTAGGTAAGGACTACTAGCCAGTCAGAAGCAGAGTATGAGGGCGTGCCCTGACAGTAGCTAGGTAAGGACTACTAGCCAGTCAGAAGCAGAGTATGAGGGCGTGCCCTGACAGTACCTAGGTAAGGACTACTAGCCAGTCAGAAGCAGAGTATGAGGGCGTGCCCTGACAGTACCTAGGTAAGGACTACTAGCCAGTCAGAAGCAGAGTATGAGGGAGTGCCATGCTAGCAGCTAGGCGAGCATTATAACGTGTGTTCCAAAGTGACCACGTTTGTCTCTGAAGTAAAGGCTGGACTACAATAGAGCTGTTTGGAGCAGTTTGTGAACAGTGTTTTCTGTTGGAGATGGTAACTCCCTTTGGGGGGGACTTTGGGCTTTTTCACTTTGTAAACCTATAACATGCACAAAAAAGATATATAACACAATAAAGGAAAGGGAAAAAGCCAAAAAGCATAATATGAGCAATTTAAAGCATTATTTGTTTACATGTATTAATCAGAGCATTCACAAAAATCACTCAAAATCAGCAGGGGGAGGCGTGTAGAAACAGCAGTTTACAGCGTTTTGCAGCTCTCTTTGTCGTTGTCGAGGGGTTAGGAGGATTGCGAACACCAACCTTATTATTCTGGGGGGGGTCATGACTCAAAAAGATTGAGAACCACTGCTCTAGAGTGGCCCAATGTGCAATAAATATCACAAAGTTCCAGAGGAGAAAACGCCATGCAGTGCCTCAAACGCTGCCTTACCGGCTAGAAACGTTTCTGTGTGCTGGTGCTCTGGAGTTTTTTTTTTTTTATACTATTATGGTTTTTATAATTTCCTTCACAGGCATTAAGAAAACATTCAACTGTGTTTTACAGTTTTTGTATTTACAAAAGAATGAAAACCTCAGCCTAAAAAGCATGTGTTAAGAAAAAAAAGTTACCTAAATTATATTTCTATAGTTCTATGCATATGCACCGACCGAGCATGCAGCCTGTTGCAATCAAAGGAGACGTGACAGAGACACATCACACCTTCAGCGTGTGGAGCGGCTCCATACAGGTTATTAAAGAGGATGGTCAAAGAGAGCAGCTGTTTCCCCCCCCGCTGAACTGTATGTAAAAAAGCTGAAAGGAGCCGGGCTGAAAGAGGTGGTTGTCGGTTCTATTCCCATCCTGTCTGAACCTCCACTGACCTTTGAAGCAACTGTTTTTCATCTGCTTTAATCTGCTGAGAGTGTTAAAAATGTACCTTAAATTAAATATTTGAAGTAAAAGTAGTCTCGCTTTGGCAGACCTTCCTCCACAGCGCTTCGGAGGAAGGTCTGTCTAGTCCACACAACATCCCGGGATGGGAGAAAAACGTGCTCTTTTTTTATTGCCATTTCTTTAAACCAATCACAATCGTCTTGGGCAGCGCTAAGCGCCGGACAGAGCCACGGTGCCTCTGCAAAATAGTCTTAGGAAGGAATTTGTTTTGGTGGAACATGTGTACATTCAAAGGTTGTTTTAGTCGGCGATATTTCCAGCAGCACCTGAACAATCCCGGAAATGAAATAATTCCTTTCCCCCCCAATAAATCATGATATATAGCCAGTGGTGTAGTCTACGTGATACGCAGGTATACGCAATATACCCACTAATAAAGCTCCAGGATTTCTGTATACCCACTTAAAAATGCCCAATGACACGCAACAACATAAACTTAGCACAAAAAGTAAGGAAATTTGTGTTTGTTAGATTATTTCTCTGTGGTAACAATGCTTTGTGGCAATAAATCTTATACCGTTGGAAAGCCTGTTTAGTTCCCTTTCAAATGGTGCCCCATTTGTAAGGAACATGCATTTGTGGGTTGTTGAGTATGTGTTGTGCCCATGAACAATTTGCCAAATCTTCTCAAACAGGTTATTTTGCTGTTGCTATTGACACTTGTTTTGAGCTTCTGGTACCCCCAGGTGCTTCCAATCAGGTGCCTGATTTAGAGATGAGATTCTGCAACCAGTGGCAATCCCATATCTCCACATTCTGGGATCAAACTCTATCCTCCAAGATGACAACGCTGCCCCCCCCCCAGGGCGGGGTTTATCAGAGACTACCTCCAGAATGTGGGAGTGGAGAGGATGGAATGGCCTGCCAGCAGTCCTGACCTCAACCCTATTGAACACTTGGAGGATCAGCTTGGGCGTGCTGTTCGTGCCAGAGTGACCAACACAACCACGTTGACTGACTTACGACAAATGCTGGTTGAAGAATGGGATGCCATCCCACAGCAGTGTGTGACCAGGCTGGTGACCAGCATGAGGAGGAGGTGCCAGGCTGTTGTGGTTGTGTATGGTTCTTCCACACGCTACTGAGGCTCCTGTTTGTGAAATGAATAAAATGTTAAATTGCCAATAAGTCTTGTTTCTTCAAACTTCAATCATCCAAGCCACCAAACACCAAACAAGTAAATGGCAGAATAAGCTGTTAGGCATTGGCAGAGAAGATTTGGCAAATTTTTCATGGCCGCAACCCACATTCTCAGCGCTGCTGCTCATCCCACAAATGCATGTTCCTTACAAATTGAGCACCATTTAAAAGGGAACTAAACAGGCTTTCCAAGGGTATTAGATTTATTGCCACAAAGCATTGTTACCACAGAGAAATAATCTACCAAACACAAATTTCCTTAGTTTTTGTGCTAAGCTTACTTTCCATTATAATTTTGATATATTTTGAATCGTCATCTGTGTTTTTCTTCTTCACATAGGCTAAATAAAGGTACTCCCACCATAAATTGGTGCATGAAAGTGTATGCAAATACAGGAAATGAAGTCGTTGATGCTCAAAATGTCCCTGGGGAGGACACTCAGAACCCCCCACTATGATATGGCTCCCCTCCCCCAAAGGCAGATTCCGGCAAATATGAATATACAGTTCAGTATACCCATTACAATACATTAGACTACACCACTGTATATAGCCTATTTTGGTAATACGAAGTAAGGGGACTCATGTGGACTCAGTACTGCTGAGTACTGGCCCATTTCAGGCACAGGTGTGTCCTTCATGTAGAGAGGAGTGTCCTAAGGAAGGGTGTGTAACATCTCTGACTGTCATGCAGGAGTTCCATCACCGACCTGCAATTGTGTTTTTATCTTATCACAATCATTCCCTGACATGTATTAGGTGTTTAAATGGCCTTGCTATAGTTAACCCTCGTCTATTTGCCAAAAGCACCATCTCTAACCTAAACTACACCACAGCTGCCATGCACAGATGTTGTAGAAGGCAGGAACGTTAAAAAACGTTGGCAATGAACGTAATCCAGTTTTGCAGATTCTTCCAATCTCAACGTTCCTGTCTGCCAACAGAGCGCTGTGGTGTCTCCCCACCACTGTTCCCTAACCTCCAGCAGAGGGGGCCAGAGGGCAGGCCTAAGTCTCATGTCAGAAACATTCCCCTAACACAATACAATTGAGTGGCTTTTGCACAGACATGTTGTAGGCTATACTCCCAAACATATGACTAAGCGTGAAAATCTACTGAAGCTCATTGGTTCAAATCACTAGATGAAGGCTAGATAAATCACAGGTATCACAGGTCAGATTTACTGGGTCATTAGAGAAATTTGTAATATCAGAAAAAGGCATCTGATATTATTGGATACCTACAATTTCCAAGTAGCCTGAGACTAGTTGTACACTCCAGATAGTGTTTGGACTCATTTGTTTGTGTGAAGTGTCTGATAGCTGTTTTTGGAGTAATTTCAGTGACTTTATTTCATGCAAGTATGTCTAATTTCCTGTCTCATTCCATATTCTTATGCAAATCTAATCTCATGTAGTCAGAATGAACCACAGCTACCATGACATAGTCTGCTGCGCCCCAGTCCACTGGTGGCATAGTGTCCAACTGGGCTTTGTATCTCCGAGTAAAGGGCACGCCAAAACCATTAACAGGAAGTGATGTTCTTGACAGCATGGTCATCAGCACTGTGGACAGCTGACGCTCTGCGTGCAGTCAGGGACAGACTGCCAGCATTTATGACACAGTCCTGTTAACCAAACCCACCTGAAGATGGATGAGCACAGCACACTTGACAAGTATAAAGTAATAAAAAAGGATTTGATTACCTCAATTATATATCATAGTTCTGTGCATGTGCACTGACCGTGCATGCAGCCTGTTGCAGTTGCTCCTGCATGTTTAATTTTTCCAGCTTTGCGAATTGTCTGATAGTAATGAGAAAAGATTTTGCTATCATAAGATGATCTGTGAATCTGATCCAATCAAAGGAGATGTAACAGAGACACACTGGACTGTACCGGGGTTATGTAAAAAAGCTAAAAGGAGCCGGGCTGAAAGAGGTGGTTGTCGGTTCTATTCCCATCCTGTCTGAACCTCCACTGACCTTTGAAGCAGCTTTTTTTTCATCTGCTTTAATCTGCTGAGAACAAAGACAGTGTACTCACCCATCGCAGCAGGTGGCCACACGCACTGACTCACGCACGCACTCACTCACACACACACATGCACGCACGCACACACGCACACACACACACACACACACATCCTCGGCCAGACACACACATATACACACTTGAAAGCAGGAGTAAATGTATGCACATCAATAACACATATTCTTATATCCCTGACAGTGTGTGTGTGTGTGTGTGTGTGTGTGTGTGTAAAATTCTGTTCAATTTATTTATAGTGTCAAACCATAACAGGAGGTATCAGGACAACTCACGGTCAATAAACCTCATTTATATGATTATTAGTTTATACCATAGACTGTAAATTAGTGGACAGAGCATGTGTGACGTCATCCATTGGTTTGTGGAGATCTGCTGTGAGTCGTCGAGTTTGCTGTTACGGGCGCAGCCATCCTGGTTGCGGATGTGACGATTTAAGACGAGAGGGAGGAGTGAGGGAGGAGCTGCTTACACTCAACGTTACGTTACACACTTTCACTGTCAATCACATCATAGCCACGCCCTAAAACACCCCCTGCTTTATCGCCGATTTTAAAATCAACGAGACCATAATTCAAAAAGTGAACATCATTCTGTGTTGCAGAAGACTTAAAACTAGCGATTGAGACCATCAACTCATTATGAAAATGTTTACTGAGGTAATAAATCAAGTGAGAAATGGGTCACTTGAATTCAGATAGAATGCAGGTTTAAGGTGTCTCCCCCTGCTGGAATTCAGATAGAATGCACCTTTAAGGCACTTCCGCATTTTCAGCACTTCGCCGAACTGGATGCTTTGTCCATTAATATTAACAGTCTATGGTTTATTTGTTTTTTTATTTTTTAAAGCTGAAATTATGAATTATTTTGACTAATAGTTAAGATTAGAGAAACTTTGATGGAGATCATAGACTGTCAAAGTTTAACCAGGATAATGTTTTGAAACCATTTCAATTTATTTCTAAATGCTATAAAATTAAATATAACACCCAAAATTCTATAAAAGTAGTGAACTGATCATTAATTGTACCTTGGAAGAGCTTTTATGGATCCATCAATGATATTTTTGGGCAATTTGGTTGAAAGAAAAACAACATATTTCTGATATAGAAGTTTTAAAAACGAGTCACATTTGACCCGAGGACAACAGGAGGGTTAAAACATGAAAATAATAAATACTAATCAATAAATGACTGCCAGAATATGATTGTTTTGTTTTTACAGTGAGCTTAGGAAAACTTAAAGGTAATTACTGTTTGTTTTGTTCTCCTTCCTTTCCCTGAGGGTGCGCCCCCAGAGTGCTCCTTGTTTTTAGTCTAGTCAACTCATTTGAGACTGTTGTACACCTGGGATGCAACAACACATCTACAGTGTCTCACCATTCTTGGAAAAATAATGCCGCTGAAGAGCTGAAAGACTGCTCTGCCAAGTATCCAAAACCCTGCATGGTGAAATGTGGAGAATGAAAGACAGTGGGGGAACAGGGGTTACCTAGTCCGGACAGCCTCCTCTGAGGCAGGCCTGCACAGTCTCCAAGCTGGAGAGGAGGAGGAGAAGGAGGGAGGGAAAAAAGGAGGATGATTGGAGGGAGAGTGGTGTCTCACTGGAGGCTTGTAAGGTCCCTAGTGTGGAACACAGGGAGTAATTACTATCATCCTGTCTCTGCTGCACTCACTCACTTTCTATTCTAACACTTTTTGACTTTTCTCTTTCCCCTCCAGTTCTAAAAGAAGGATACGGCTAAAGCCAGGGACAGGAGGGTGGGGGGTAAAAACAGTGGAGAAACCAGAAGAGGAAACCCCCTCGTTAGGCTCCATCAGTGCATGTGCATGGGTGCGGATGTTGAAGCTGAGAGCCAGAGGGACTTCTTTCTAACGCCATGGGGTGAGTTTGATACTCCAGTATGGGGTCTGCTGAATAAACAGGCCACAACCTCAACTATGCATGGTAGAGTTTATCTATGTATATGTGTGTGTGTGTGTGTGTGTGTGTGTGTGTGTGTGTTTAAGTTTCCTGTGTGTGAGGTAGAGTGATGAAGACTGGAAAGTTGTGTTCTTTTTAAAGAAGTAGGAAGAGTTTGTGTGTGATACTGGACTGTAATAAAGTGCCCACTGTGTGTGTGTGTGTGTGTGTGTGTGTGTGTGTGTTTGTGTGTGTTTTGTTTGAGCAGACCTGTTACTATAATTGACTACATAATGGAACAATCTGAATGTAATTCCTTCTGAGCACTGCACTGAAAGAAAAGTGTTGCTGGCATGTAAAAAAACACAACCTAAGAGGACTGCTGTCTCAATGCCACGAGGGGAATTTGAAGTCATGGCAAAAAATTCCAAAGCAGGCTTGTTTTCCTCTCTATTTGTATCTGAAATATTTATCCTCCAGTGGCATGGCTTCATTAATTGAATTGGAGACTGAGCGTGTCAACTCTCCTACTTTGACAACCATAGATGGTTTTTCACATGCCATTGCTGAGACAGAGACATAAATAAACACATTGCGTCATTTCAAAAGAAGTCCTGCGTTGTGCGACATCAGAACCAAAGAGGTCATGGGACTTGTGGGCTGAATCTGAATCTCCAGGAATTGCTCAAAAGCAAAACGGCCTGGAAATCCTCACCTTTGACCCCCCTTATTGAGCATGTACTATCTTGATTAGCCAGGTCAGCTAAGGGAAGAATTGGAGAAATCTGGCTAGTGGACTGGTCAGTTTTCTTGTATTATGTGTGTTTTTGTATTCTCTGGCTTCTCCACCCTGTGAGTCACTCAGTTTCAAGATCAAATGTTCTCTCTCTTACACAACTTTGCTCACACAAACACCAGGGTTTTTCACTTATTTCCCATGTTCTGGCCCACTGAGCTCAGTATTCTTGACATTTTTGCTCTTCTCTTCTAAAAGAGCTCATCCAGGCCCGTAGCCAGCCTAGTGGATGGAGGGGGTTCTTTTTTAACTTTCAAATACTTCATACTTTTTATGCACTAATTTGTGCTGGATTAGCTTGTCTGCTGGTATTTTACCGTGCATATTTTGATTTTTTTAATTTCTTATACTCTAATAGATTTTATTTTGGTTTGGTTTACATGCATTTTGTGTAATATTTACAGTATTTCAGTTTTCAGCCACAGTTTCAAAATAAGAATCAATTTTGAAAATGTGGAGTTTGAGTTGACTGCTGCATCAAAGCAATCGAGAAAAACTGTAACACATTCACAAAAGTGGTGCTTTGAACCAGATTAGGGCTTCGGTTTGGTTTAGAGCAGGGGTCTTCAACGTTTAAAGGTCCCCTTAACTGAGAGTGAGATGTGACAGGGACCCCCTACTACATATATTGTATACAATTAAGTTACATATTAAACTGGGCCCACAATATTGTGTGGGCAGCCTAAGGCCTTTATATATACATTTTTAGTGCATAGAATACTAAGCTATTAAAATATTTGTTGGCATGAATTTATCAATTATGTTATATATTAAAAATACATGTGGCACAGTAAATGAACTGTATCTGTGGATGGCTACCTTAGTGACTACCTTACCTATAGGCCAGTATTGAGGCTGATTTATATTTGCTAACAATTTATTGGATTCATGTTGAGACATTTTAATTTTTTTAAAAATGTTCAAAAAAATAACAATAATTTGGTGGCCCCCTGCAGTAACTCTGACGACCCCTTATGGGCCCCGGACCCCTGTTGAATATCTCTGGTTGAGATCATTTTTCATTGAGGTTGATTCGAATTATTGCCCGTCGTTATTTTAAAAGACACTTGTTTATTACAACAACAAAAAAGTAGTTAACAAAAAAAACACAGACTTATTGGCAGTGGGGGGGGGGGTCTTTTGAACGCCCCCCCGTCTATAGGCATGGCTCATCAGTTGTAGTGGCTTATCAGTGAGCTTTGGAGAGATCTGCATCCAGGGTTGTTGGCTACCTGAACCTGAGTAGGTTTTTGTTCTGACTATATAAGGCCTCTTTCTTCTCTCCTCCGGTGTCCTTCCTCCTTATGCATTCTGGCCTCCTTAACAAAGGAAATATCAGTTTGCTTTGTTTTCAGCTCAGAGATGTTTATCTGCAGATGTTTGAAACGATGTGGGAGGTGGATGAAATGCAGCACATCGTGGTGGTTTAGCTCGGAGCCATGGTATGAAATGAAGCAAAGTGGACATCCAGAGGTCCACAGCTTAGTTCATTTTCTTTTAATCATTTGTTCATTTTAAAAACTGATGAGTGCAGATTTAACTGTTCTGGTATATACAGTATTTTCTGTTCCCTAATCAATCCTGTATTTTCTGTTTTTACTGGCCTAAAAGTAGTCAACTTTAAACTAGTGCTGTCAGTTACAGTTTTTCTCGATTGCTTTGATGCAGCAGTCAACTCAAACTCCACATTTTCAAAACAGTTAACACACAGGCCTAAACAGTGGCACTCATGGTCAAAATGCTCTAACCGTGCCAAAACATTTAAAATATGCAGCAAAAGAAAATTTTGCCTTCAAACAACACAACTTGCCAACAAGTGTATGAGCTCTTCCAATCAACCATTACACAGTGGACAACAGAATACTAAATACAGCACTCAGTGCCAATCAGTGCACCATTACTTGTCATTGTAGTCTTTTACTGGATGTAGCTTTCATGCCAGTGACATTTGTTGACAAATTTGCCTTCTTGCAAAGAGTTGGATCCAGAATCAGAAATGCTTTGATGCAAATTTTATTGATTCCATTGATTCTTATTTTGAAACTGTGGCTGAAAACTGAAATACTGTAAATATTACTTAAAATGCATGTAAACCAAACCAAAATAAAATCTATTAGAGTTTAATAAATTAAGAAAATAAAAATAAGGGAGGTATGGGTCTACCTAATGTAAGATTATATAATCTATCATTCAAAATGTCTAGAATGATAAAACATTGGAAGGGGATAGATCAGGAGCTGAGCTGGATCAAAATTAAAAGGGAACTAACTAGCCCGTTTGAACATCTGGATGTCCTCTCACATGGTGTAACAACTTCGTGTTGTCTTATTCTAAAGCAGTCTGGAGAGAAATTCATAAGATATATGGTATTTCACACTTAAGACAACCTTACGCCTCTCTATGGTATAACCCAGCCATACTTATTGGGAAGAAATTTGTTTATTGGAATCAATGGCTTGTAAGAGGGATACACAAAATAAGTGACCTGTGTGTGGAGGGAGTGTTCATGTCGTTTGCTGATATTATGCAAAAATATAATCTGGAATATAAAGGTAATTTTTGGAAATATTTACAAATAAGAGACTGTATCACAAAGGGTACATTTAGTCACAACAAGAATGCATTGATGGAGGTTTTATATGAATAAATGGCTGGGTGTGTTAGGGGACCAAACAGAAATGTCAAATATATCTACATATGAACGAGGGGTGTTAAAAGTTGGGATGGTCACAGCTGCTCGAACAATTCTCAGAGTATGGAAGAGTACAGTTGCCCCAGATGTTAAAAAATGGATGGAAATGATGTCAGAAGTTGCATCATATGAACGCATGTTGGCTAGAATTAACAACGAAGAAGAACATTTTAGGAGGACCTGGGAACGTATTTTTTTGTAGGTAGGGCATATGGAAAAATTTGTAGACATGGTACTGAATGTATATTTTGGATGTTTCAAAAAAAGGAAATGTCGATTTGCAGGAGGCCTTTGTATATGGGGGTGGTATGCTGGATATACTGTCTGTTGATGTTGGGGTCAGTGTTTGTTCTTAAGTTTGATTGTATGTTTATGTGTGTATGAAGAAATAAAAACTTTAATGACAAAAAAGAAAATTGAAATAAAATCTATTACAGTAAAGTATAAACATCTATTACTGTAGAAATAGCCACTATTGATACTCAGTCTCTTCTGTCTTGATGATGGGGCCACATGACCTAACCCTGCAGACTGATTGCTAATTGAAGATCTGTGTGAAGGAGTGTCAAACAGGTGCTTCAGTGATGTCATACTGATGGAGGTAGTTTCTAATAGTTAGGAACAGATGCTTTCTGTTTGGTTACCATAGCTAAAACAATGGAGTTTGGACTGCATGAATGGCATCTGTGTTAACTGTTCTGCAAAAGGGTGGGGAAAATGTGTCAATCCAATGAGAAAGGGTTAACACATTTGCAAGAGGTGTCTTTTGCTCTGCTGAGACAGTGATGATGAAAAGCGAGTGGATCCCAGTTTCTTTAAGCAGGTCAAAGCAATCAAGAAAAACTGTAACGGCGTTAACGCAAACCCATTTGAACGGCGTACATTTTTTATCGCGAGATTAACGTTCTTTTTGGCCTAGCAAACTTTGTTTTTTTTGTTTTTTTTCACATGCTGTTGCAACAACTAGTAATGTTAGAAAAACTACAACACCACACTGGATCTAGCTAGACCGGAAACAAAACAAACTTGCGAGCCGGCCAAAGAGTAGTAGGCTAACGTTACGTTTTGAGTGGATGGCGAGCGCGAGACGCCGAAATGGATGCCAATAAGATTCTATCATATATACCAGGAACTCACCTATCATCGCAGCACGTCCAGTCTGAAATACCACTTGATGGCCAAGTACACAGCTAGATGCGAATTCTCCGCCCCATCGTCAAAGCCAGGCGACAAAAGCACAAAGCAAGCCAATCCACTTTTCCATGTTCATAAGAGCATTAAAATGAAAAAATATTATTGGACAAAAAGAAATCTAGGGACATTTAGAATAGATAAAAATGTGTGATTAATTGTGATTAATTGTGAGTTAACTATGACATTAATGCAATTAATTGCGATTAATTATTTTAATCGTTTGACAGCACTACTTTAAACATATTGAGTCGAAAAATACTGGAATATTGAGTCGAAAAATACTGGAATATTGAGTCGAAAAATACTGGAATTTGCCCATTAAACAGCCACCATGTGTGCTCAATATAATTTTTTCTTGCAGTTTTATTTTATTACAAATGGTGCAACTAACCCTAACCCTGACCCTAATCTTAACAGCAATACACAACAATTTTTTAACCTTTTTACTCTTTTAACCTTTTAACATGCATATGTTGACGTTGTGTGTGTGAGTTGCATGTGTGTGAACGTGAGATGTTTTATATTAAATGTATTTAATGTGTGTTTAAATTATATTTTTGAGCACTGTCTTATTGTATGTAAATGCAATGACAATAAGGGAATCTTATGTTATTGTAGAATGTAAAAACAAAATATAGAGGAAGTGGCTTGATTGTGGTCAGTGGTAGCTATAGCCTTTGTTTGGTGTCTGCTGGATGTGAGAATAGAAGGGCTGTCAAGCAATCAAAAACATCATCTAATAAATTACATGCTTTGTGATTAATAAATGTAATTTTCATCCCGCACATATCAATGTTTGCAATGATAAGCATTTGGAAATATTCAAATGGCTTTTGGTAGATGAGTGAATTAATGAGGAGACTATTAGGGCTGGAGCCGAATATTCAACTCTATTTCAGCTCAGTGCTAGGCTAACTAAAGCAATGTAAACATTGAAACACAAACAAGAGAAATTATGTTCTGGCAAGTCCACACAGCAGAAAAACATGCTCTGGTGGCCAGCTTAGCTCAGGTAGAGCAGGCGCACATATACTGAGAGTTATATGCCTCGACGCAGAGGTCCAGGATTCAAATCTGACCTGTGATGATTTCCTGCATGTGTTCCCCCTCTCTCTCTCTCTCTCTCCCCCCTTTCTCACCTAGCTGTCCTGTCAAATTAAAGGCGGAAAAGCCCCAAAAAAACAAGCTGTGGTTTATTGGCATTTCTTTAAACCAATCACAATTGTCTTGGGTGGTGCTAAGCTCTGGACGGAGCCACGGTGCCTCTGCTAAATAGCGTAGGGAAGGAACTTGTTTTGGTGGAACGTGTGTACATTTAAAAGTTGTTTTAGTCGTGCAACAGAAAACTCAGATTGGACAGATAGTCTAGCTAGCTGTCTGGATTTACCCTGCAGAGATCTGAGGAGCAGTTAACCATAGTCCTTATGAATCCACCAGAGTTTAGAACGGCAACACAAAGAAAGAGGAAGGCGATTTTCCTGCTAAACTAACTAAAACTACTTTTGAACGTACACATTCCACCAAAACAAGTTCCTTCCCGAGGCTATTTTGCACTTAGCGCCGCCCAAGACGATTGTGATTGGTTTAAAGAAATGCCAATAAACCAGAGCACGTTTTTCTCCAATCCCAGAATACTGTGTGGACTAGCCAGACCTCCCTCCGCAGTGCTGTGGAGGAAGGTCTGGCAATGTGAGACTATCTCTGTAGCGACTGAGGCTGTGCTACATTTCTAACCCCTGATTGGAAATAAACACTGTGGACATGGTCATGTCTGTTTATGGAGAGATATATTTGCTCCAGGGGGAAAAAACCCTTTTGGGTGTTACAGTTTGATTAATGGCCCTGCTCTTCAGCTGGATTTGGATTAGGCCTGCGAGTCCCGCTTGGAAGTTATTACTTTATAATGGGAACATGTAAGCAAAGGCCATGTGCTTTTCATCACTCCAGGAACGACAATTGCATAATGAAAAATTGAAAAAAGTAAGCTCAAAGATGAACATATACTGTGTGATGTTTGGAGGTGGGAAAGTGTCGGCATAAATCTGGGTTTTTGTTGTTTGGTTCACATCCCCCCCCTGCGCATCTCTTCTTTTGGTGTGGCTGCAGTCCGTTCTGTTGAGGTTACATGAGTCACTTATTCCCTCTGGGGGTGACAGTGATGGAGCCAAGTTCCCATTGTGTTCATCCCAAATTTCCATTTCAGGATGTGAGCTATTCCAAGCCATACTTTAGTTAAAAATAAACCTTAAATAATGAGATGAGACATGGGAGAGAAACGGTGACCCAGGCAGAGAGGGCGGATGAGGTGCACAGATGTAGACATGCTGTTCTACGCTTCGTTTAGCTCATATGGCAGGCTCATAAGCATAATTTACGGGGGGGGATCGGGGGGGTTACAACCCCTCCAACATTCAAAACTGGCCGCGGCAAGCAAATATTTGTTAAAATGTGCATTATTCCACAAAAAAACACCCCGAAACATGTGTAATGTTTTGAATCTGCAGAAAGTTTTGAACAATACAGCAGATTAATTAATTAATTAATAATAATAATAATAATAATAATAATAATAATAATAATAATAATAATAATATTTACATGAATAAATTTGCACCATAACTTGATGCAGAAAAGGTACAAATTGTTGCAAAAGAATTCACCAGAATGCAGGAAATGAAGTATTTGATGCTCAAAATTTCCTCCCGGACGACTCAGACACCCCAGTTTTAAGTTTTCTCCCCTTAAAGGGGTGGTTCAGAATTTTGGACATAGGACCTCATTTCCAAGTTAGCCAGTGTGTTATTTATCAGTGGAGACAGTGTTCAACACTTTTCATCCAGTCCTTCCAGTTGCAGAGTTCGCTGGTGCTAGGCTAGCGCAAGTCAACAGTATCTGCTAGCCTGCCACTAAAAACAGTCTTACCCACTCCACAGTACACCCGAGGCAAATATATTATAATGTCAGACTATCGATGTAAATGTCTGTTGATAAAATAATGTTAGAAATAAAACTACCCTTGCATCTCAATGATCGTATTACATTTTGAGGGACTAGTTTCTCAGCAGCTGTGGAATTTTACTTAGCTCCGGTTAGTAGTACTGCGCTGAAAAGTAAACAGAGAAGTGCACTCCAGTTGGAAAATCTAGTAGCTGCTAGCTTGGACATCAAGATACCGGCGGAGACCCTACTCAACTGGCAAATGTGTAGTAATCATTTTAGACCAGACGACTTTGAAAAACCCCGCAATCTAAAGGACCACAAGTCACTGACAATGAATGCGGTTCCATCCGTCTTTCTAGATGCACCAACACCTACTGATGAACAGGTAATAACTTTCGGTAGGCTACTCTAGCAAATAAAGCTAATAGATTGAGCTTGATAGATTGAGACTGACAACGTTAGTGAAAAGTTACTGTTCAATGCATTGTGGAGAGTGACAACGTTAGCTAACAGTATAGCTACACTCTTGGTAGATACCTGGCTGGGCTAACCGCTAACTTTAGCTAATTGCTGACAGAAATGTCATGTAAGCTTGGACAGTTTACATGCAAATTGATAGCCCGTTGTGTGAGTTATAGCCTGGCAGAGTGGAATTAGTTGGAGCTCACAGCGGCAGGTAAATAAACTTGCGTGATTGTCATGTAAACCGGCTTTCTTGGTAGCCTAGGTAATATCACTCCGCCGCTGCTGTAGCCTATGCTACCAACTACAGGGAATAAAGTATAACTATTGCAATGCAACTATTCAAAAACCCTATGAGAAATTGAGGAAGGGATGGAGTGACCCTGCCCGGAGGAAGCCCGGGGCCCCCGTCTGGAGCCAGGCCCAGACGGAGGGCTCGTTGGCGAGCGTCTGGTGGCCGGGTTTGCCACGGAGCCCGGTCGGGCACAGCCCGAAAAAGCTACGTGGCATCCATCTCTCCAGCCCATGGGCCCACCACCTGTGGGAGGAACCGCTGGGGTCGGGTGCATTGCCACACGGGTGGCAGTGAAGGTCAGGGGCCTCGACGGACCAGACCCGGGCAGCAGACGCTGGCTCTGGGGACGTGGAATGTCACCTCTCTGTAGGGGAAGGAGCCGGAACTGGTGCGGGAGGTGGAGCGCTACCGGTTAGATCTGGTGGGGCTTACCTCTACGTACAGTCTTGGTTCTGGAACCGTACTCCTGGATAGGGGTTGGACTCTTTTCTTCTCCGGAGTTGCCCAGGGTGTGAGGCGCCGGGCGGGTCTGGGGATACTCACAAGCCCCCGGTTGAGCGCCGCTATGTTGGAGTTTACCCCGGTGGACGAGAGGGTCGCCTCCCTACGCCTGCGGCTGGTGGGGGGGGGAAACTCTGACTCTTGTTTGTGCATATGCACCAAACAAGAGTTCGGAGTATTCGGCCTTCTTGGAGACCTTGAATGGAGTCCTGTATGGGGCTCCAGTGGGAGACTCCATCGTTCTGCTGGGGGACTTCAACGCGCACGTGGGCAATGATGGAGACACATGGAGAGGCGTGATTGGGAGGAACGGCCTCCCTGATCTGAACCAGAGTGGTTGTTTGTTGTTGGACTTCTGTGCTAGTCATGGATTGTCTATAACGAACACCACGTTCGAACATAGGGATGCTCATAAGTGTACCTGGTACCAGAGCACCCTAGGCCAAAGGTCAATGATCGATTTTATAATCGTTTCATCTGATCTGAGGCCGTATGTTTTGGACACTCGGGTGAAGAGAGGGGCGGAGCTGTCAACCGATCACCATCTGGTGGTGAGTTGGGTCAGGGGGTGGGGGAAGACTCTGGACAGACCTGGTAAGCCCAAACGGGTAGTGCGGGTAAATTGGGAACGTCTGGAGGAGGCCCCTGTCTGACAGACTTTCAACTCACACCTCCGGCGGAGCTTTTCGTGCATCCCTGTGGAGGCTGGGGGCATTGAACCCGAGTGGACAATGTTCAAAGTTTCCATTGCTGAAGCTGCGGCGAAGAGCTGTGGTCTTAGGGTCTTAGGTGCCTCAAGGGGCGGTAACCCACGAACACCGTGGTGGACACCGGTGGTCAGGGAAGCCGTCCGACTGAAGAAGGAGTCTTTCCGGGATATGTTATCCCGGAGGGCTCCGGAGGCAGTTGCAAGGTAGGAAGGGCCCGAAGGGCTGCAGCCTCTGCCGTGAAAGAGGCAAAGCAGCGGGTGTGGGAGAAGTTCGGAGAAGACATGGAGAAGGACTTTCGGTCGGCACCAAGGTGCTTCTGGAAAACCGTTCGCCACCTCAGGAGGGGGAAGCGGGGAACCATCCAAGCTGTGTACAGTAAGGATGGGACGCTGTTGACCTCAACTGAGGAGGTAATAGGGCGGTGGAAGGAGCACTTTGAGGAACTCCTAAATCTGACTAATACGCCCTCTATGGTAGAGGCAGAGCTGGAGGATGATGGGGGATTGTCGTCAATTTCCCTGGTGGAAGTTGCTGAGGTAGTTAAAGAACTCCACAGTGGCAAAGCCCCAGGGATTGATGAGATCCGTCCGGAAATGCTTAAAGCTCTGGGTGTGGAGGGGTTGTCTTGGTTGACACGCCTCTTCAACATTGCGTGGAAGTCTGGGACGGTGCCTAAGGAGTGGCAGACCGGGGTGGTGGTTCCCCTTTTCAAAAAGGGGGACCAGAGGGTGTGTGCCAATTACAGGGGTATCACACTTCTCAGCCTCCCTGGTAAAGTCTACTCCAATGTGCTGGAAAGGAGGGTTCGGTCGATAGTCGAACCTCAGGTTGAAGAGGAACAATGCGGATTCCGTCCTGGTCGTGGAACAACGGACCAGCTCTTTACTCTCGCAAGGATCCTGGAGGGAGCCTGGGAGTATGCCCAACCGGTCTACATGTGCTTTGTGGATCTGGAGAAGGCGTATGACCGGGTACCCCGGGAGATACTGTGGGAGGTGCTGGGGGAGTATGGGGTGAGGGGGTCCCTTCTCAGGGCCATCCAATCTCTGTACGACCAAAGCGAGAGCTGTGTCCGGGTTCTCGGCAGTAAGTCAGACTCGTTTCAAGTGAAAGTTGGCCTCCGCCAGGGCTGCGCTTTGTCACCAATTCTGTTTGTAGTATTTATGGACAGGATATCGAGGCGTAGTCGGGGTGGAGGGGGGTTGCAGTTCGGTGGGCTGGGGATCTCATCGCTGCTTTTTGCAGATGATGTGGTCCTGATGGCATCATCGGCCTGTGACCTTCAGCACTCACTGGATCGGTTCGCAGCCGAGTGTGAAGCGGCTGGGATGAGGATCAGCACCTCTAAATCGGAGGCCATGGTTCTCAGCAGGAAACCGATGGAGTGCCTTCTCCAGGTAGGGAATGAGTCCTTACCCCAAGTGAAGGAGTTCAAGTACCTTGGGGTCTTGTTCGCGAGTGAGGGGACAATGGAGCGGGAGATTGGCCGGAGAATCGGCGCAGCGGGTGCGGTATTGCATTCAATTTATCGCACCGTTGTGACGAAAAGAGAGCTGAGCCAGAAGGCAAAGCTCTCAATCTACCGGTCAGTTTTCCTTCCTACCCTCACCTATGGTCATGAAGGCTGGGTCATGACCGAAAGAACAAGATCCAGGGTACAAGCGGCCGAAATGGGTTTCCTCAGGAGGGTGGCTGGCGTCTCCCTTAGAGATAGGGTGAGAAGCTCAGTCATCCGTGAGGAGCTCAGAGTAGAGCCGCTGCTCCTTTGCATTGAAAGGAGCCAGTTGAGGTGGTTCGGGCACGTCCAGCTGGGAGGAGGCCTCGGGGAAGACCCAGGACTAGGTGGAGGGATTATATCTCCAACCTCGCTGGGACTGGGATCCCCCAGTCGGAGCTGGTTAATGTGGCTCGGGAAAGGGAAGTTTGGGGTCCCCTGCTGGAGCTGCTACCCCCGCGACCCGATACCGGATAAGCGGACGAAGATGGATGGATGGATATTGCAATGCGATGCAAGGGTAGTTTTAATTCTAACATTATTCTATCAACAGACATTAACATCGATAGTCTGGCGTTATAATTTATTTGCCTCGGGTGTACTGTGGAGTGTGTAAGACTGTAAGACTGCTTTTAATGGCAGGCTAGCAGATACTGTTGATTTGCGCTAGCCTAGCACCAGCTCTACAACTGGAAGGACTGGATGAAATGTGTTGAAAATTGTCTCCACTGATAAATAACACACTGGCTAACTTGGAAATGAGGTCCTATGTCCAAAATTCTGAACCACCCCTTTAACAAACGTTTTTGCAAGATATGTGGAGATCTCAACCCCCCTAGTCTCGCATTGTCAGACCTTCCTCCACAGTGCTGCGGAGGAGGTTCTGGCTAGTCCACACAGCATTCTGGGATGGGAGAAAAACGTGCTCTGGTTTATTGGCATTTCTTTAAACCAATCACAATCGTCTTGGGCGATGCTAAGTGCCGGACGGAGCCACGGTGCCTCTGCTAAATAGTCTCGGGAAGGAACTTGTTTTGGTGGAACGTGTACGTTCAAAAGTATTTTTAGTCGTGCAACAGAAAACTCAGATTGGACAGAATAGTCTAGCTAGCTGTCTGGATTTACCGTGCAGAGATCTGAGGAGCAGTTAACCAAGATGTCTGTTTCCTTCCTCTTTCTTTGTGTTGACAAAGAAAGAGGAAGGAAACAGACATCTGGCAGAATTTCCTGCGGCACCGGAGCAATCCCAGAAGTGGAACGTCGTGGATATAGACTACAACCATCCTAATGTTGAACCCAAAGTTACGCCGTTGGACAGGCTGTACTACAAACTACTCACAAAGTATTGATTTGCATCTGTGTTATGAGATAAATACATAGGTAGAAAAGGTTGAGTTTCCACGCCTCTGTTTCACAAGTTTGGACAGTAGCTTCAGAACGTGACTAACACTGAACAGACTGTGTTCTTCATAGCAGCTATCAGGAGCTGTAATAGCAGGACAGATCCTGACCAGCTGGCTAATGTGTAGAATCTAGGACATGTTTCCGTTGCAGAGGTAAGTGTCAGCCAGCCGGTGCCTCAACGTTTACGTGAGCTAGGAAATGTATTCAATAAATCTGTGAATGGGTGAGAATAAACAGAATCAGGTCCGCAAGAGGAAGGTGAATCATTTGATTGCTTATCATTGTCCTGACAAGAGCTGTCTCTTAAATATTGGAGACAAACATTTACAGACACATTTGCTGCTTTAGAAATGTGCTCAGTAGTTGTACAATACAGGTCTATGGCCAGCAGCCATTCAGTCGGCTTCAAACTGTGTGCATAGTTTGATTTGAGTTAAAGAAGTGGACCTGCCTTTACTTGCCTGGCTCTGATCAATCTTGATGAATTCTTGGTAGGCATCATAGTGGTGTCAAAGTAGTATCAAACTGGTACAGTTACTTATGTACCCTATGGGGCAAATGTGCATCGGCCATGTGTCAAAAATACAGGTTTAAGGACTTTCTTATTTCAGTTGATATTGCACTTGCATTGTACATACGCCTAAATAAATATGTGTTTAATCAATGTAAAAGATCCAGGCAACGTGTAATGAAGCTGTCATGTGGAATTGGCTGTGTGCATGCTGTGCACAGGATACACAGTTCTGCATACCGTCTAATATGGAATTATATCCATATTGAACAATTCTGCGCCTCATTATTGCGCACTCTCTGAAACACTCTCAGTATGTGTAAATATTCAAGCGAGTCAACAAGAATGCCACTCTTGAAGTCAATACAAGCATACGTGATATAAAACATTTTTATAAAATTTCCCATGGCTGTATGTTGCCGTGTGTTGTTTTCTACTTGCCTCCTCGTTTTTCTCGTCTTTACAAAACATGATGGAGATGTTGGCTTGGATCGTACCACAGACCAATAAGCCAATCATCATGATGCAGTGTCTGGCACAGAAACATGTAGCAGGCCTTAAGGTGTTAGTGTGCAGATATTGTAAGAAATGAGAACTCTATAAACATTGGCAGTTGGACGGACATCTGGCGGAATTTCCGGCGGCATGGGAGCAATCCCCGAAATGAATTGTCGTTGATGTAGACTACTAGATCTGTTGTTCAATTCCTAAGACTGGCTACTCTGTTTTGGAAAAAAAAATTCCCTCCCATATGTTTTTTTTACAAGGACATAATGAGTAAAAGAACACAATATGAGAAGGTTCCACATGGCTGAGCATCAGCATCCAGAGCAGACCTCCCCGGTGGCTGGTGATTATGATGGATGCTCAGGACTAGCTCTCCCCCAACACGTTACCTAACACCTACTGCTGCCTATTCATCAGCAGGCTCCTGCACTGAGGCTAACCCAGTTAGGAGCGTCGACACGGAGCACAGGAGCCCATTGAGGGATAGAATGCATGGGAGTATGTTTTCATCTAATAGAAATGCACACTGATTTATTAGGGCCCGAGCGCCGACAGCGGCGAAGGCCCCTGAAACTTAAGGAAATCTTCTTTCCTTTCCAGGCAAATTAATCTCCTTTTTGAGGGGCTTACCATACTGAAAAACTCACCAAAGTTGGCAGTCGCATCAAGCCTGGTGAAAATGTACGTATTTTAAGGGTTTCGGCAATAGGTGCACAAAAATGGCTTGCTAGCGCCCCCTAGAAAATTAAAAAAACTGAGCCTCTATAGTACGTTTAACGTAGATTAACGAAACGTGGTACACATATGTAGCATGTCAAGACGTACAAAAAAGCTCATTGGAGCCATACCCTTAACAAGTCCGCCATTTTGAATTGAAAGTTTGAAATTGGCCATTTCCACATGTTGTACTTTAACGAACTCTTCCTAGAGATTTCATCCGATCAACTTCAAATTTGGTCTGTGCCATCTCAAGACCTTAACGATGAAAAGTTATTAAAAGCTTGAGTTTTTGTCCAACGGTGTGGGCGTGGCGTGGCAGCCATTTTGGGCATTTATTAATGAACAAAAAAGTTGTTGTAACTTGCATTGTACATTGTCATATCTGCCCGAAATTTCTCACGATTGACAAGGGTCCAGGCCTGAGGAGAACTTTAGGCAAAAATTTACTTTTGTTGAAAGCGCCCCCTGCTGGCAACAGGATATCAGCCTTATATGACAAACATCATCCGATTTATATGAAACTTATGTGTGGTCTACATGTGATACTGAGTCACCCCTTATACTTTAACCACGCCCATGTACCAAAACCATGCCCCCTTTTATGCCTTTTGAACCGTTTAAGGTACAGTCTTTCGTGAGGTATCATTGAACTCAGCAAAGAGTTCCTTTTTCATTGGTGATGGTTTGCGATGTCCCACGGTCGCGCAAATACACGGGCGCATGGAGCAGCATCCGCCACTAACCCCAATGCGCAAGGAGGTGTGAGGGCCCGTCCAACACTGCTTGCACCTTTAATTAGGGCCCGAGCGCTGACAGCGGCGAAGGCCCTATCGAAACTGAAGGAATTCTTCCTTCTTTCTTTCTTTCTTCTTCCCGACGGCTTAACATACTCAAAAACTCACCAAAATTGGCGGTCGCATCAAGCTTGGTGTAATTTTACGTATTTTAAGGATTTTGGGAATAGTTGCACAAAAATGGCTCGCTAGCGCCCCCTACAAAACTTAAAAAATGTAGCCCCTGCAGCACGTTTGACGTAGACTCACGAAATCTAGTATGCATATGTATCATGTCACAAAGCCTACGGTGGCCGACAGGGGCAAACGCCCTACAACTTAAGAAAACACACGCAAATAGACAAAACACAAGCAAATTAAGAAAACAACTTCATTAATTTGACAACACATGTGCAGCATTCAGCAAACGCTCTGCACATACCACAACACAACCAAATACATAAACGCACTGCAAATAAAAAACGATGCAAAAAGAAAAGCATGCACACCCCGAAAAAAGAAGTGATGCAAAAAGAAAAACAACTTCATTAATTTGACAACACATGCGCAGCATTCAGCAAACGCACTGCAAATACCACAACACAACCAAATACATAAACGCGCTGCAAATACACACAACACAACCAAATACATAAACGCGCTGCAAATACACACAACACAACCAAATAGATGAAAGCGCTGCAAATATGAAACGATGCAAAAAGAAAAGCACACAAACCCAGAAAACAAATGCAACAAAAAAACGCAGCATCCAGATTACACAACGGAAGTTCTCCAGACCTCTAGAGGGAGCAGCTAAGTGGAACAGTTTGATTTTCGACCCCACAGGGAGAGAGCGCTCTGCCTTTTTATTAGACTATGGCTGCAGCCTGGAGAACTCCATAGACTGTATATTAAATTCATATTATTATTATTATTATTATTATTATTATTATTATTATTATTATTATTATTATTATTATTATTAATAACATAATATATTAATAATATACAGTCTAAGCTCCCGTCTCATGCCCTCCCGGCTGAGATCTTCCGTTATATAATCTGGATGCTGCGTTTTTTTGTTGCATTTGTTTTCTGGGTTTGTGTGCTTTTCTTTTTGCATCGTTTCATATTTGCAGCGTGTTTATGTATTTGGTTGTGTTGTGTGTATTTGCAGCGCGTTTATGTATTTGGTTGTGTTGTGGTATTTGCAGTGCGTTTGCTGAATGCTGCGCATGTGTTGTCAAATTAATGAAGTTGTTTTTCTTTTTGCATCACTTCTTTTTTCGGGGTGTGCATGCTTTTCTTTTTGCATCGTTTTTTATTTGCAGTGCGTTTATGTATTTGGTTGTGTTGTGGTATTTGCAGAGCGTTTGCTGAATGCTGCACATGTGTTGTCAAATTAATGAAGTTGTTTTCTTAATTTGCTTGTCTATTTGCGTGTGTTTTCTTAAGTTGTAGGGCGTTTGCCCCTGTCGGCCACCGTACAAAGCCACTACCTGCACTGTGCATTTTCACAATGACTCATGTACTGTAATTATTGAGCAGGGAGCATGTTGATGAGCAGTTTGCACTGATCATGGCACAGACACACACACGCACGCACGCACGCACACACACACACACACACACACACACACACACACACACACACACACACACACACACACACACACACACACACACACAGTTTTAATGAGTGTGTTTCCACTCACTGATGTTTTTCCCCACAGTGTTTCCACATGATGATTTTTCCATGTTCACTCACGCACGCGCACACACACACACACACACACACACACACACACACACACACACACACACACACACACACACACACACACACACACACACACACCTGAAATCGCCAGGTACAAAGCAAAGACAAAGTACAAAACAAATATTTAGTTTTTTACACAATGTGGAACTTGTTCAATGCAATATAATAACTGTTTCTTTTAATACTCACTGTTGTTTTAATCCTCAAATTTTTTGAATATTTTAACTACATAGTGAATTTATGTTTCAGAAACACACGGCGTTGTGGTGCCTTCTCCTGCAGATGATGAATCCTGCTGTGCTCCGGCTATAGCTTGCTATAGCAAGAAGACATAAGCCAAGCAACGTTCACTGCTCTGCATGACTTGAGGTTATTTGGTGACTCAGGTTTGATCTCAGACTGTGGTGAGGACTTCAATGGATCAGCATTTCTCGTAGGTCAGTTTGCTGTGGCAAATCTTTGACATGAAATTTGATACAGATATTCATGTTTATTTTATTTTATTTTATTTTATTAGTTTATCATGTGGTGGCCAGTACCCTTTACAGTAAAAGGAGCAGCTTTAGCCTCTACAGATAATTTCCAACTGTAGTCCCCGGCCAGTTTTCAATGGGCATCCTGAAATACAATGGTTAAACAATTTAAATAAGATAAATGACATTACATTTATAATTTTAGTGGGCCTAAGCACAAGGGAGTAAGTCATGCAAACATATGGCACACGATTGGAGCAAGCACAAACAAGCAAGCACAGATGAAGGCAAAGGCATCCAAGCAGTTCATGCAATAAAAACATTTCAAAGGAGACATGGTGAAAAGAGAATAGTCACAGAGGTCACATTAAAAGCACATACAAGACATAACATGGAGTCAGGCAGCAGAGATGGAGCGGCAGCAACAATGACTATGTCACATCAAACACACAGCACATCTGAGTGATGGGACAGCCATGTTTTAAGTTGTGTAATAAAGGTGGAACATGTATGTATATATTTGATAGTGGTGGGCAGTGAATTCCAGTTTTGTATTGCTGTAACAGAAAATGATAATTGATAATAGGGTTGGGCAATATATCAATATTATATTGATATCGTGATATGAGACTATGGCTGAATCTCATTTCTCTGTCTTACCCCTTCCCCTTACCCCTACCCCTTTGTCTTACCCCTAGCCCTTGGTAGGGGTGAAAACATACCCCTATGAGACACCACTTGGTTACGTCATCATACATACTTAGGTCTGTTTGCAATAAATATTTTTATACACACTACAAAGTGTGTTGTATATCTGTTTCAGTTATCACTGTTTTGAAGGTCATTGATGTTAAGAAACACTCTTTGTTAACAAAAAGCTATCTTTATTGCCCAATAAAGTAAACATAACATTATTACAACCATTAGAACCATAACTTACATGTCACACACACATATAAAAAAGGCACTCAAATGTATAAAACTAAAAAAAGACATGTAAATCGGTAAACTATGTGTTTATTTCAACCAAAACTAGAGGTGGTTGGAAAAGTGGAAAGACGACCCAAAACGGCTTTTCATAGTTTTATTTTGTTTCTGTCGACTTTGAATGACGTGTATTTTACAATGCTAAAAGTATTGTTTTTTTACATGGAGTCTGGTGGGTTTAGCGAACATAAGTTTAAGGATGTATTTATGTTTTAAAAAAGGATCCTTCTCTTTAACAGAAAGGTCGACCTCCTTAGAAATCCTTTCCATAATGTTGTCAGACACTTAAAATATTAATCTGAGCCTGTCAGAGGCAAAATGAGCACTTTTATGAAGGTAAATACAAGCTGGACAATTGTCCCATTAACTTACATTGTAGCTTGTTTCGCCGCTGCCGACTGCAGCGATCTCTCTTAATACTAGACCAAGGTAAAAAAAAAGTGGTTCCCATCAGTCACTTAGACACAAAAACATAGAAAAATAGGGTTAAAAAAAAAAGGTAGTTACCCTTTAAGTTTAGTCTTTTCTTGGTTTTACAAGCTGCATTACAGTCAAGTGATGTCATTTTCTGAACTTACCAGACTGTTCTAGCTGTTCAATTGTCAAGCCTACAACATCGCCGCAATATTGAGGTACTTGGTCAAAAATATTGTGATATCTGATTTTCTCCACATCGCCAAGCCCTAATTGATAATTGTGGTGATAAATGTTTCCCTCAGAATATGGACTTTGGTGATCCTCTGATGCAAAGCTAAACTAAGATGGTGAAAATAGTGAACATTATTGCTGTTTAGCTTAAGGCCGTTACAGACCAACCAGACGACCGACCGTTGGCAGAAAAGGCAGTTGGACTGATCAGTCTCCCCAAGTTGGTCAAAATAATGCCTCGGAACACACCAAAGCCACGAGACGTAATACGTCTCCATAACAGCAGGCGGCGCTAATCTGTATTGTCGCCCAAAAAATGAAAACCGGCAGCTTCAGGATTTTTTGATTTTTCAACCGGCCATTAATGGCAACTAATTCAGAATACAATCTCATATTGTACTAAAATAGTTCACCGAAACGTGTTTCTGAAAACATTTTAAGAGAGAAATAGGCCATGCAGTTGCTGAATGCTGAAAAAAATGTTAGTTTAAAAGATTTTTGTCAGATTTTGAGAGGTTTAGTCATGGTCATCCCACTTGCCATTTCCGGGTGAGTCCCGACTGCCCTGTCTCCAACTGAGCATGTCAAGTCGGCCAAAATAAAGGCTGACAGCTCCTCCAACGGACTTGAGTCACTGACCTTGCCAGACTGTCCACCAGCCGATTATCGGCCCGGTGTGTAGCTGCCTTTAGGCCAACCTTCATTATGATCATGCTGATGTTAGCATCTAGCACAAAGAACAGCTGAGCCTAAGAATTGCCTCACAGAGCCAGTAGCGTGGCTGTAGACTTGTCTTCAAGAACCATTGTTAAAATTGCACAAACGAAATAAAGAAAGGAACTGTACATGAACAAATCACGCAGCACTCCTGGTCTATGCTTAAGGCACCCCACGGTGCCACAGAAAACACTATGGAAAAAACCGCAGTGGAGAGTCAGTGGTCAACTAACTGGTGAAAGCTTTCATATGACCTGTTCCAAACACCGTTTCTATCTCTCTCTTTGGAAAAGTTCTCTCATACCCAGGAAATGATTACATTTTTTTTATCATGTATAACACTGTATGTATAGGATTTAAAAATATCTAACCCTAGAACCATCTAATAGTATTTTCTTTTTAAATCCCAATGGCAGGATAATGTGCTGGAAAGCACCATACACAGATTTCTATGGTATATGTCTAATTTTTCAAACCATAACACAATTTATTACTTGTGGAATCGCTTTTAAATCACTTATTGAATCTAAGGTTTAGAAATGTGTGAGTATCTTAAACTTAAATATCTGTCATCAACTTCTTTTGGCTAAAAAGGCAGAAACACGGCAGTTTTCAGTGACAGCCAAATAAAAGACAAAGCCTGTAGTTACAACATGAAAATAAAATGTAAAGAAGAAGTAAAATGTTGATTACATGTATCAGACACATTGAAATAACAGGTGTAGACTATTTACTATTAGGTTGATACGTTGATACATTAATATATATGCAGTATATAAATATTTTTTTATTTAGTATCAGCATTAGTGGTTACAGCAGTAACAAGACATTCAACGTTACATAATACTTCCATATTGTCAATACAATAAATAAATACTACATAAATAATAATTCCTCATTATCAATACAATATTGTTCTACTGATACCTTCACATTTTCTTCTCATCAAACATTTGACACAAGTCACAACATTAATCCACATTCACATCCCCACTATCATATGCAGTTTAAGATGATTTCTTTTTGACTAATTGCTAATTTCACAAACTTATCTCACTTGTACTCTGTGTTAAATGCAGTAGTTATATGTTCCAATTTGACATCGCCCTATACATTACAGTTTTCTTTATGCCATTGGTTTTAGGTAAAGGTAGTGTGAAGCGTCCCATAAAGGCATGTCTAGTGTTGTGATAGTGCCTGTCAAAAAATATTGATATGATATGACTTCAGTTCAGTTTCCTTTCCTTCACAAATTATCTCATTAAAAGTGTCAATTTATCGAATGACACTTAATGACAACAGTCATGAACACTCAGAGTGACTCCTTCATCTGATCATGTTCATGTCATAATAATGTCAGTCTTATTCACACCCCTTCAAATAAAGTGTTACCGAGATTTGTTAGCATCAGAGCTTAGCAAATCTGTACCGTGCTATTAGTCTATATCCACGACGGTCCACTTCTGCATTGTTCAGTTTTCTCCGGAAATTCTGCCTTCTCTTTATTATATCCTTCTCTTTGGCCGGATGTCCGTCACCTTCCTCTTTCTTTGTGTTGGCGTTCTAACCTCTGGTGGATTTGTGAGGACTATGGTTAACTTCTCCTCAGATCTCTGCAGGGTAAATCCAGACAGCTAGCTAGACTATCTGTCCAATCTGAGTTTGCTGTTGCACGACTAAAACTACTTTTGAACGTACACATGTTCCACCAAAACAAGTTCCTTCCCGAGGCTATTTTGCAGAGGCACCGTGGCTCCATCCGGCGCTTAGCACCGCCCAAGACAATTGTGATTGGTTTAAAGAAATGCCAATAAACCAGAACATGTTTTTCTCCCATCCCGGAATGCTATGTGGACTAGCCAGACCCTCCTCCGCAGCGCTGAGGAGGAAGGTCTGGCAAAGCAAGACTATTAGCCAGACAACAGCCAAAAGTCTCATTTTAGCCATACAGAATCAACACTAAAAATAGTAACCTACTGGTGATGCTTGTCAATGTAACCAGTGGAAGTTGCCATCAGAGCCAGCTTAACATGATAACACCACTAAATCTTTTTTACAAGCCACTTTTCTAATAAAAATATAGAAGAGATTTGTTAGCATCAGATCTTAGCAAATCTGTACTGTGCTATCAACAAAGCTGTTGCTACTTACGCCCAAAGATTTATTATATTATCACTTTAAAGGCATACTATGTAACTGTAGTTACAATCAGACAACCTGTAGGGGGACCGAAGAGGGAAAAGTTACATAGTATGCCTTTAACTTTGCCTGCCAATTTACTCTTACAATTGTAAATGTTTGATTAAGCCTTATTTTGGGTGGAAGTCTGTCATTGTGTGTGTATGTACGCTTCTTAGGACTACAGCCATACTGTAGCATGTGTCAACCTCTCAGAGGTTCAGCCCCAGTACATGCCCACTCTAATAATCACAGCTGCCAAGATGAATCATGGATCTTGGTTTCTTTCATTTTCTCCCAGGACGTTACACCCCTGCTGCGCTACGTTATCCACAGAAAACAAGCCATCATGCAAGTATCCTCCAGCCAAATTAGGAGAAGTTTGTGTGACAGCTCCCCTCGACGATTACCTTAAAAAATACAAAGTTCAGAATGAGGTCACTGACAAACAATCTAGTAAAATTTGAGGGGAAATCTATATGCATTACCTTGCAAACTGATAGATGTGTTCCAGATGGGAACATCTACTGTAAGGCTATCTTTGCTGAGTTATGGAGACCATTATGAGAATGGAAACTGCCATACATCTTGAAGGTAATTGTGATCAGGACAAGCATTTTTCATGCGGGTCAAATGAACAGGGAACTGAAAGCATTCCCAGGCGTGAAGCAAAAAGCCAAGGTCCTCTGGGAGATAAACAATATAAAAGGAGGGCATTGTTGCGCCACATATTAGTGGTACAAACTCAGGCCGAAATGCATCTCAAAAGAAACAGAAATGCACACACATTTGACAAAAAGCATTAAGTTTAAAGTTAAAAGGTTGAAAATTGGAGAAAGAAAACATGCTGGTCAGAAAAGTCATGTCCAGCTGCGTCAATGCTGCTGACCTCTCCCAGCTTCCACCTGGCTGGCCAAAATGTTTGTTCTCACTTTCACTCCAGGAACACTCTGTGACCCTATTACCTGATTTCAAAGTAATGAAAAGTGCTGTATATTCTCTGCTCAGCAATCAGAAGTAGAAACCATCGGAATACGCCATGGAAAGATTTTCCGCAGCAAAATGACTTGTGAGAAATGCTGATTCATTGAAGTCCTCACCACAGTCTGAGATCAAACCTGAGTCACCAAATAACCTCAAGTCATGCAGAGCAGTGAACGTTGCTTGGCTTATGTCTTCTTGCTATAGCAAGCTATAGCCGGAGCACAGCAGGATTCATCATCTGCAGGAGAAGGCACCACAACGCCGTGTGTTTCTGAAACATAAATTCACTATGGAGTTAGGATCTCACATCATTACCATTTAAAGTTTTCAATGTGACGCAAACTTTCTTTCCAGCCTGGATAGAAGCTATTCTTTTTTTCATTACCTTGTCTGATTTTCCAGAGAAGATGTTGGCAATGTACTATTTCTCAAAAAATGTGCTTGAAACCAGGCTGCGGGTTTCCCTCACAATGGTCTTTAGTTACTGAAAGTTTGAAATATGTCTTAATGTGAGACGATGCAAACAATAAAGGTGTCATTTGGAATGACACCTTTCTCTGAGCAATTACTGCTCACTCCTCAGTTGACTTATTAAATCTTCAGCTATAAAAGAATTAGAAATAGAAATAGATTAGATAGATTTATCTTGGGTAACACATTCCGTCGCTGAGACACATGGCTAAAGGCCATGTAAATGGATGATAACATTTCAGCCGGGTGCAATCATGCACCATTTATCTTCTGTGGGGGTGGCAAGGTGGTCAATTGTGGCAGCACTCAAAAAGGATGCAAAGTTCACAGCAAAAGCCTATGCACATACAGTACATTTCAGTTCAATTCAATTTTATTTATAGTATCAAATCATAGTTATCAAGTTATCTCAAGACACTTTACAGATATGCTGCTATGCCTCACAATGCCCTGAACTACTACAACTATTATTCCTAGTCATAGTTCCACTGTCTTTATTGTTACTATAACTGCCACTGTTCATCATTCCAACTGCTATAATTATTATGAATCATATTTCTCTATATCTGTATCAGTCTCTGTGTCCATACCAGCAGTGACAGATGCTGCCCACAAAGAATCAGGGGCTGTCTGAGGTTTCTGCCTAAAGAAGTTTTTCTCCCCACTCAAGGTTTCTGCCTAAAAGGAAGTTTTTCGTCACCACTGTCACACTAAATGCATGCTTGTGGGAAATTGTTGGGTCTTTGTAAATTATAGAGTGTGGTCTAGACCTACTTTATCTGTAAAGTCTTGAGATAACTCTTGTTATGATTTGATACTATAAATATAATTTAATTGAATAGACTACACTATAATTTACAACAATTCCCCCAAGAGCAAGCATTTGGTGCAACAGTGGTAAGAAAAAACTTCCTTTTAGGCAGAAACCTCGGACAGACCCAGGCTCTTGGTGGGCTGATACAGATATTAAGATATAGAGAAATATGATTCATAATCATTATGTAATATATATATATATATATATATATATATATATATATATATATATATATATATATATATATATATATATGGTGGAAATAATAGTAATAGTAACAATAAAGATAATGGAACTATGACTAGAAATAATAGATAACATAAGGACTCCGGGGAATAAACTCCCCAGAGCTAAATTAACATGTTAACATGAATACATGTATAAAAGTGAATCTGTAGACCTATACCAACTATTTTGACCAATGTGGGGTTTTTAATGGCAGAGGACATTTTCTATGCTCAAATATTAAATGTGGGTTTAATGGGGGAGAGTCTGGAGGGACTGCTACGCCGTTAAAGGTGAGTGTGTAGCACTGTAGCAGCACTTGCTACCTAGTCTTATACTGTAGAATCCTGTTAGTTGTACATGTGTGAGTATGAGCCACTATTGCACACTTACCTTAGCTAAGATGATCCTTAGCTGTGGATTTTACACTGACTTTTCAAAAATGTTTAAAATAGTAAATACAGAAGATGTTCGTAGCGAATAAGTAATGTAATGAGTAATTTAACTAATTACTTCCGCTGTTGAGTAGTTAGTGAAGTAATCACTTTTTCAAAGAGTATTAAATATTGATATTTTCGAAACTTGCCCAATCTACCGAGTCGCTGAGAACCTATCCCAGCATGCATTGGACAAAGGGCAGAGGAGGCAGTCAGGTATATCAGTCATAGTCATCATATGAGAGGGACAAATTCAATCCAGCACAAGTCCAAGATGGCCTTAAACCAGTTTGTTATTCTAATTGTAATAGAAACACAAGTGAACATGCACACCTCCATAAAGTCATTAATGTACTTCCACACATAAAGCAGTTGGAAAACACTTTAAAATAACTTTCAAATGAGGGTGTCCATCTTTCTTAGTCATTATTATAGATTTCCATCTATTTTCACTCCACGCTGTCAAACCTTCAAACTACCAAAGCAAAAGAGTCACAGATTTATGTTTCTGTACAAATAGATGTATTTCCTCTTGTCGTCTTTCAGCCTCTCATGAAATTGTATTTTTGCTAAGGACTAGTAGCACCAGCACTGACCCCTACATTCATCTTGTGTTTTTGTGAAATACCTAGTATGTGTTGTTAGCTGGTACAGTAAATCATTGTAGTCCAAGTCAGTATGTTGAACCGCAGAATAAATTATGGGATTATGTCAGCTTTTTCAGACGCTGTCACTTTGCTTGTATGCTATTGAAGGCATTCCAGCGATTTCTCAGAGGACATGCTTCTATTTGAGCTGGAAGGGAGCGGCTCGATGTCGCTCTTGCTCTCCTCTGGTGAGATTTATTCCTGTTGTCCCTGCTCTGTGCTGACACTGTGCAGACCCACGTCTGTGTTTCCTCAAACATTTGCTGGATGGAGGGAAGCCATTAAACATAGCTCTGCTAACAAACAGCCCTGTTTTCAGGATCTGAAATCTGAGTTGATGCTGGAAAAAAGGCTTTTATCTCCTCAACTGAATATTTTCAAGGCCTAATGCCTCTGGCAGGGCTGACCTGCACTGCATAGTGCTGCAGAATAGGCCCACTTTTAGGTCTTGGCTGCAGCTTGAATCTAAGGATTTTAATGAATTAGGATTAGTAGGATTTTTAATGAATTTATTGGTAAATTATGGTGGAAAATAAGTATTTGGTCAATAACAAAAGTTCATCTCAATACTTTGTTATATACCCTTTGTTGTCAATGACAGAGGTCAAACGTTTTCTGTAAGTCTTCACAAGGTTTTCACACACTGTTGCTGGTATTTTGGCCCATTCCTCCATGCAGATCTCCTCTAGAGCAGTGATGTTTTGGGGCTGTCGCTGGGCAACACGGACTTTCAACTCCCTCCAAAGATTTTCTATGGGGTTGAGATCTGGAGACTGGCTAGGCCACTCCAGGACCTTGAAATGCTTCTTACGAAGCCACTCCTTCGTTGCCCGGGCAGTGTGTTTGGGATCATTGTCATGCTGAAAGACCCAGCCACGTTTCATCTTCAATGCCCTTGCTGATGGAAGGAGGTTTTCACTCAAAATCTCACGATACATGGCCCCATTCACTCTTTCCTTTACACGGATCAGTCGTCCTGGTCCCTTTACAGAAAAACAGCCCCAAAGCATGATATTTCCACCCCCATGCTTCACAGTAGGTATAGTGTTCTTTGGATAAACTCAGCATTCTTTCTCCTCCAAACACGACGAGTTGAGTTTTTACCAAAAAGTTCTATTTTGGTTACATCTGACCATATGACATTCTCCCAATCCTCTTCTGGATCATCCAAATGCTCTCTATCAAACCTCAGACGGGCCTGGACATGTACTGGCTTAAGCAGGGGGACACGTCTGGCACTGCAGGATTTGAGTCCCTGGCGGCGTAGTGTGTTACTGATGGTAGCCTTTGTTACTTTGGTCCCAGCTCTCTGCAGGTCATTCACTGGGTCCCCCCGTGTGGTTCTGGGATTTTTGCTCACCGTTTTTGTGATCATTTTGACCCCACGGGGTGAGATCTTGCGTGGAGCCCCAGATCGAGGGAGATTATCAGTGGTCTTGTGTGTCTTCCATTTTCTTATAATTGCTCCCACAGTTGATTTCTTCACACCAAGCTGCTTACCTATTGCAGATTCAGTCTTCCCAGCCTGGTGCAGGTCTGCAATTTTGTTTCTGGTGTCCTTTGACAGCTCTTTGGTCTTGGCCATAGTGGAGTTTGGAGTGTGACTGTTTGAGGTTGTGGACAGGTGTCTTTTATACTGATAACAAGTTCAAACAGGTGCAATTAATACAGGTTAAAATGAATGGAGGACAGAGGAGACTCTTAAAGAAGAAGTTACAGGTCTGTGAGAGCCAGAAATCTTGTTTGTTTGTAGGTGACCAAATACTTATTTTACCGAGGAATTTACCAATAAATTCATTAAAAATCCTACAATGTGATTTTCTGGATTTTTTTTTTCTCATTTTGTCTCTCATAGTTGAAGTGTACCTATGATGAAAATTACAGGCCTCTCTCATCTTTTTAAGTGGGAGAACTTGCACAATTGGTGGCTGACTAAATACTTTTTTACCCCACTGTCTATCTTAAACATAAGCAAGGGTTTTCTCTGACATCCTGTTCATGATGTCATATCCAGGCACTGTGAGCTCATGTGTGAGCAGAGTCTTGTTCAGGTATGGCTGATGGCCCCCACAGGTTTTTATTTCCTTCCTTCGTGTTACAGACTTGTTTACAGAGTGGCATCAGACAGAAAAGCCTGACACTGACACACAGCAAAGAATGAGAAGAAATATACCCACCCTTCATTTCTCTTCACATTGTGTGGATGTGGATGCATATACTTGTGACTACTCCAGAGTCATGTGTGTGTGCATTCCTGTTTGCATTTAATACAGTACCCTAATAATAACAACAACAATAATAATAATAATAATAATAATAATAATAATAATAATAATAATAATAATAATAATAATGCATTTTATTTATATAGCGCTTTTTTAACACTCAAAGACACTTTACAAGGTTTTTAAAAAGAAATACACATACTACGAAAATTCACACACTAAAATACACAAATTCCTGTGTCAAAGTGAGTCTGTCTTCTCAAGAATAACTAATTACCGTTCCAGGCCAAGAATCAATTAACATTGATTACTTTTTACCAGACACATGAGCATTCTATAATCCAAGTAGTCAGTTTTTTTTACCCTAAACCTAACCACACTTAAGCACAGTCAGATGAGAAAACTGTTTCATATACTGTTTTTATTTTTGTAACTGACCAATAAACCTCACGGCACAAAAACTGTTTCCCAGTTGTCTGCAGTCAGCCTCATTAACAAGGCCCCGGACCCCCACTGACATAGACTCTTAAACCCCCCATCCCTAGACACTACGCTTTATATTAACCGTCATCCTGGACTATATATCTGCACTTACTATATCCTGAACTTTTGCACATCCCTCAACATTTCTGTATATCCTGCACTAAACATTACACCCTTTTTTTATATTAAGTTTGGTATTTATGGAATGGACCACCGGAGGTAAATAGGGGAGGGTCATGTCATTTTATTCTTTGTTGAGGGGAGGGTCACCCAACATTTTTTAGGGTAGGGGGGGTGGTCACCCAACTTTTGTATTCATGAAAACAGCTACATTTCAAAGTGGCTTGTTTGGTGCATATTTTTCCATGTAGCTCTTAGTCTTGGTCCTCCTTCGCTACCAGATGGGTCTGACCCATGAGTTTGCTGGGGGGGCAAGGGGAGCACTGCCAGGGGAGCACTGCCCCCCCTGGAGCACTGCCCCACCTGGTGGCTGAAAAAAATGAGTGGAATAATTACATCTGACATGACCAGATATTTTATAAATATCTTAAATAACACAAACAACTAAATTGTGGTAGGTAATACATCTGATTTCATATACTGCTTTAGTAAAAAAAAAATATTACCTGGCTGACAATGGGAGCAGCAGGACGCAAAAAAACGAAAGTTACTGTTGCACTAGTCTGGACATCTTGCCGTGCCAACCTTGCAATAAAGGTTTCCTAAATGCCATGTATATACACGTGATGTTAGCTTAATAATTGATTGCAGGTTTTGTGTAGATTTGGACTTTTATACGTTTATTCCACTTTGTTTAAACGGCGAAGTGGAGAGGCCTCGTTCACCTGTTTGGAGCTGGCTGGTGAATGTGACCCCTTGCTGGATACACCGTGACTCTGTTTGTGGATCTACTGATCGCTGTGGATTACTTTTTTTCCGTGTCATTGGATTACAGCAAAATACGGATCTTTTTCTCAATGTGTCTTAACGTTTTATGGTGTGACTGCGCTTCGTTTCTGCGTTTGGAGAGGCATCTCAACAGACTGATTGTTCACTGTTACATTTTAGTTGAATTATTCCGCCACCGTTTGTCTATTGCGTTCCAAAACAGCCGTGCCGCGATTGGATTTCATAAGGGCGAATTGTTAAATTGTTACAATGTAATTTAAAATCTGCTTTAAAATAAACATATATGTTTTGGAATATAATGTTCAGCTTCGGCAGTGTTAAATATACGACTGAGGAAGCCTAGTGACGAGTCCATAGCAACCAGTGTTGAATTGGTTATTTCCCAGTGTCCTTTGCTGAATGGTCTCAATGTTTTGTTGTTTTATTTCACGTGAATACTAGTTTACTAGAGGAGTAATTTAGTATTTGAAGTAATGCAGTAATGCAGAAAGTGTGCATTTAGTTTCCATGCTTATTGTGTTTCCACAACAATGTTAGTGAGTAAGTCTACTGAAATGGCCCCCACACCATAACAGAGGAGTGGGATGTGTAAGATGAGAATGCAGAGGTTAACTCATGTATGTCATGGCTGTAAAAAAATCAAATGGCACCTGTACATCTTTGCTAAGCACAAACTAGCACATAAGGGTAGGGTCATTCCTCTTTTTCAAATTATTTTGGAGGGTCATTTAAATATTATTACTGGTGAGGGGAGGGTTATAGCCTAAGGTCCCAAAACTCTTCCGGTGGCCCCTTAAATAAATAACAAACGGTCCCTAAACACTTAGATTGTACATATTTGTTTCTGTATTTATTGATCATTTCCTTTTAATATGTTTAATATGGTTATGTGTTACTTGGCAATAAATCATTTTCTGATTCTGAACTGTGATGTTTGGAAGCCAATGACAAATGATATAGGGGCGTCATATCAGAAAACATTTACTGTATATTACTGCGTATGTCCTATATATGTTGTTCATCAATTACACATGTTCCAATCCAATCCAAATTTATGTATAAAGCACATTTAAAAACAACAACAGTTGATCAAAGTGCTGTACAATCAGAAAAACAAAAACTTAGAAAAAACAGAATGAACACAAAAACAACAAAAGGACAACAGTTTAACAGCAAAATGATAATAATGTAGAAAGGCAACTATGGTTAAAATATCTCCACTTCAGTTTTGCTTCATTAAAGCTTAAGAAATGTAATGCCATCCAAGCTTTAATGTCCTTGAGACAGTTCAACAGTGGCTTAAAAGAGTTTGCATCTTTCCTTTTCAAAGGCAGGTAGATTTGAGTGTCATCAGCGTACAGGTGGAATAATATGCCATGCTTTTTGAGGATGGACCTTAGGGGGAGCATATGAATGGAAAAGAGGAATGGCCCGAGAATAGAACCCTGAGGAACTCCACAAGCAACACGTTCTTACACCCATCTCGTAAAATATGGACGCTTGGTCAGGTGCCTTTGTTGTTCTTATTGACGCTAAAAGTCTCCTTTAGTGCTTTAAGTAAACGCGCTTGGTCGGGACTACTGCCGTCCCTTTAGCCCCGTCCCTTTAACACTTTAAGTAAACGCGCTTGGTCGGGACTATTGCCGTCCCTTTAGCGCTATAAGTAAACGCGCTTGGTCGGGACTATTGCCGTCTCTTTTGACGCAGTTATGTTAAGGAAAAGGTTGTGGGTGGGCTTACAGTTCCGTGACACGCGGGAACTACAGGACGGTTGGGTTTAGGAAAGGGTCATGGGTGGGCGTACGGTTCCGTTATACGCGGGAAGAACGGGAAGGTTGGGTTTAGGAAAGGGTCGTGTGTGGGCTTACGGTTCCGTGACACACGGGAACTACGGGACGGTTGGGTTTAGGAAAGGGTCATGGGTGGACGCACGGTTCCGTTACACGCGGGAAGAACGGGACGGTTGGGTTTAGGAAAGGGTCATGGGTGGGGATACGGTTCTGTGACACGCGGGAGGAAAAAAAAAACAGACTATAGCAAGCGTGACGAGCAGGACACAAACCCCACTCTCCTGGGTGAAAGTCCTGTGTTTGACCCATCCACTACCCCAACCAACCAACCAACCAACCTCCTTACGTGGAAATTCGCCCTTACATACTACTTGCTAAATCCTATCTAACTGCTGCTCTCTCTGGTGCGTTACACAAACACGCTGAAAGACAACTTTTTCGTCGCATCAGACGCTGACAGCCACTGACAGCCACTGTCCAAACATACTTATTTTACTTTGGAATGAGAACGGGTTTCTTAGAGGCTTTTATTCATTTTATTTTCTATTAGTTTATTTGTGTGGGACAATGTGAAACACATTATAACAGGTTACAATAACATGATGCAGATGAGTTGCATAAAGGATTTTTATCCAAGGCTTATTTGTGACCTGTACCTGGTTAGGCAGGACATACTGTATCATCGTTACCAAAAGTACAATTAATTAGTTCAATTGAGCACATAATAAACTGACCCTAAAGCCCACTGTAAATGGGACAACATTGTAAGGAAAGCATTTATTTCCGCCACCCCAAAACTATTTTTTTCACTTTCATACCAACACACCAACACGAAACTAGATTGGACTCACTCTTTCTTATACACACATACTGCACGTGCCCCCTGAGCATTCAGACAAAGACTTTCAATAATGTTGGCTGTGATCTGACCACAAGGGATGGACAAAGACAAGTGGACAGGACAGATGCTGCATTCTGCTTTTTGTGCAGCACAATGTTGTTGCAATTCCAGTTCTGTATGTCCACCACACTTACACAGTGCTATGGAGATAGGTCTGCCAATGCGAGATTTGTGATCCCCTAACTGAGTTTTCACCTATCCAGTGAAATCTACTAGATCAGGGTGAAGCCAATATTATTTATATAGCCCAATGTCACAAATCACAATACAATCTGTACAGCATATGGCACCATGTGTCATTAGACCGTTACTTCAGATGAGGAAAAACTCCCCCCAAAAACTTTCATGTGAAAAAATGGAAGAAAGTTTAGGAAGAGCAACAAAGGAGGGATCCTTCAACCTGGACGGAAAGACAGAAAATTGATTTTAAAGTGTACAGAACAGACCAACATAGGAACATTTCAGTACTGACACTCAGTGTTTGAGTTGAAAGATAATTTCTTAATTTCTACCAATGACAATACTCTCTTAGGGCCCTATCTTGCACACAGCGCAATTGCGTTTATACACCGACGCATGTATCATTCCTATTTGAACCCGACGCACAGCAGACTTTTCACTCCACAGACTCACGTCGGTGAATTAGGGAATGAATTTACGCTCCAGGGGGCGGTTCAGCAAAAAGAGGAGGCGTGTTCCCTAGTGCTATTTTGCAGTTTCAGAAAACAATTCCGCCACAGACCAGGAAAAACCTAGTCTACAGTCAGTGGCGCGTTACTCAGATGCTATTTTAAGGGCGCATGCTTGACCGTAATGTAGAGTGTGCACACCACACATACACTTTGCTTCTCTCATCTCACGGACCCAGCAGTTCCCATTTTTGCAAACCATACATATATACAAGGAAAAATTTGACCTTGTTTTACACAACATTTCCTTGAATCATGGATGTGTTGCTGACATAAATGAGGAAATATTAGAGGACTTAAGGAGATGTGATGTTGAACTGCATGTGCCGATGCCACTTAACCCAAATGCCCCAGCAGCAGCACGGAGAGGAGAGACTCTCAGTCTAATGTTAGACTACATTGCAAAAATATTACCATGCATTCATAACCTCGTGATTCAGTGAGAGTGAGCCCAAAACATCGGAAAGTATGTTTTTGTGACATTTCTATATTTACATTTTGCCAAAACCGCTCCTGGCGCGCGCCCATGGATGTATTAAGAGCGTGCGCCTAGCAAATCCACCATTATAATAGCAATCCGCCATGGAACAAGCGCGCCTGCTTTTAAAGGGAATGTGAGATAACGCTCTGATTGGTTTATTGCACGTTACACCCAAACCACACCTATGAGTAATGTAGACCTCATTTCAGAACAACCCATTTTAGATTTGCATCGGGCGCAATTGTTAAAATAGGGCTGTTCGAGTTGTATCAGGACTGCATTTGTCTCGTTAAGTTACTGCTAATCTCTATCCTTGACGTTCCACTTCCAGGATTGCTCCGGTGCCGCAGGAAAATCTGCCGGATGCATGTATTTTTGCCGATTTCCATTTCCTTCCGCTTTCTTTTTTGTTGGAATTTTTTAACTACAGTGGATTGATGAGGACTATGGTTAACTGCTCCTCAGATCTCTGCAGGGTAAATCCAGACTATCTGTCCAATCTGAGTTTTCTCTCGCACGACTATTTTGCAGCGGCCATGAACAAACAACCAGAGCACGTTTTTCTCCCATCCCGCAATGCTGTGTGGAGTAGCCAGACCCTCCTCCGCTCCACAGCGTGTGGATGGTCTGGCAAAGCGACACTAAGTTACTGCTGAATTAAAGTGATCACTTCCTGCTGCTCTTGTTTCACATTAAAAGCTTTGCATATGGCACATCACTTGGAGACTTTTTATTATTAAGCAATTGCACAAAAATGCATTGCATTTGTCACTTAATTTAGTGGTGCCAGTGGCAACACTGCTATTGTTTATGGGCAATATATATTATATATATTCTAGTATTTAATAATCATATATCATGGCTTATATTTTGACATGAGAAGCAACCTTGGTTGGGAAAGTTTGGTGACCACTGTACTAGATGGATTTACAACAGGTTTGCTACCGTACAGACATTCATGGTTCCCAGAAGATGAATCCTAATGACTCTGGTATTCACACAGTAGCACCATCTGCAGAAAACTACAAAGTAGACAGATATTCACAAGAGATGAATGGCAGTAGATTGTCTAAAAAGTGACACAGTGGTTGGGGTGTCATTCCTCATCAGTGTCAAACAGGAATTTGGTCAGAAAGGCTGCTTAAAGGTCATAAAGCAACACAGAGCAATACAGCATGAACACTGTAATTATGAAACACACTGTGAAGATACAATGCAACTTGAAGAAACCCCAGGTAGACAGTACACAGACCATAACAAGAGCAAAGATGATGAGTCCAGCATTGGAAGAAGTATTCAGATCCTATATTTCAGTAAAAGTACTAATATCACAGTGTAAAAATACTCTGTTACAAGTAAACGTCCTGCAAGTAACAGTGTGTAAGTATCATCAGGAAAATTTACTTAAAGTATTCAAAGTAAAAGTACTCAATGCAGAAAAATCCTCACAAGTTGGAAAGGATCCAAACAGTTGTGTGTTTAATGGTCTAATCATTTCAGCTGGACTTTATATTGTTGGCTAGTTTCATTTAGAATAAAACATCATATTTTATAAACTACATGTGTTTTGTGTGCAGCAATCTTAATGTGTAAAGTAACTAGTAACTAAAGCTGTAACAGATGAATGTAGTGGAGTAAAAAGTACAACATTTCTCTCGGGGAATGGAAGTAGAAAGTGGCATGAAAAGAAAAGACTTAAGTAAAGTACAAGAACCTCAACATTTGTACTTAAGTACAGTACTGGAGTAAATGTACTTAGTTACATTCCACCACTGAATGTGCCTGTTGGTGTCACCATCAGACTGGGCTAAAGGTGCATTGCTCTCTGTTATTCTTTCAACGCATCCAAAGGAAAGGAAGGAAAGGAAGCCCGGGCTGCTTAATTTGCTAACTTCATTTCTTCTTCAAAAAGAAATCCTAAGATTTTATTTGAAACTATTTCTGTAATAACATTGTTTGACCGCTGCTCTCCACATTACCACGTGTATCCACACATGATTGTAACAAGATCCTTCCCTTCTTTGTTGTCAAGGTAATGGCTGTTAGGTCTAGTATTCATCCTGGGACTTGCCCACCCATCTCTAGCCCGTCTCTGTCTCACTACATGCCTTCATCTCATCTCACATTGACTACTGTAACGGTCTTTTCTCCTCACTCAGTAAGTCTCTGCTCTGGATGGTCTTCAGTAAATCCAGAATGCTGCAGCAAAGCTACTCACTCCGTCAAACAGACGGTCTTACATTACGCCTGTGCTTAAGTCTCTAAACTGTAACAATCGTCATGGGCGGTGCTAAGCACCGTTCAGAGCCACGGTGCCTCTGCTAAATAGTCTCAGGAAGGAACTTGTTTTGGTGGAACACGTGTACGTTAAAAGTAGTTTTAGTCGTGCAAGAGAAAACTCAGATTGGACAGATAGTCTAGCTAGCTGTCTGGATTTACCCTGCAGAGATCTGAGGAGCAGTTAACCATAGTCCTCACAAATCCACCGGAGTTTAGAACTCCAACACAAAGAAAGAGTAGGGGACGGACATCTGGCTGAAAAGATTGACATCCGGAAAAATTTTCGGCAGCACAGGAGCAATCCTGGAAGTGGAACGTCGTAGATATAACCAAATAACGAAATAACGAAAACTAGGTGGGAAAAAACATTGTCGTTAACTGAAATAAAAATAAAAATGAGGCATTACAAAAGAACGATAACTAAACTAAAACTGTAATGTCTGTTTGCAAAACTAACTAAAATAAAATAAAATTATCGAGTAAATGTCCTTAGTTTTCGTCTTTGTCAATGTCTTTCATAGAGCAACAAACGTTATATCTACCGACTGGGAACCCAGAAATTTCAACATTCCATATCAAATTGAACACAACTTGTCCGTGCCCCTCGCCCGGCATCATGGCAGTACCAAAAGTCAGATAAAAGCAAGTGCCTTGCAGTGGAAGGTGGTAAAATATGTGGACAATTTATTACAGGGAAAAATCCCACGAATTTGAAAGTAGCCTACATTTGAGAAGTGTGCACAAGAGGCTAACCTAGCTTAACAAGGTAAAAGAGAACACAAAGCCCCCTTTCCCTGAAACAGAAGTTAACCCCGGTAACGTTATGGGCATGGATGTATGGGTACAGGGCCAGGCAGCATGACCGAGACAACCGTAGGACAGACAACACTACAGGAGGGCTTTCACCGGAGACCCGATAGCTGCTGGTTAGTAAATACCCAGGAACACAAAAAGCGGGAGGAAGTGTGGGTTAATATGTGGATTAATACTGGGACGTCTCCAAACTGTATGAGTCGATTGACTTTAAAAAGTTCGCCACTTTACTCGACCAAAGTTGAAAACACCTGTTCATATCTGTCTTCTTTAGTCTGTTGGCTATTTAGGTTTTTTCCTGATACACGTCACTTAAACATTTTGCACTTACTGCAGCGTCTTGTGTAGACTGTTTACATATTTGTGCTCATCATATGTACATGTTATGTACTGGTGTTATTGTTGAGTACATTGTGAATACATATTTCTAAAATTGTATGATGTTTTTGTTGAGTTATTATTACACAATACTTTTTCTGACCTTTTTTAATCCCCGACAATAACCCATATTACAAAAAAATACTAAAACTAACACTAAAACTAATAAAAACTAAAACTAAGCAGATTCAAAAAAAAAAAAAATAAACTAAACTGAACTCGCTTTAAAAACTAATTCAAACTAAACTGAATTTGAAAACAAAAAGTAAAAACGAAATAAAAACTAATGAAAAATGCAAAACTATAATAACCTTGATACAGACTAGTAGCACCTAAACTATATAATCCTCTGCCTCCTCTGTTACACTCTGCTGTTTCTCTGGATTCTTTTAAAAATTAGATAAAGACACACATTTAGACAGGCATTTGGTTAACTCCTTGTTTGTAATATTGATTTATATTTATAATATTGTGTCTTTATTATCTATTGTGGTCTCGTGTATGTTGTTTTATGCCCTTATAAAGCGCTTTGTGATTTCTGTCTGTTAAATGCACTCCACAAATACATTTTTACTTACTTTTACTTTAGACTGACTGAGGCTCTGTTGTCTCTGATTAGCTGTTTGTGCTGTGGGGGTGGTGGGAGGCTTGGAGGGGGTTGGTCCCTCCCCCCCGAGACCACCGGCCACCATCTGCTGGTAAGGTAACACCAGCGGCGGGGGCCAAGTGTCCAGCTGGGGGGGACACTGGAGAGGACAGAAAGCCATTACACTTCATCAATAAAAGCCTGCACTCTTCCAGCTGTGTGATTCAAAGGATAATTGAAAAGTAAATTACTGCTTGGGTTTATTATATATTTTTAGCTTAAGTTATCAGGTTAATTAGAGTGTAAAAGCTCCAAAAGGTCAAAAGAGATTAATAAATGAATGATTTGTGGAGAATTTATTCATTCCACTTCTACAACCGGTGTCAGCTGTTGAAAGCTGATAGAGCTGATCATTTCGGCTGATATTTAACTGAGAAAAATCTCTCAAAGTCTCTAAAACCACTTTACACATTTCTCACAGTTAATATTTGCTTTGTTTGTGTGAGGGTTAGAAAGCTATCTGCATCTTTCTGGGGAATTCATTGCTGCAGATGTGACTAAAAGGTCTTTAGGGTTTTAGCCACTATAAATCAGCATTGTGTAAACCAAGTATCTGAACAGAAATTAATGTGCGGCTTATTCCCTGGAGATAATAAATGTGCATGGTGTAAAAAACAAGGTAAATCAGTATACACAAACTCTCTGTCTCTTGGTGCTTAGGGACCGTTCGGTATTTATGGAATGGACCACCGGAGGAAAATAGGGGAGGGTCATGTCTTTTTATTCTGTGCTGAGGGGAGGGTCATCCAACATTTTTCAGTCCAGAGGGGGGGGGGGGGGGGGGGGGGTCACCTAACTTTTGTATTCATGAAACAGCAACATTTCAAAGTGGCTTGTTTGGTGCATATTTTTCCATGTAGCTCTTAGTCTCTGCCCTCCTTCGCTACCAGATGGTCATACCATACACAGAGTTTGCTGGGGGGCAGAGGGAGCACTGCCCCTGGTGGCTGAAACAGGTAATTTAATTGTTAAAAAATGAGTGGAATAATTCAATATGAATTACGTCTGGCATGATCAATCATAACACAAAACAACCAAATGGTGGTAGGTAATACATCCGATTTCATATACTGCTTTAGTATTTCCTGACGATGGGAGCAGCAGGACGCAAAAAACGAAAGTTACTGTTGCACTAGTCAGGACATCTTGCCGTGCCAACCTTGCAATAAAGGTTTTCTAAATGCCATGTATATACACGTGATGTTAGCTTACTAATTGATTGCGGGTTTTGTGTAGATTGTATACGTTTATTCCACTTTGTTTAAACGGCGAAGAAGCCTAGTGACCAGCTAGTGATGAGCAACCAGTTTGTGTGTTGAATGTTAGGCTACCCAGAGTGCCTTGCTGACTGGTCTCAATATTTTATTGTTTTATTTCATGTGAATACTAGTTTACTAGAGGAGTAACTTAGTATTTGAAGTAATGCAGTAATGCAGGAAGTGTGCATTTAGTTTCCATGCTTATTGTGTTTTCACAACTATGTTAGTGAGTAAATCTACTGAAATGGCCCCCACACCATAACAGAGGAGTGGGATGTGTAAGATGAGAATGCAGAGGTTAACTCATGTATCTCATGGCTGTAAAAAAACTATGGGAATCTTTGCCAAGCGCAAACCACTACAGAAAGTATTGATAAATTGCTGGGGGATGGTCATGCATTTTTTCCAAATCGTTTTGGAGGGTCATAGAAATTTTTTTTACTGCCGAGGGGATGGTCATGTCTTTTTTGGCTGAAGGTCCCAAAACTCCTCCAGTGGCCCCTTAAATAAATAATGAGCAGTCTCTTAGCAGTGTGTTTATCATACCTTAAGGTTAGTATGTTTATGCCCTTTATATTCATATTAAATGTGTTTTAATACATAGGATATTTGCATAACTTAATTATTTGCACATAGACATCAGTGTATGTGTGATACTCTGTTATGACTCTAATTTCCTGTAATACCACATCAGGGTTTAGGGTTTCTCTATCAACAACGTTCCACTTCCAGGATTGCTCCGGTGCTGCCGGAAATTCCACTGGATGTCCCTCATTTATGGCCGGGTGTCCGTACCCTTCCTCTTTCTTTGTGTTGACGTTCTAAACTCCGGTGGATTCATGAGGATTCTCTGCAGGGTAAATCCAGACAGCTAGCTAGACTATCTGTCCAATCATTTGAGTTTTCTGTTGCAGGACTAAAACTACTTTTGAATGAGCACATGTTCCACCAAAACAAGGTCCTTATCGAGGCTATTTAGCAGAGGCACCTTGGCTCTGTCCGGAGCTTAGCGCTGCCCAAGACGATTGTGATTGGTTTAAAGAAATGCCAATGAACCAGAGCACGTTTTTCTCCCATCCCAGAATACTGTGTGGACTAGCCAGACCTTCCTTTGCAGCGCTGTGGAAGAAGGTCCATTTACCTCGGAACTCAGAAGCTGGAGCTGGGAATGACGTCACTCCCGAGTTGAATGCGTTCCATTTACAAGTCCGATTTTTCATTGTGGCTTAGCTCTGGCTAGGTTAGCCACTGTTAGCAATGCCAGTTGATAACAAGACATTAGGCTTTTTTTTTGTTTTAGGTTTTGTGCATACAAACAGCGTAGCAACATGTCCACATGTAGAAGATGAACAGGACTGTATGTACGACTGATTCAGTGAGACACAAATAAGACAGAAGTGCCTATAACTGTATGTTACTACAGCTTTCACTGCTGTTGATGCACAGAGCAGCCATGTTGGATTTTGAGCTCAGAGTAATCGGTGGTTGTCCTACTTAGCAACTGTGTGGAGGAGGGGTCGGTCACGTAAGGCTTGTATCATGTGGATGCACCGACAGTTTTGTTGTCATTACTTTGAATTCCTCATGGGAGAGACAGAAACTACGCACTATAGCTTTATGGTTTTCTTTCAGTTTAGCTCCCCCTTAAAAATGCCTTCAGAAGAAGGGCAAAGAGAGAATGGACTTGGAAGCTTGCTGTGAGGTTGCCGTTTTGTTTGTTTGATGTTATTTTGCCTCAGTTTAATTTAGTTTTTGTATTTCTCTGGGTTCTGTTTGTACGGAGCCCCAGACATGACATTTGGAAAGAATTAAATAAATCGTGGCCACAATCTACTAATGTGTTGCCACTAAAAACTAATTTGTTTTGTTTGTACAAAATAGACGTAGCCTAACTATAATGTGGGCATGTTCTGGATATTTTGGCCTACTTCCCAGTAAGCACATTGCCTCAACGTGTGCTTATTGGCGATATAATCAAATCAAATGAAAAGAGAAAATGCAATTTAACACATTAATATTAGAAATGATAGACATTTTAATGCTCTTAGCACAAGTTGTCTGAGAAAATCTGCAGCTTCCTAATGTGGGACAGTCTATCATAAAAGGCCCAAATCACCTTGATTCATGTAGAATAGTAAAAAAAAAGTTGGTTAGCTCTATAGCAGACGTCTGGACGATGTATAAATATGAGTATTGCATCTACAGGACGTATAGCAGACGTCTGGACGATGTATATATATGAGTATATGTTACACTTCTTAGAATGAAGGGACGTTCACTCTGGAGCAACACATTTATTTCTGTAAAACCGATAGATAATACAGTTCAGGTCAGGATTGCTCTCTCTTAAACTCACTGAACACACTTAAACTCGTTCATCATGTACAGACGATTACTTCTACTGCCAATGCACATTACAGTTACCTTGTACTCCTATACACCATAACCCAGTACCATATACTAGTGCACCTGCCCAAAGTAATGGAAACTCATACACAATGCCATAGAAACAAAACTGTCCCATAGTTCCCGCGTGTCACGGAACCATAAGCCCAATCACAACCTTTTCCTTAACATAACTGTGTCAAAAGGGACGGCAATAGTCCCGACCAAGTGCGTTTACTTATAGCGCTAAAGGCACGGCAATAGTCCCGACCAAGCGCATTTACTTAAAGCGCTAAAGGAGACTTTTAGCGTCAATACGAACGACAAAGGCACCGGACCAAGTGTCCATATTTTACGAGATGGGTGTGAGAACCTGTTGTTCCACCACGGTCAATTTCAATATCTCAGAAGCGACACACACACAGAACATGGAAGGTGTTGTTTGTGATTCTCGGCATGTGGCTGTTGCCACAGCCAGAAGCTGGAGGCAGCAATAAAAACTCAGCTGGCTAATCCATTTAAAATGGCGGGTTTGTTCAGGACACCCACGTCTGTCACTAGCAATGATGAAGCAGTGATTAGTGACGATTCTCTCTGACCAATCAGTAGTCTGCAGGTTTTCACGTCACCTTTTGGTATCGAGGTGATACTAACAAAAGTACCTGTTGGCAGATACCAGGGACTTTTTTTCATAATGGAAAACCAAAAAAGACGAGTAGAGTTGAGGCGAGTCGAGCAGGTACTATGTAATGGAACAACGTCATAAGGCTCTACAAACTCATACTACTGTTATTTAACACCAGACTTTAGTTTGTGGTCAACTTACCTGTAAAACAGATAGATAATACAGTTCAGGTCAGGATTGCTCTCTGTAGCGTACACACTTAAACTCGTTCATCACTTAATGACAATTACTTCTACTGCCTGCGTCAGCTACTGATGCGCAGTGTATTGTAAAGCCTAGATCGCCCTCTGCTGACTATGCTGAGCTTAGCAGGAACAACCTCACCCATTCGAACACATTTACTCAGAATGTGACAGACACTGATAAAGATAAGTGATGAAGTAGTTTTATGTTTTAAGTCCTTAGCTTCTACGCAAATTTGCTGTCTTGTAAGACACACCTTGCCACATATAGCGTCTACAGGACGTATAGCAGACGTCTGGACGATGTATAAATATGAGTATAGCATCTACAGGACGTATAGCAGACGTCTGCACAATGTATAAATATGAGTATAGCATCTACAGGACGTATAGTAGACGTCTGGACGATGTATAAATATGAGTATAGCATCTACAGGACGTATAGCAGACGTCTGGACGATGTTTAGGCCTACTGTAAATATCAGCATGACCTTGATAATTCAAGTCGTGGAAAGAGCGGCTACATGTCACTGAAACGCCGCAGAGCAACGTCTTGGGGACATTGTTCCAGTGAGCAAACGATCCATATACAACATCCTCCCAACGCATTTTGATTACATCGCCAATAAGCCTTCGCCGAAGCTTACTGGGAAGTAGGCCAAAATAGCCAGAACATGCCCACATTATAGTTAGGCTACGTCGTTGCCACAAAATACCATTTAGTGTAAACAAATTAGCATTTCGTGGCCACAAATTAGTGTATTGTGGCCACAATTTATTTGATGTTTTTTCGGATGTCATGTCTGGGGTTCTGTCTGTTTGTGCCCTTTGTTTGAGTATGTTTCTTTGTTGTTTTGTTAATAAACGCCACTGTTTCCAGCTTACTGTCTGGCTTCTTAAAAATCTCTTTTTAAAAGCACCCCAACACTTCATGGGCCTTTGAGGTGGGGGTTTGACAGTCCATTTGAATAACAAACTTCAAAACTGGAGTGACCCTTTAATGTCCGCAGTTTAAAATGATTTACAAGTTTGTATTGGGCTATGATCATCATTGCCTTTTTCCAACATAGCAAAGTCATTAAATACCATTACAATGAAGTACAATGAATTAGAAAAAAGCAATTGTTTACTACCATACTGACAGCACCATATGCATCTTTGTTTTTCAATAGTAGGGCTACGTCTAATGTCGTAAATTATTTAAATGCTATCACAGTAGCTTACATTAGGAACATCAAGTAGGGTATATTGTTTATTTGTGGCGCCCGTCCTTTTTGATAAAGGAGAGAGACAGGGGGTAGCCTACTGCTGCTCTCTCCCTCCCCCCTCTCAGTAGTCGCTTCACCAACAAGGAAGCGCACAGTCAACGCTTTATGATCCGCGCGCACCGACGGACCGGCCCCCGTGCATCTCTCTCTCTCTCTCTCTCTCTCTCTCTCTCTCTCTCTCTCTCTCTCTCTCTCTCTCTCTCCGTTTTCATAATTCGGTACCGGCTCTGCTGTGGTTAAATGTAGCCAGTAACCGGAGCTCACAGTGGGAGACTCTTTTGTCGCCGTTGCGCCATGGAGGACTGCTGTTCCCCGGAAAGCGAGAGGATGGAAGCGTGGCTGGACGACCACTTGGAGTTCACACACTCCTACTTTACCAGGAAGGCGTCAAGGTATAAGGTGGGGGGGGGGGTGGTCATTAAACCTGATTTACTTTGTTTCTGTTCAGCCGGGTGAATGTGATTGTAGTTTCCAGTGGGAATCTGTACAACAAAACCCCTCACTTTGCTTTTGTGTGCAGCCCCACAGCCAATCAGAAACAGTTTAATTTCCTCTGTTAGTCCAAATTGTTTTGTAAGTAATCACTTTACCTCTGTATTAAAGACAGGAGAGCTATATGACCCTGCCCTGATCATATCTAACAGGAAACCTCCTCTCACAAGGGATTGTGGGTCTTTCAGGTGCATTGTGTCCCTGCTCAGGTAGTGTACCTGCACAGCTGCTGGAATGCACTCTGCTGGATTCACTGAGCGTCTCTCTCCGCTGCCAGTTCCTCTCACAGCTCAGCTCCTTTTCATTTCACCATTAACTCCACAATCAGTAACAGCTCTGAGAGTTGCACAGGGCCCTTAAATGATTAACTTTTACTGCTGCCAATTATTCTGTTTAATTCTCAGCGTGTACTGTTGTATACTAGGTCCTTGGTGATAATTATACAAGCCGTCCACATAGGTGCCTTGAATTAAATTACTTTTTTTTTTTCTGTGGCAGCCTCATTTTAGACCCCAGAGAGCGTGACTCAGAGCAAATTAGCCATCTAATTTGTTACGCAAACACAGATTCTAAATCAGCCTTTCTCAGGCAGTAGCAGCTTTACTGTATAAGGCGTTTTTTTTTGTTTTTTGCAGTAGACATATATGTGAATTTCATCAGCTTGGCACTTCATTTGAATCGGTCACATTGCTCTGTTTGTTGGTTTGTCTCTTTCTGACTGCATTACAAAAAACACAAAAAAAGTGTATCACTTCGAGAGATTTGCACACATCAGCCTTTGTGGTTGAGAGGCATTTCTTCGAGAAGTATTGATTCAGCCACACCTCCCCTGGATACATTAGGGTCGGCTCTGTGGGGAGGCAGGCAGCTCGAAGGCTCTGACACACTGCAGTCAGATAAGAGCCAACAGCCACAACCATTCTCTGTGGCTTTCCAAGTTTTATTTGCCTGGCTCGTTGCCCAAGGAACCATGGTTATTTTCTTCCCTTACACTCAGGTGAACAGTTCCTCTGGCTGCTGTGAAAGAAGAATAACTCACATGACCCTTAGCGTGTTTGAAAACTAGAGCCGAAGCAGAGAGGAGCATGCTTGAACACGTGTATGTGTGTGTGTGTGTGTGTGCGTGTTTGCATTGTTGAAGTTGATTGGGCAAGCAATGAAAAACAAACTAGAGTTTGGTCCACATGAACTGCTGCTGTGCAGACTGTGGTTAGAGTTTTGCACGTTACTCCAGTTGTGCCATCTGTCATTTAGCAATCGAAAAAAACTGTAACATATTGGCTCATCCAGCCACCACTTGCTATTCATGTCAGTCTTCTCCACCTAATCCTTTCCCCTGAAGCAAACAGATTTGCCTTTGCCTTACTTGTTCTGCACATTTTATGCATCTTATAAGGATTTTACTAAATCACCACAGAACAGTAAGCTGTAAGCAATATTGACAGCAAGAATACAGTGAATGTGGGCACTGATAACACATTTTTGTAGATGAATTATAATAGAGCATGGATAACAGAAAGTGAATGCAGGCGTAGTGGATATCATGTGATGAACTGTTTCATTTAGCCTGTGTACACTGAGGTGTCTAATGTGGACATTTGCTGGAACAAATCTAATGTGAGCATGTGAGCATGTGTGTGTGTGTGTGTGTGTGTGTGTGTGTGTGTGTGTGAGCGTGTGTGTGTGTGTGTGTGTGTGTGTGTGTGTGTGTGTGTGTATGTGAGCGTGTGTGTGTGTGTGTGTGTGTGTTGATTGGGCTATGTGTTGGCTCATTAGAGAGCATCTCATGGCAACCGTATTGTCAATTTTGGCAACCAAAAGCTGATGCCTGGTGGCCAAGCCGGCTACCACTTTAAAAAGTTAGCGTTAAGCCCTGCTTAAGGTCATTTTGTAGCGCCTTGATCAGCTCAGTGCAGTCAAGGGTTTTCGTGCTACAGCTTTACTTGGTCTGGTGTAGTCTCACATTGACTTATCTCCACAGTGCTGTGTCAGCGTGGAGTATGGTCTGGCTACACTGCTTATCTATTACGGAATAGGGGAAAACACAAATTTGCATTTCTTCAAACCAATCACAACCGTCCTGGGCGGTACTAAGCCCCAGATGTAGTGACGGAGCCCTTGCAAAATAGATAGTGGAGATAACAGAAGGGGAGGGACAGATGTCAAGCTTTATTCCAGCACTGTACATCTGCTGAACCGGACTAGGTCTGGTGTGACCCGTTGCTTATGGTGGCTTTTGTTAGCAAACTTAAGATAGATATTGCTGTGTGACTGACATTAGTGTTTGTAGTAACCTTGCATTGCCAACTCTATCGCCACAGCGCTGTGGACTAAGGTCTGGCTACACCACAGATGCATTCTGGGATAGGAGAAAAAAACACTCTGAGTTGTTTGTATTTCTTTAAACCAATGAGAATCGTCTTGGGCAGCGCTAAGCTCCGGACGCAGCAACGGTGGCTCTGCAGAATAGTCTCAGGAAGGAACTTGTTTCAGTGGAACGTTTGCACCTCGCAAAAAAAATGCCACATACAATATTAAATGACGTTAACTGTTGACACAATACAGTAACGTGAGCTATTTAAATTAGCTGATACATGGTTAAACCTCATTGGCTCTTACCAGTGTATCTCCGTGTGTACTTCGTCCACAGAAATCCCACCAATCAGTCCCAAAATGTCCCAGTTAGAGAGGAAGTGACGTAAACATATTCTTTATAAATCTTTACAATCATTCACAGAAAGAACCAAGCAGGTCTGCCTTGTTGCTCGTCCGAATTTTCTTTTCAGAGCGTAGCTTGCTAGTTTGTTGTTTTCCAAAGCGCAAGGTGAGGGACAAATGTACTTCCGTTGATCCAGACTTGTTTATAGTGATATTAGTGTTTGTTGACTTGATTGTCCGCATGTCACATAATACATTTTAGTGGTTTTAAGACAAACAAGTAAACACTCTTTTGGAGACACGTTTATTGTTTCCTGCTTTTTTACCCATGTCTCTCTATCCACCGTCTCATCCAAATTTGTCATTTTCCTCTGTGTATTTGCTTTTTTTGTGCTCATTGCAGCATAAATTAGCTACTGAAATGGTTTTGGATAGACACATGGGGTTTGGGGGTTTGATTAGCAATGCAACTGTCAACAGTGTTGGGCAAGTTAGTTCCAAAATATACATACATATATACTAGTTACTGTCATTTAAGAGTAATTAGTTATATTACAATATTACTGTCTCCACTTTAACCCAAATAACAGCAGAAGTAGGCCCATGACTTGGCAGGTAGCTAGCTTGTGACTTTCACCATGGGATCAACAAAGTCTCATCTTTATCCAATTTAATTATAATTCATCATAATATTTTGTATTATTAATCTGACTCTGCAAAGTAACTAAAATTATAAAATTAATAGTGAAATAAAAAGTACAATAGGCCTACTTGACTCTGAATTGTAGTGGAGAAAAAGTATAAATTGGAAGAATATGGAGGTAAGTATGGTATAGTTACTTTCCACCACTGATAAAATGTAATCCTAATATTTACGTGTAGCAAGCCTAAACGTTAATTCCCGACATGTTTATATCTGTCAGTTGCGTGGAGACACTGATGTCCGCGCTGACGTAGCGTTACCTGTTGGGACACAAATGTTGTCCGTACCGTTACCTGTTGGGACACAGATGTTGTCCGTACCGTTACCTGTTGGGACACAGATGTTGTCCGTACCGTTACCTGTTGGGACACAGATGTTGTCCGTACCGTTACCTGTTGGGACACAAATGTTGTCCGTACCGTTACCTGTTGGGACACAAATGTTGTCCGTACCGTTACCTGTTGGGACACAGATGTTGTCCGTACCGTTACCTGTTGGGACACAGATGTTGTCCGTACCGTTACCTGTTGGGACACAGATGTTGTCCATACCGATACCTGTTGGGACACAGATGTTGTCCATACCGATACCTGTTGGGACACAGATGTTGTCCATACCGATACCTGTTGGGACACAGATGTTGTCCATACCGATACCTGTTGGGACACAGATGTTGACCTTGCTTCAATGCAATGTAATAACTCCTGAAAATAATAATGGGAGTATGTCCATCCCGCAAATGTAGAATCAGTCTCAGCAGTCATCTCAAACATTGAATTCCAGCAACAGCAAATAACGGTACTCTTTCACTCAAAGATTTTCTTTTTTCTGGTGTCAAAATGTTTCGCGGTGTTGGTGAATTCTTAAAAAAACACCACTTAATTTCAGGTTAAAATGCATCGTAACTCGCGTTACTGAGATTGTAACAGGTATAATATTACCAACATTTTATTAGTAATGCATTATGTTACTGCATTACAGGAAAAAGCAATACACTACTGTAATTGTGCTACTTTTGTAACGCGTTACTCCCAACACTACCTGTCAACAGTGTGTGGTCTCGTATATTTACTCATACTTTCCATATGTGCTCTCTTCCGAGTGTCAGGAATGAAGGTCTGTGTATGTTTGCTTAAAAAGTAATTATGTAAGGAGTGTCAAGTCTTAAATAATATGGTCTGTTCGTCTTTCAGGTGGTATTATCATTTCTGACACTTTAACCTACAGTAAATCTAAAAGACACTCTGAAAGAGTTACTGTAGCAGCTGTACGGATACAGTACCTTCTGTTACAATATGGCAAAGTGTTTAATCCACTTTCTTCTCTATTTTTGCAGGGAGATGGTGAATGCCTGGTTTGCTGAGCGCGTCCACTCCATCCAGACATCTGCCTCTAAAGAAAATCCTGCACAGCAGCGAGCCCACCAGTCCTCCACAGACTCCAGCCCCCAATCTGCCTCCACTATCCTCCCACCTAACATCAGCCTCCTGGACAACCGCTGCCCGTCCCCAGTCCCTAGCCCAGCACCTGGCACCCCGACTCGCAAAATCTCCGCATCCGAGTTTGACCGCCCCCTCAGACCCATCGTGGTTAAAGACTCTGAGGGCTCTCTGACGTTTCTGAGCGACGCTGACCGTGAAAGTGTCCCTCTGCGGGGCTCAGTGATGGGTGACGGTAGTGTTGGTGGGGGAGGTAATGGAGGTGGATGCAGCGGGTCAGGCAGTGGCAGCGGGGGGGACCGCTGCACCAGGCTGCTGGAGCTGGTGAAGGACGTGTCAAGTCATTTGGATGTGACAGCACTCTGCCACAAGATCTTTCTCCACATCAATGAGCTGATCGCTGCAGACCGCTACTCACTCTTCCTGGTAGGAACGCAAAGGGCTGTGACTCCAACTATCATTCTAACTGCTTCACCTGGAGCACTGGGGTCAGCCACAGCAGCAGGAAGTAGGGCTGGGCAATATATCAATGTTATATTGACATCAATATATGAGGCTAGATATCATCTTAGATTTTGGATATTGTAATATCGTGACAAGTGTTGTCTTTTCATGGTTTTAAAGGCTACAATTTTCTGAACTTACCAGACTTACTAGCTGTTTAATTATTTGCCTTTACCCACTTAGTCATTATATCCACATAATTGGTGATTATTTATCAACACTCGCATTTTCTGATAGCACCAAAAGTCAGACCTACAATATCGCCGCAATATCGACATCAATGTATTTGCTCGAAAAAATATCCTGATATTTGATCTTCTCCATATCGCCCAGCTCTAGCAGGAAGTGAGCCATAGGCCTATACAGTATATCTGGGTAATGGTGAAATATCTTTTTAAAAACTCATTCCAACCACCAACATGCTCACATCTCAGCTCTTACTCAAACTGCTAGTGAGAAAAGCTCCAGCTATTCAGATTCTACAGTCTTATAGATTTGTTACCAAACAGTCTTCCAGACCACCAATGTGTTAGTGTATGGGCAGAAAGATGTGTCATTAGGTAGTGAATTTGAATTAATCAACTTGAACACATGTTTAACTTGCATAACTGCATTGAAAAACTATCCAGCTTTGGGGCCAAATGCATAAGACCAGATGGCAGGTTGATAGAACTGAAAGTGATAGCGTTAAAGCTATAGTGTGTAGTTTCTGTCTCCCCCATGAGGAATTCTAAGTAATGACAACAAAACTGTCGGTGCGTCCACATGTTACAAGCCTTCCGTGATTGCGCGCCCCCCCTCCACGCAGTTGCTGGTAAGCAAGTAGGATGCAGAGGATTTAAAAAACATGATGGACTCTTCAGAAGAGGTCATTATCTTCACTCGAGTTTCTGCAGGCGACGTCGCTGGAGGCCATAATCTTCTGAACACAGCCATACTCAGAAATCCAGAGAGAGTTGTGTGGAGCTGAGAGTCTTAAGTTAGTCTTAATTAGCTTTGTAGCAACTCATTTGGCAATGGCTTGAATGTAACGGACGTTCATTATTATAAAAAAGTTACGCACTAAAGCTTTAATAACAAAAAGCTGAATCCAAAAACAGAGAAAATCCAGAAACAATACAAAGACAAACACTAGAAGGAAACTACACATTAGGAAGATACACTGAGAGCCAGGAACAAACACAAGTCAACCCTGAAACAAGAGAACACCAAGACTAACGTACATAAGGATGGGGGTGGGGGGGAAAGGGAGACACAAGGCAGGTAGTAAAACAAAACATGACATATCTGACTTTTAACTCCGAATTCTGACTTTAAAGTCAGAACTCAAATATATTTTTTCACATGTGGCCCTAATCCTCTTCGTTAGATGAGAGCAGAGATGGCGGGTCAGAAAACCAAAGCAGTTAAAAAGTTCAAAGAAACTAAAAAAGTTCCATGGAGCTGAGGAGAACTGCAGAGTTGTGTGATATTGTCCTGTGGATTTGTCACTATGCGTGATCCCCTTTACATAACTCATAGTCATTAGATCCATTGTCAATATAAAAATATGGATTACTGCTGCTTGAATTTACTTTGTACTACTTTTACGAGCCCATCCTGTGTGTGTTTGGTCCCAGGTGGGCGAGGACAGCTCCAACAAGAAGTTCTTGGTCAGCCGTCTGTTTGACGTTGCGGAGGGAACCACGCTGGAGGAGTCCTCCAGTAGCTGCATTCGGCTGGAGTGGAACAAAGGCATTGTGGGACATGTAGCCGCCACGGGACAACCGCTCAATATCAGGAACGCTTATGAGGTTAGGATTTCACACGATTTTGTCTCTCTTTTTTAACTTTACAGGGTCAGCGTGGATACTGGGGAAGCCTGTAAAGTGATGGTCTTCCGTCAGTTTTTGTGTGTGTGTGTGCAACCAGGCCTGTGTTTGCTTTGGGCTTCCTTTGATGGTTCCTTCTGACAGAGCAAAGACTTCGGGGGGCTCAAAGAAGGGCAAGTAGGTCTTCTGGAGGATTCATCTTCACCACACACACACACACACACACACACACACACACACACACACACACACACACACACACACACACACACACACACACACACACACACACACACAGAGTTTCCGTGTACTGACCTTATGTGTGATCACGTTTCTACTCAGTATCACTTTCCCACTTCAATCAATGATCAAACTGACCTGACTTTGAAATCACTCACCAATGATATGGTTTATACCCTGTAGGAGCCACATACTATGTGTTGTTTATGGTCTCATTTATATTATTTATTGATTATTATATTGTGCACTTATATTGTATGTGGTGGGCTCATCGCGGCTTGAGCACAAGTGATAACATTATATTTGTGAGCCTGGGAGTGAAGACTTTCTGTTGTCCGCCGCACTAACGCACTTATTTCGACTCAAAAAGTAACTTTACATTTGGTAACTGCAGTACTAGTTGTATTTTACGTGTGGAGGAATAAATCATTGTAATACAATCTTGAGCGTGTCACAGTGTGTTTTAGTGATGGTCAAATGAAGCTCTATATTTTCTGAGCTCACTAAATGGCGCTCTCTGTTCAAAGAAAAAGGTTAAAGTGAAAAGGTTAAAAGTGTGTTTTCAACCCTTTGTTGAAGAGAGAGCCCCATCCAACTTTGTTGGACTGCTTTCAGCCGCATCGTTCCCCTATTCTACGGGGACTTATGTTCCAGAACTATTTCTTGGCGAACAACAGCAGGGCGGAGTTACTGTTCACAATATTAATTAAAGGCATATTATGTTGTTAAACCATTCTGAATTAAGTATTATGGTGCTGCAGAGACGTCCCAGCCTACAAGACTTAAGAAGAATCTTTCATTTTTTCTTTAGTTTAGAAACTAAAGAAAAAATATTTGTTTGGTACAGATCCCACTATAATCATTTAAATCTTTTAAATTTTAATATTTTCAATGAAAATAGGAATAACAAACATGATCATTCCTACCAATATTGAGAATCATAATGCAATCGCAATATCAGTCAAATAAGCACAATTAGATATGTTCCTCATATCGTGCAGCCCTAGTTTAAATAAACGTGCATCTGATTTCTTTGAAGATGGGATGGAAGGGACAGGAATGTACTGTATGTAGTGCATGCGCATGTGTGTGTGTGTGTGTGTGTGTGTGTGTGTGTGTGTGTGTGTGTGTGTGTGTGTGTGTGTGTGTGTGTGTGTGTGTGTGTGCCTTCCTCTGGAAGAGTTATGAGTGTCTTCAAAAAGAAACAGATGTGTGCGTAACGTTTGTGTGTATGGGTGGAAGAGAGAGAGAGAGAGAGAGAGAGAGAGAGAGAGAGAGAGAGAGGGAGGTAGAGAGTGGTAGAGAGAAGTATAGGGCTGTGATTTAATGCATGAGTTGTGTGTGTACTTGCATAAGTGACCTCATCTAAACTGTCAAATATGTCTTTCTCTACAATGAATTTCAATGTAAATGGCCTATACTCAGCAGAGAACACTGCCAAAGATCAATCAAGACTCAATCTACCATAGCCTTATAGATTTATAGTATTTCAAACTAAATTTTGGACAAAGGAATTTCACAATTCCACTTTTCCAATGTAAATCAACTCAGTGAAAAATATTTAAAGGTCCTATGAGATGCTGCTTTTTGGATGCTTAGTGAATCATACAGATGTTTGACTCCCTGTGGTCGGTACGTGAAGAATCATACAGATGTTTGACTCCCTGTGGTCTGTACATGAAGAATCATACAGATGTTTGACTCCCTGTGGTCGGTACATGAAGAATCATACATATGTTTGACTCCCTGTGGTCTGTACGTGAAGAATCATACAGATGTTTGACTCCCTGTGGTCTGTACATGAAGAATCATACAGATGTTTGACTCCCTGTGGTCTGTACATGAAGAATCATACAGATGTTTGACTCCCTGTGGTCGGTACGTGAAGAATCATACAGATGTTTGACTCCCTGTGGTCGGTACGTGAAGAATCATACAGATGTTTGACTCCCTGTGGTCTGTACATGAAGAATCATACAGATGTTTGACTCCCTGTGGTCGGTACATGAAGAATCATACAGATGTTTGTACAGACGAACCTGCTCTTCCCAGCCGACCGCGTTGAACTGAAAGCGCAGCGCGCGCAGTGGGTGTGTAGTTACAAAAATTCAGAGGTTCACGACCACGCGCCGCGACAGCTTGCGAAGCCTTCGTGCTGGAAATGACAGCCGTGGTGACGTCCTGTTATGGTGCGTGCACCTTGCGGCCCGAACACCACCGCTACCATAAACATAGCTAGATGTGGCCCGGGAAAATGGAAGTTTGGGGTCCCCTGCTGGAGCTGCTGACCCCGGATAATCTCACGTACCCCCTGCAGTACTCCAAAGTACCCCTAGGGCTAAGCGTACCCCCATTTGAGAAACACTCACTCACTTTGAGACCCCTCTGCGTTGCTGCGAACCCCCCTCCGAGCCCTCCGCCATAGCCCGACGTGCACCTCCAAAAATGTGTAACTTTGCGTCGAGGCGACGCAGACTGCAAGGACTGTGATTGTGTCATGTTTTATCCCTGTGTCAAGTTATGGTTTTTAGTTTGTATTACATTTTCTGTTTTGTCTTCAACTTCCTGTTTTATTTTGAAGGTTGTCTGTTTTATTTCCTGTTAGTTTCTTTCCAGCTTGTGTGATTACCTGTCCCGCCCTAATGTGTTGCATCTGTGTCTAATTTAGTTGTGTATTTAAGTTCTGTCTCCCCCTCTCTCCAGTGCGAGATTGTCTGTTGCCATGTGTCCAGCTTTTGAGCGTTTTCCCCGTGTTCCTGTTACCTGTTGTTTTTGGATTTCCCGGATTTTTGGACTTTGCCTGTCTCCTGGATTTTTCCCTATTGCCTGTCGTTTATTGGACACTGTTGCTGAGTTTATTTGTTGATAAATAAACTATTGTATTTTACATTCTGAGTCGTGCCTCGTGGGTCCATTATCTGTGTGCTTGATAGAACAATCTCGCCACAATTATGGACTCCGCAGACTCAAGTAAAATACAGAACGCTATCCGATCTCAAGGACTGAGACTTCATCAGTTAGATGAGGTGCTTTCCACTCTTCAAACGGAGATGAGGAGTATCTCACAGAGTCAGCTGGAGCTGCAGAGAAGCGTCTGTGAGCAAGTCTCCTTCATGACTACAAAGTTTCAAAGCACTCAAGCTGCTGTAACGTCGTCTGCCAATTCCTCAGCTCTGCCTCATCTGTCCCGGCCTGAACGCTTCTCCGGTGAGTCTGGTGACTGTAGAGCCTTCTTGACTCAGTGTGGACTGCATTTTGAGCTTCAGTCTGTTCACTATCCTACGGACAGAGCTAAGATTGCTTACCTGATTTCTCATCTGACCGGACGAGCAGAGGCATGGGCCACAGCGGAGTGGGGAAGGAATTCACCTCTGTGTGATTCATTTACTCTCTTCACTCAGACATTTGTTCAGATTTTTCAACACGTCACTCCGGGCAGAGAAGCAGCTCGGGCTCTGGTGAGCCTTCGTCAGGGCAGACGGAGGGTTTCAGATTACGCCATTGATTTCCGCACGGTGGCAGCAGAGAGTGGGTGGAACCAGACAGCTCTAGTGGATGCCTTTTTCTGTGGGTTGTCTAGTGCGCTGAAGGATCGGCTGGCAGCACTGGATCTTCCAGAGGACCTCGACGCTCTCATCGCCCTGGTCATCAAAATCGACAAACGGCTCTTCGATCAAGAGAGAGAGAGTGGTGTGGTGCCGAGGATTCTCCGCGGGATCTTCCGAGCAGGGGTTTCTCGGGCATCAGAAGTTCCTCATCTCTACGTCGGCCGGCTGTTACGTCACCGCAGGCTGACTCCGGGGAGGAGCCCATGCAACTGGGGAGGGCCCGACTGTCCACAGAAGAGAGACAGAGGAGATTCCGGGAGAGAGCTTGCTTCTATTGTGGGCAGCTTGGACATTTCATTGATCGTTGTCCGGTAAAAGGGCAGGCTCGCCAGTAAAGAAGAGGGTACTGGTGAGCCGTGCTTTTATGTCTAACACTCCCTCTCGACCCATGTTTCCAGTGACCATATCCTCAGCTGAGTTTTCCAGATCCCTTGAGGCGATGATTGATTCGGGGGCTGATGCTAGCCTCATGGACAGTTCCCTGGCTAAAGAGTTGGGGCTGGGTTCTGTTCTCCTGTCTGCCCCTTTAAGAGCTACAGCGCTGGACGGTCGGCTGCTTTGGCAGGTAACCCACCAAACCATTCCTGTCACTCTGACTTTTCCTGACCAACATTCTGAGACTATTGTTTTTCTGCTGGTAAATTCATCCTTCCACCCGGTAATTCTTGGGTTTCCCTGGCTCCACAAACATAACCCACACATTGACTGGTCATCAGGGGATGTTACGGAGTGGGGCAAGGCTTGTGCCAGTATGTGTTTTCAGTCCTGCCCTAGGGAGTTTTCTGACAATGTTTCGCCTGTTCCTACACTGGCGAGGGTGGCGGTGGCTCCTGTTTCCTCCCAGGTCGAACCTGGGAATGCTGAGGAGGGGATTGCTGATCCTTCCTCTGTGGACCCGGAGACTACGATGAAGGGAGATTTTCCTGATCTGTCTTCAGTTCCCTCCTGCTATGCAGACCTGAAGGAGGTTTTCAACAAGGCTAGGGCTACCGCTCTACCTCCACACAGACAGTATGATTGTTCCATTGAATTATTGCCAGGAACTTCTCCTCCTAAGGGGAGGTTATACTCCCTCTCCGCTCCTGAGACTCGTTCCATGAGGGACTACATTGATTCTGCTTTGGAGGCTGGGATCATACGACCCTCTTCCTCGCCGGCCGGTGCAGGATTCTTCTTTGTGGGGAAGAAGGATGGGTCTTTGCGGCCATGCATTGATTATCGTGGACTTAATGACATTACTGTAAAGAACAGGTACCCTCTCCCATTGATTTCTTCTGCCTTTGAACTGTTACAAGGTGCTACTATTTTTACTAAGTTGGACTTAAGAAATGCCTATCATCTGGTGAGGATAAGGGAGGGGGATGAATGGAAGACTGCTTTCAACACACCTAGTGGACCCTATGAGTATTTGGTCATGCCGTTTGGTTTAACTAATGCCCCAGCTGTTTTCCAAGCATTTGTTAATGATGTTCTCAGAGATATGTTGAATATTTTTGTGTTTGTGTACCTGGATGACATTTTGATTTTCTCCCGCAATCTGACTGAGCACATTCAACATGTCCGTGCTGTTCTTCTGAGACTACTTAACCATGAACTATTTGTCAAAGCTGAGAAATGTGAGTTCCATGTTCCCAAGGTGTCCTTTCTGGGATATGTGGTGGCGGAGGGAGAGATGAGCATGGATCCTGAGAAAGTCAAGGCAGTCATGGATTGGCCGGTCCCCACCAATCACAAGGAGGTGCAACGTTTTTTGGGGTTTGCCAATTTCTATCGTAGATTTGTCAGAAATTTCAGTTCTGTTGCTGCTCCTCTGCATGTCCTTACCTCTGCCAAGACTAGGTTCGAGTGGACTCATCAAGCAGACTCGGCTTTTCAATCTCTCAAGGGACGCTTCGTGACGGCTCCAATTCTAACCATGCCGGACCCCAACCGACAGTTTGTGGTGGAGGTGGACGCCTCCAATGTTGGCTTGGGTGCTGTCCTCTCTCAACGCCTGCCCACCGATGGTAAGCTCCATCCATGTGCCTTTCTCTCTCGTAAACTGTCTCCTGCAGAGGAACTATGATGTTGGGAACCGAGAATTGTTGGCAGTCAAGGTGGCGTTGGAAGAGTGGAGACACTGGTTGGAGGGGGCGGAGCATCCGTTCTTGGTTTGGACTGACCACAAGAACTTGGAGTACCTTCGGTCAGCTAAGCGACTGAATTCTCGGCAAGCCAGGTGGGCGTTGTTTTTTAACAGATTCAATTTCTCACTGTCATTTCGTCCGGGCTCCAAGAATGTGAAACCAGATGCACTATCTAGACTGTTTGACTCTGGTTCCCCCCCTAAGTCTGAAGAGACCATTCTACCCGCTTCCTGTGTGGTCGGAGCTGTGGTTTGGGAGGTGGAGGAGAGGGTCAGACAAGCTACTGGAGACCTACCTGTCCCGGTCGGTTGTCCACCAAATCGACTGTTTGTTCCGGTGGAGCTTAGATCTCAGGTCATTCATTGGGCCCACTCCAGTGTTCTGTCGTGTCACCCCGGGGTTAAAAGGACAACGTTCGTGGTACAACAACGGTTCTGGTGGCCCGGCATGGGAGATTCTGTGAAGGAGTATGTGGCAGCCTGCCCGGTGTGTGCGCAGAATAAATCTTCTCACCAACCTCCAGCCGGATTGCTGCATCCCCTTCCTGTGCCCTCTCGTCCCTGGTCTGACATTTCTCTAGACTTTGTCACAGGTTTGCCTTCTTCGGAAGGGAACACAACTATCCTTACCATAGTTGATAGATTTTCTAAAATGGTTCATTTTGTTCCCCTGCCTAAGTTACCTTCCGCCAAGGAGCTGGCGGAGGTTATGCTCTCCAATGTGTTCAGGTTACACGGACTTCCCAGGGATGTGGTTTCATCTCTCGATTCTGGAAGGCGTTCTGCAATCTGCTCGGCGCCACTGTGAGCTTATCTTCAGGGTATCATCCCCAATCCAATGGGCAGACCGAACGTTTGAACCAGGAGTTGGAAGTAGGTCTCCGTTGTCTATCATCCAGGAATCCTGCTGGTTGGAGTAAACAGCTCATCTGGGTAGAATACGCCCACAATACTCTGCCATGCTCTTCCACCGGCCTCACTCCATTCCAGTGTGTGTATGGATACCAACCACCACTGTTTTCGGCTCTGGAACAAGAGGTGGGAGTACCATCCGCCCAGGCGTTAGTTCGGCGGACGTGGACCAGGGCACGACAAGTTTTGCTCCACAATTCTTCCCAATATAAGAAGTTTGCAGATCGCCGGAGGTCCAAAGCTCCTACTTACACGGAGGGGCAGAAGGTTTGGCTGTCGACCAGGGATATTCCTCTCCGCGTCGAAAGCCGTAAGTTGGCACCCTGTTTTGTTGGCCCGTTCCCTGTCAAGAAAGTTATTAATCCTGTTGCTGTGAGTCTGAAACTTCCCAGGACCATGAGGGTACATCCGACGTTTCATATCAGTCGAGTGAAGCCAGTACGGGAGAGTCAGCTGGTGCCCGAGACTCCTGCTCCACCTCCTCCGCGCATCATCGATGGTGGTCCCGTCTATACTGTCAAGAAACTTTTGGCCGTCAGGAGACGGGGACGGGATCATCAATATCTGGTGGACTGGGAGGGGTACGGGCCTGAGGAGAGATCTTGGGTTTCCGCCAGCAATATCCTGGATCCTGAACTCATTCAGGACTTCCACCGGTTGCATCCTGGAGATCCTGGGCCGTCTGGGGTCGGCCTTTAAGGGTGGGGTACTGTCATGTTTTATCCCTGTGTCAAGTTATGGTTTAGTTTGTATTACATTTTCTGTTTTGTCTTCAACTTCCTGTTTTATTTTGAAGGTTGTCTGTTTTATTTCCTGTTAGTTTCTTTCCAGCTTGTGTGATTACCTGTCCCGCCCTAATGTGTTGCATCTGTGTCTAATTTAGTTGTGTATTTAAGTTCTGTCTCCCCCTCTCTCCAGTGCGAGATTGTCTGTTGCCATGTGTCCAGCTTTTGAGCGTTTTCCCCGTGTTCCTGTTACCTGTTGTTTTTGGATTTCCCGGATTTTTGGACTTTGCCTGTCTCCTGGATTTTTCCCTATTGCCTGTCGTTTATTGGACACTGTTGCTGAGTTTATTTGTTGATAAATAAACTATTGTATTTTACATTCTGAGTCGTGCCTCGTGGGTCCATTATCTGTGTGCTTGATTGGTCAACTGGTCCTGTGTGTTGATGGGTGGTTCAAGCAGCCTACTGTGGGGAGTAGCAACATGCTAGTTCACCGACATAAGCTTTGCAAATAACTCAGACATTTTGGTTACAATGACGGGGTTATCTGTTTGTAAAATGTCTATATGTCAGTAACGTTTTGAAATTAGCACTTCACCAGCAAGCAGTACTTTGTGGGCAGTTGTGCTAAAGTTTGCTTGCTAACATAACAAACTGGCTGGCAGACATCTCGCAAATAACCTCAGACTTATCACCCCCTAGCGTTATGGTGGTGAAATGCACCGCGATGCGATGCAAAGCAACCCCGACGCAGAACTCCGGAAAGGTCACGACGGTGTAGCTACGGCGTGGAGTTGACGCTGAAGCATAAAACAGCCTTTATGGTCAACTCTGTGCATTACTATGGTTTCTGTACACAAACCAACCAGAGAGAGAAAGGTAGGTAGAGGGAGATTTCCTGCTGTGTACCTTCCTCCTTTGATAGCTGTCATCTGGTTGCCTGCCAACCACAAGACGCCAATGATGATGATGATGATGATGTGAGCGAGAGAGAGAGAGAGATTGTGAAATGACGAATAAAGAACAAGAGTGGCTGATGGGATGGTCCACCTGCATCCAATTAGCTTGCTGTGTGTGTGTGTGTGTGTGTGAGCGAGTGCCCTTGAGGGTTCAAGTGTGTTTGAGAGCAAATGTCTTTGTGCATGAAGGTGTGTAATTAATGCTTGTAAGCACATGTGAATATAAATATAAAGTGTGTGTGTGTGCATACATATGTGTTTTTGTGTTTGCTTCCAGGTGTGTGCATGTTTTGTTTTGGATGTGACATGACTCGTGTCATGTGAATGACTCAATCTGTGTGTGTGTGTGTGTGTGTGTGCAATTCTGTTTGTGTGCATAGTAGTGTGTGTGCACATACAAATGCGTGTATGTGTGTGTGTGTGTGTGCATGTGTGTGTGTGTGTGTGTATCATGATGTGCACTAACCAATTCATAGACAATGTTCCTTCATGTTCTGTGGACTAATCAATGCCTGCACTGTGCTGTATCCAAATTACAATCTTCAGTAGAAAACCTGCAAGATTTTCTTTTTTAAATTTCTTTTTTAAAGTAATAGACACATCAATATAAACAAAAGACAGAAAAATCCAACCCCAAAAAACAGACACTGCAATATATACAAATTAAATTGGAAGAATGATAGAAAACTGTTTAAATATAATTACAAACTGGGACTGTACAAGAAATAAATAGCAGAGTACATATTAAACCAAAGACAAGCAAGTCAGAGTCTCTGCAGGAAGGAATGCAACAGTCTCCAGAATTTGCCCGAATTCTGAGTCAGTTTTTCCAAAGGGAGAAGAGCCGATATCTGTGATCAACTCTGACAGCTTCAAGCGGATCCTGTTCTTCCTTAAAAGAGATTACACAAAATGGACAATTTGGAGAAATTTGAAAAAGTCCTTAACCTGCATGATGGATTCACTGAGTTTTGTCTCAGTTTCAGTTGATACTGTTACATTTCTTGGATTTCAAATGATAATTCTTTATGTAAACTTTGTGGGCAGATAGTTTTCGTGCTCTGGAGTAACTGTTGCTTTATTGAAAGGCTTTTGTGGCTTGCAGTGGTGGAAGAAGTATTCAGATCCTTTACTTAACTAAAAATACTAATACCAGTCCTGCATATAAGTATCATCAGGAAAAGTATTACAAGTAAACATACTCAATGCAGAAATATCCTCCCATTTTAGAAAGTGTAAATGAGCCAAACAGTTGTGTGTTTAATGGTCTAATCATTTCAGTCTAGTCGCCACCTCCTCATTTGCATTAAGTTGAATCCAGTCAACTTTATGCAAATGAGGAGCGGGCATCTCAGCTCGCTGCCTCTCAAAAGCTGACTAAATCTTTTAAACTGACCTTGTTGATCTGAAATAAAGACAGATTCAGCAACTGCATAGCCTATTTCTCGCTTAAAATGTTTTCAGAAACACGTTTTGGTGAACTATTTTCATAAAATAAGTGATTGTATTCCAAACGAACCGCCATTATGGTCCGTTTTGAAAACCAGTAGCAGACAGACCCATGTGAGGCGTTCGTCCAGTCAGCTGCAGCCATCTTGGTTGTAAGTGGGCGGAACCTTTTTCTTTGCTTGTCAGTGGTCAGTGAACAGAAACTGGTGGCAAGCCCACTAGCGTGCAATGCTGGGATGCGGGGCGATCCCTGCCGTGAATATAGCACGTATATGGACACGTACCATTATGAGTGCAATGTAGCTGGCCCGTTAGTCAACTAAGAATTTCTTTATTGAGCGCAGCCCTAGTAGGTTGGAGTTTTAGCTAGACACTTTATACAAGATTATTACACCCATTATCAGACAATTTAAGGTGACTCTGTATAATGTAAGTTGACCAATAAAAGATGATTTTCAAATGATAATCAAGTTTCAAATAGCAAAAGCAGTTGTTTTGAAAAACGTTGGAATATTTGAAATCTGATTTTCATTGGTATTTTAATTGATATTTTTTTTTACAGCATCATATTTATACGTCATTTTTGTCTTTTTATCAACTGATGATTATTATTTCCATCTAACTGCCATTGTGTTTGTCAGGGCGGCATGGTGTTTGGGTTTTATTTTGATTTTTTTGACCATGCAGAGTTTGTGACGTAGCACAGGATTTTAAATGCTAAAGTGGAGACTATAATGTCTGTGATCTGGACGTTTTTTCACGTAAAAAAACAAGACACGTGTGTACAGTTTGCAATACTTGAAAGGTTGAAATAATGCGAGTAGAAGCCGTGTCAAATCCTTCAACACCAACAAGAAATGGACGGTTTCAATTAAAACTTCTATGCAAGAGGTGTTGTGTTGTACAGCACAACAGAAATGGATCAAATCATATTAGCTACATACTGTTGTATTGGTGGAATTAGTGCTGTGGAAATGGACAATATGTTACATTTTTGAAGACAAAAAAAATGGAAGTGATGAGTTTAACAACATGATTGAATTATGCAGCACAAAGGAATATCAGAAAAGTATGCATACACTCAAATTTGTAACATACAGTAAAGTAGGGGACATTATAGATCAAATTAATTATTATCAATAATGCATACCATTTGCATCATGATGTCTTCCAGGAGAGTGTCATCTTTAGTGTTTTTTGAGTGTTCAGGGATGCAAAACAATTTTCTTATTGAAAAAAGTCTGAATTTGGGGATACTGTTTTTGATGTATGAATATGATAGTTCCATACATTCCATTGCTAATGGATAAAAACATAACCACATATTTAGGTTGGTAATTATTTTGGCAGGGCAACTAAAAATTAACAAAGTAATATCTGTGGGTGGGTAATGATTTTATTTGGATAGGTTTTGCAGAATTTAAAGTTCTCATATTATGCTTTTTGGCTTTTTCCCTTTCCTTTATTGTGTTATATATCTTTTTTGTGCACGTAGGTTTACAAAGTGAAAAAGCCCAAAGTCCCCCCCAAAGAGACTTACCATCTCCAACAGAAAACACTGTTCACAAACTGCTCCAAACAGTCCAGCCTTTATTTCCGTGACCAACGTGCGTCACTTTGTAACACGTTATAATGCTCGCCTAGCTGCTAGCATGGCACTCCCTCATACTCTGCTTCTGACTGGCTAGTAGTCCTTACCTAGGTACTGTCAGGGCACGCCCTCATACTCTGCTTCTGACTGGCTAGTAGTCCTTACCTAGGTACTGTCAGGGCACGCCCTCATACTCTGCTTCTGACTGGCTAGTAGTCCTTACCTAGGTACTGTCAGGGCACGCCCTCATACTCTGCTTCTGACTGGCTAGTAGTCCTTACCTAGGTACTGTCAGGGCACGCCCTCATACTCTGCTTCTGACTGGCTAGTAGTCCTTACCTAGCTACTGTCAGGGCACGCCCTCATACTCTGCTTCTGACTGGCTAGTAGTCCTTACCTAGGTACTGTCAGGGCCCTCATACTCTGCTTCTGACTGGCTAGTAGTCCTTACCTAGGTACTGTCAGGGCACGCCCTCATACTCTGCTTCTGACTGGCTAGTAGTCCTTACCTAGGTACTGTCAGGGCACGCCCTCATACTCTGCTTCTGACTGGCTAGTAGTCCTTACCTAGGTACTGTCAGGACACGCCCTCATACTCTGCTTCTGACTGGCTAGTAGTCCTTACCTAGGTACTGTCAGGGCACGCCCTCATACTCTGCTTCTGACTGGCTAGTAGTCCTTACCTAGGTACTGCGCATGTGTGACTCCCAACAAAGATGGAACAGAAGTGTGTTGCCTCACTCTGTAGCTAAAACAGAGAGCTCAACACACAGGGTGAAAAGAGGAGCACTCTTAATTTACTTAATATGTCACACAGATAACAGTTAGTAGAGCTATTGAGAACATCGTAATATGCACACAAATCATGTTGCAATAAAAACATAAGGAATCATGTTATCATACCACACCAACCCTGTTTTGTGTAGTTCTATTCTGAAATCGGGATTCTTCCTCTGTACACACATGCACGCACGCACGCATGCACGCACGCACACACACACACACACACACACACACACACACACACACACACACACACACACACACACACACACACACACACACACACACAGTCCCCTTGAGTTTAAAGGATAATAGTTTTGACAGAGAGAAGCCGAGTGTTTAAAGGTCAGTGGTGGGTGGGAGAGTTGCCAACAGGAGCATAGTCCTCTAAACAAAACATCTCTCATTCCACTGGTCCTTAACATGCCTTCAGAAGCCACTTCTCTCTGTTGAACTCCACATTTACACACCAAAGAAGGTTTTTGCCTCGTTATGATTGCAACCAAGCACTAACAAAACTATGTATGTGGGGCCTTTGTTTTGGGGAAGAATTTTGTATTGCATAATGCTGACAGCTGCATGCGTGCAGCTCCTACAGAAAATGATTTTTTTAAATGCAAATTGTTGCTGTAGTTCCTACAAGTGTAGCTGGTTGAATTTATTTTTGGATTTGAATACAGATATAATTTAATTTTATAAAACCAGATATCAGTCCCAAAATGTAGGTCAGACCGAATTGTAAACAGTATTGCTTTAAAGATGGGATCAAATTCTCTTCATGTGCTTTGCCTCCCCAGGACCCAAGGTTCAATGCTGAGGTGGACCTGGTCACAGGTTACAAAACCCAGAGTATCCTTTGCCTTCCCATCAAGAACCACAGAGATGAGGTAAGACAATACACACAGAAGCTGTACATACTACATACAGTACAGCTTGTGTACTACTTAACTACTAGAAGTTAACCATAAACCAGACGGATAGAGGTTCACCTAAGGGTCGAGTCCATCTGCGTTTTTGTCCAGGTTTTTCAATTGGAAACGCTACCTCCAAAAGCATTGACGGATGTTACCACAGTACGCTAATCAATAAGGTTATGAATAATGTGAATGCTAGCACTGCCAGAGTCAACTTTACCCGTGCTAAGTTTGGAATTGGAATTAACGGCGCAGAAGCTATATGCAATGTAAGGTTACTGCTGTGGCTGACACGTTAGGCAGCGGTAACGGTAAAGCAGCAGCTCTCATGTTCTGCCAATCTGTATGACATGTTTTAACAAAAAGAATAATTAAATATCCACTTGCTAGCTTCTTCCAGATCTTTCAACCTCATCTCATGGTCGTCTTCAGCAGACGGTGTTCGCTTGGTTGTTATGGAAATGGCTCAATTGTCAGTATGTACAGTATGTAAGTATTGAACTTCATCTGGTTACAACTGTGCCATCTCCATGACAACTGAGAAAACTCCATCCACTGAGCAAGGCCATAAGATGCAGCGGTTCTGAAAAAAAGCTAGTTAGTAGACCTTGTGGTAAGATTTTTTCGGTCAACTAAATGCTCAGTTATATTTTTGGATTTTCATATTTATGCATGGTGTTTGCAAAGCTGACATTCTTGTCCAGCGGGGGACTGGATTAGCCATTTGAACCTGAGTTTTTACAGTTACAGTCGCTCTGGCCAAATTGTGTCTTTCACTAATTAATTGCATCATTTTCAAATAAACAGCTTTAGCAATGCAAACCTTGTTGACAGGTATTTCTGGTAGCCTTGGGATTGTTGATAAGAAACCTTATCAAAAATATTGTCCATCATTTGAAAGAAAAAGGCAATAGTATCATTCATATTGTGTACATATAATTATTTTCAATTAATTTACAACCACTTTTTTAATAGAGCTGTGTTTGACCCTGCTGCACAACTTTACTTTCAGAATCAGAATCAGAATCTGATGTGAAGTTGGGACAACTTGACTTTAAATGTATTTTTGGCAACACTGATTTTCACAAAACAAGTCAAAAAAAGTTATGCTCCTAAGTCCTTTTTTCACTACGGTAGGGAACTAATTCTCCTTTTTGTCAACTTTTGCTATTGTGTTTTCTCCATTCTATCCATCACAGGTAGTTGGAGTGGCTCAGGCTATTAATAAAAAATGTGGGGAGGACAGTGCCTTCACTGAACAGGATGAAAAGGTTAGTAAAGTTCAATTGTGGCAGGATATTTTGCTGATGAAGAAGGTGTTGGGCAGATTATCAAGGTTCCCACACGTCCTGGAAAACCTGGACATTTAGAAGAGTAGTTTTTCAGTCATGGAAACACCTGGAAATTGATCGAAATGACCAGATATCCTGGAAAGATTCTATGTCGTCCTGGACGTAAACGTAAGTGCGTATTTTGTTTGAAACGCGACTGTTAGTAGAATAAGCTGCCTGGTGTGACACTTAAAAGCAGGTTTACCGGACGCAAAGTGTAACGCTCCCTTTTCATTTCGGTTCTCATGTCAGTCAATCTAGCTGTTCATAGCAGACGTGGAGCAGAACAGATTTGCAGCGATCTTTTCATTGTTGAGTGTATTTTTCACTGAGCACCAGATCTATTTGATATATCTAAATCTATCCTTGGGTTCCCAGCAATACACTCACCAAGTGTGAAGTATATCGGTTCTAGAGATATTTGAATGACAAACAGTCAGACAAAAAGACAGACAGAGATTCCTTGCTTTATAGTTAGATATACCGCTACAGGTAGCTAAATGCTAGAGAAAGCTGTAATCTTGGCTGCAGATGTTCATTTCTCCCCAATTTCAAATCACATTCCTGCTGGAACATGTTCCATTGTGTAGTTTTAGGTTTTCAAGCTTTAATTGGTGATTTTTCACGCTAATAAGTGCCGATACTAAAAGTAGCTAGCACTAGCTCCAAAAGTCGTTAAAAGTAGCTAGATGACGTCATATGCTCATTTGCATATTTGTGACATCATTACACAATAATTTGCATAAAGCTTAGTGGTTGTGTCATCAAGGTAGAGAGAAAGAAATAGAAATCTTTAGCCATCTAATGACAAACTCACTACAGGAATTTATATCAAATTATAATTATTACTTAGGTAACCTATATTTGAAGTAAAAAAAGAAATTCTACAAAGGGAGGGAGAAAGATCGATAAAGAATTCTCAAAGAAGGCTGGCTTGCAGGGCCATGTCAGCTCAGCGGCGTCTTTTTCCCGTTCCGTCCCGCTGTCTCTCGTCTCCGCCGCAGGCAGCCCGGCCCCCGCGCCCTGTTCCCCCTCCCCTTCTAACTGCCTGTGCAGTGCTGCTGCACATAATGAGAGAGCAGAGAGCTCCTCAGTCACAGAACAGAAGAGAGGTGTTTTGCCTCAAGAGAGAAAGACTTCGCATGCTCGCCTGAAAATACTGGTGTCTTTTCAGCAGAAAGTCGCCAGATTTGTCACTAGTGCCTTTTGTGAAAAGAATTCGCTAAAGGGGTCTGAAAATTCCCTAAATCTAGCGACAAAGTCGCTAAGTTGGCAACACTGGCACCAACAGCAGTAGTACAGATAAGGTAAGACCTGAAGACTGACCAATCAGAGCAGACATAGCTTTTTCTGGACGGGGGCTTAAAGAGACAGCGCTCCAACAGAGTGTCTCAGACAGAGGGAAAGCAGGTGCAGCAGCCATGGGCAGTATGAGAAAAACAACGTATTTATATCAAATATACCCGATCGTATCACGGCTTATTCTGCGTAGGATATAGTAAATGACTACATCGCCAACATTGAGTATTAGTTGTGTTTTGTTGTTTTTTTAAAGTGCCGACACACTCTAACCACCCATTCAGACTCCGTGGTGGCCGTGTGATTTTGTATCTGGGAACACGGATAGAGCAAAAGAAGGAAAGCTTGAAGTGAGTTCATACGTGGCTACTAGTGATTGTAGCAGTGTCCGTGCACCAGACCTTGTTTACATAAGTCCATCCACCTCCGGTCTTACCAGAGTCATCAGCTGTTCTATCAGCTGATGATAGAGCTTGAACCACTGACCTTCCGATTGGTAGCCGACCGCTCTATCCTGGACTGTTAACAGAAGCTGTCTTGACCTGTGTCAAAAGGTCTCCCCGATGCACTGAATATAAAAATGTCCAGTTCCTCAGTCCATCTTTCTCCACCTGTGTGCGTCCTTCCTTATATCATCTGTCATTTTCCTTTGTCCTCTCCAACAGGACTTCTCATCTTATTTGGCCTTTTCAGGCATTGTCCTGCACAACGCTCAGCTCTACGAGACATCGCAGCTGGAAAACAGACGCAATCAGGTGGGTTTCAAAGTGCGTCTCTGAAAGTGTGAGTATGCATAGACACAACTCTGAACATGATGAATTTTTCTGTGTGTGAATGTGTGTGTGTTTGTGTGTGTGTGAAGGTGCTGTTGGACCTGGCCAGTCTGATCTTTGAGGAGCAGCAATGTCTGGAGGTTTTACTGAGAAAGATCGCAGGAACCATGCTGTCCTTTATGCAGGCCCAGGCCTGTACAGTCTTCATCGCTGATGACGACTCCATGGTCAGTACACACACACACACACACACACACACACACACACACACACACACACACACACACACAGCTCCACTATTCTGTTATGACGTGCTATGTACATTCCCCTGTAAGTGTGGCAGCCTTTCAGTATGTGTGCTAATGTTTCAGTGATTTGTTCTGTAGTGTGATGCAAACAATAAGGGACCTGAGTTGTGGGAAACCAGATAGAAAGGTTGAGTCTAGTAGGAAGAACTTATAATTTGGCTTTTACTGTGAATATGACAATGTCCTCACTGAGTGCAGTATTCGTAAGAAATGAGGGAAGACATGCAAAGTTGAAGTAGCTGTATGTCCTCCAGTGATCTGATGGACATACAGCTACCTCAACTGTTCATTGACATAGTAAATGATGTATATACACACACAGACACACACAGACACACACACACACACACACACACACACACACACACACACACACACACACACACACACACGATTGTTTGTAACTAATTTAGTTGAACTAAGTGAATTTCATGTTGCATTCAGGTGGCTGTTGATAACTTGTAAATTAAGCCAGTTTTACTACCAGAAAATTGGGGATTGATTGATAACTTCTATCTCTACTTGATTCCAACAGTCTATGTTGAACATGTCCTGGCTACTTACAGTGGAGTCAATTTGTTGCTTCTGACATGTTATAGTGGTGTTTTCATTGGTTTAATTCACGTGATGGATTAACCAGTAGCTATACAAACACTTGGTCACAGGATGAGTTTTATAAAATGTAGTCTATATCCACGAGCTTCCACTTCTGGGATTGCTCCAGTGCCGCTGGAAATTCTGCCGTCCGTCACCTTCCTCTTTCTTTGTGTTGGCGTTCCAAACTCCGGTAGATTTATGAGGACTATGGTTAACTGCTCCTCAGATCTCTGCAGGGTAAATCCTTGTTTTAAAGAAATGCCAATAAACCAGAGCACATTTCTCTCCCTTCAAGGAATGCTGTGTAGACTAGCCAGACCTTCCTCCGCAGCGCTGTGGAGGAAGGTCTGGCAATGCAAGTCTATATAAACAGTCCTCACAGGTAAAACAGTTACACTGTTATATATTAATTGGCTGAAAACATAAGCTCCTCCAGTTTGAATGATATGAAATTACCTGACTGGAAGGATTTAAATCCTCGTTTACAACTTGTTTTTAACGCTTCGGGGCTTTCTCCGCTAACCCCCTGTTTTAACATTTTAATGCTATGAATTATGGGAATTTGTCTCAGCCAAAGACTGCAGAAATGCGGATTAACGGAAAGTGTTCAGAAAGGGCTCAAAATGTCTGCGAGAGTGCTTTCATGCACTTGATTATTTGACAGTGGGACAGCCTGGAACCCTCACAGTCTTGCTGGGAATGCGCCTCAAAGTCTGTGAGTGCGTAGCTGGGAAGATTGGGATTTAATATTAGTGACTCCTGACTCTAGACATGTAAATGTCCTGGATTCTTTCTGCAGACTATCTACTCAGTTTCTGTCCTTTTTGGTGGCAGAGCCAGGGAGCGGCTGTTCTGAAGCACCCTGAAGACCACACTGTCATCTCCCTAATTTTGGGAGCGTTCAGCTTCAGGTTGTTAAGCTCACCCCAGAGCTGTTCAACCTCCTGTCTCATCACTGTCACATCATCTGCAAACTTCAGGAGTTTCACATATGGTATGGAGGTTGCCGCTTTCTCGTCAGACTGTGTGGAGCTCCTAAAGTCCGACACGTCTTACCAAATTTGCAATTAGCCATCAATTTTCGTAAAACGGCCCATATTTGAGCTTTATATAATTGATTTCTCGCATAAAAAAGTCTCAGAAGTGAATTTAATAACGAAATAGTAGACAAACAATGTATAACTTTGCAGTGTCTGAAATATGAGATCTGCCGTCTCGTCTCCAATGTGTTTGTATGTGGTTTGCTCAAACCAATCAGCGCGCAGCTCATCTAAATATTCATGAGCATACCATATTTGGAAGAAAAGCTCTTGTTACAAATAGTGCCATATTCACAGGGTAGTTAAGGGCCCATAAAATAGCATTCGGGCAATTTTCAGCCCAACCAATGTTAAATACCCTATTAGGAGACCTTAAGGAACAGTGTGAAATACCCTATATAATCATTCTATCACCCCTTTAAATGAAGCCCAAAATATGTCGGCGACTAGGAAATCGCTAGTATCAGCCATTGACAGTATATAAGAATGGACCAACAGATCCCGTTGCTCTGGACGGAGACCAGTGAAGGCCATTAGAAGCACTTTTCCGGTGAGCGCCGAGCGTTACTGCGCAGCCTCCAACTAAGAGAGACAACGTAAATGTGACGTGAGCAACGTGTCTGAAAGTTGGAAGTCTTCTGGTAGCTGTGCCAAGAGAAATCTCAATCATTCCCAATCTTTCAGAGACGGAGAGCGTAGGTATATGTAAGGAGATAACATAGGCACAGGCTAATTATTGCTAACTAAAATGCTAGTTAACATTAGTAATTAAACTTTAACAACTAATGGAAGTCCAAACTGCCTGCGAGCTTCTCCTGTACTATACGGTAATTCCTCTACTATGCGACAGTAAGTCCCGTGGTTTTGACACAATCGTTAGCCTATTTTTACAAAAACGTCTGCTATGGAGCCATAACATGAGGTACAAGGTAACGGAGCCTTTTATACATTGTCGTGTTTCTTTAGAAATAAACAATGGCCAAATAGTCTTTAAACGCTTCAGATGTAAAGTTATTCGCGGTCAAAGTGACGTCAAAATGAATGGCAGTCAATGGAATGCTAACGGGGGGTGAGTGCTTATTAGCATCAAAATGGTGCCATAGAAGGTTCGGGTTGTGAGGAGATGCTTACCCCTTTGGTATCAGCTAGCGCTAGCTAACATCACCGTCAGGTAACCGCTAGCTAACATTAACGTGTTGTCAGTGACTTTGCCTGGAACGCTACCAAGTCGTGAGTCGTGACTTGAAGGCATAACTTATGGGCTAAAAATTGTGTCTGGAAAGCAGCATTAATACACGAGGTAACGAGGGTAATAACAAGGGACAGGGGACATGCGGGCTGATGAACAGGTGGAACACATCAGGGCAGGGAAGACAATCACAGAGTTGGGAAAACACACAAGGCAGGAAGTAAAACAAGACATGACACAAGAGAAACAGACACTACAAAATAAAACAGGAAACTAAAGCATGAAATATACACAAGGATGGAACTAGGAAAACACAAACAAAGAATACAGGAACACAGGAGACAGGGAACAAATAAGGAAAGAGGTAAAGAAATAACAGGAAAAACCACCACAGAAAACCACAATCATGACAACTAAACAACAGCTCAACACAAAACAATGGAGCATTGGTCAGCTACATGTAACAATGTCATTGTGTTTAACCTTACATGCTGGAAAATAAATGCTCACAAAACATTCTGGCTACTTGCAGAAAGTGCTTGGCGCACACGTCGGCTAAATACCTCTCAACAGTCAAAGCATGCGACAGACACTGTGGGTGAAAATAATGTGCTAACAGTGATTACTGAGTGCTGCATCACTTCCTGATTTCCCAAACTCCAGATCGGTGGGAGGCCCAAATCACAGAATGCGCGCGTAAAATAAATTACTGCTGTTGAAAGGAATTTGCGTTAACTCGTTAATATCTTGTTCATTTTGACAGCCCTAGTTGAAACTTGTTAGTTTGATACTAAAGTTGTGTCGATGTTTGGTAGCACGACAGAGACGTAAGGTTCATCTTAATTACACAGGCGTTAAAGTCCACACAAACCAAAATATTGTTCCAGAACATGACATTTTACTTCTATGGCCAGTCAGTGAAAAACACTATTCTTTGTGTTTGCAGTGTTTATTATCATTATTGTTATAATATAATTATTATTACAAGGTTGTCTCTTGTGCCGAATAGTCTTTGAGCACTTTGCTTAGCAATACATGGAGGCTAAAAATGGCTAACGTTGGTAACGTTAATCAGCACACAAAAGAAAAGAACATAAACTAGTAGAACGCATTATGATTAGGTGATAATGTACAACCATAACCTACAGCTAGTGCAAAATAACAATTGGGACATTAAGTGTTTACATGTCAACTATAACATGGGGTAATATAACGGTACCCTATTATTGTTGGGAAGATGAAATTGTAACAGTATAACAATAGTGCTGCATGATATGAGGAAAATATGCGATATACGATATTATTTGCGATAAATTAACAAATATTAAAGTGTTCTCAGTTCTACTGCTTTCAGTATTCTGCTAAAATACAACAAACTGCTTGTTGAATTTAAAACAAATAAAGGAAATAATTGACATTCTTTTATTGAACAAATTGAACATTGAATTAAACATAAAAGGTACCACTTAACAAAGAATGACAAAGTTACATTTTAAAGTGCAGTTTTCTGCTGATATTTTCTTTCAACTAATACAATAAATATCTGAGTGTATATCGCGATATGTTGCAGCCTTTCGCAATATGTTTATTGCGGCAGTTAATATTGCGAAGGCGGTTAAAAAATGATATATTGTGCAGCCCCAATAATTGCCTACACTGGCAAACTGTTATAAATGAGTAGCTGTAAATTTGAAGGTTATCTTACCCAAGTATTCTGCCAGAAGGTCAGTGATCCTCTGTATCTCGTGGAAAAACAAAAGCGTGAGTATTAATCAAAATCATCATAAATATCCAAGGAGTGTAATACATTCCGGAGAACACATCGCTGACGCAAAACTCCTCACTCCTCCAAGTTATCCCACCTGTCAAAACGTTGCGCCATAACAACCGATTTTGAGGAGGACTTGAAAACAGTCCTGCCAACTTTGTTGTGTTTTATACAGTATATACTTAGACTGAAAATAACCCTTTTTTACTTTTGTAGAAATTTCACATATTGTACGTACAAAAACGTTCACATTTTTTTTCCTGCATGTCTCTATGATGTTTAACGTTAGCCAGCCAATCACAGACATTATTAGATCTTGGTAGAAGCATGCTACATGCTGATTGGCTCACTGACTCTGATGAGATTTACTCCTTAGGTATTGAAATTGGGTAGATAGATAGATAGATAGATAGATAGATAGATAGAGAGATAGATTTTTATTGATCCTAAAAGAAAATGGGAAATTACGGTGTTGCAGCAGCAAAATATCAGACACACAGCACACATACAGAATATACATGAAATAATAGGATACAATATACATGAAATAATAATAGAATAGCATACAAAAACAAATATTAAAAATATATACAAGTTGGGAATAAAAAAATTACTATTTAACTGTTTCACTAGTATTGATAAAGCTGTAGATAAACCTATTGTGCAAGGTGCATTCAGTGCAGTTGTGATGTATATGCGTCTTATCTCACACTCAGAGGTGAAGTGTTAAAAAGTTGAATTGCCTGTGGTAGGAATGATTTCCTGTAGCGGTCCGTGCGACATCGAAGCTTTCGGAGCCTCTTAGAGAAGGTGCTCCTCTGTTGGACCAGTGTGGGGTGGAGAGGGTGGTCGGGGTTATCCATGATAGATAACAGTTTATTCAGTGACCTCCTCTCCACCACAGCTTCAAAAGTGTCCTGTTTGCAGCCAATAACGGAGCCAGCCTTCCTGATCAGTTTGTTCAGTCTGTTTATGTCGCTGGCTCCGATGCTGCTGCCCCAGCAGATGGCGGAGGAGAACAGAGCGCTGGCCACAACAGACTGGTAGAACATCTCCAACATTCTGCTGCACACGTTGAAGGATCTCAGCTTCCTCAGGAAATAGAGTCTGCTCATCCCCTTCTTGTAGGGGATGTGCTGTTGACTTTCCAGTTCAGCCTGTTGTCGATGTTGACACCCAGGTATCTGTAGTCCTCAACCATGTCCACATCTCCACCTAGAATGCAAAGGGGCTGTGGAGCCGTTCCCTTCCTCCTGAAGTCAATCACCATCTGGTCTTATCCACATTCAGCAGCAGGTGATTCTTACCAGACCACTCCACAAAGGTATTGAATGACGAGGCATTTTTCGATACTCGGTATATTAGAGGCAATTCGGTCGGTGACTAAAAAGTATTGAATTCGGCATCTAGCCCTACCCAGGTGTCATTCAGGTCAGTGTCCAACTAGTCTATATCGACGATATTGACGTTTCATTTCGGGATTGTTCTGGTGCTGCCGAAAATTCTGCTTGATGACCCTCATTTCTGCCGGATGTCCGTCCCCTTCCTCTTTCCTTGTGTTGGCGTTCCAGACTGGTGGATTTCTGAGGACTACGGTTAACTGCTCCTCAGATCTCTGCAGGGTAAATCCAGACAGCTAGCTAGACTATCTGTCCAATCTGAGTTTTCTGTTGCACGACTAAAACTACTTTTGTACGTACACATGTTCTACCAAAACAAGTTCCTTCCTGAGACTATTTAGCAGAGACATCAATGGTCCGCCCAAGACGATTGTGATTGGTTTAAAGAAATGCCAATAAACCACAGTACGTTTTTCGCCCAAGACAATTGTGATTGGTTTAAAGAAATGCCAATAAACCAGAGCACCCATCCTGGAATGCTGTGCGGACTAGACAGACCCTCCACCGCAGCACTGTGGAAGAAGGTCAGCCAAGTGAGACTAGTGTCCAACATAAACCCATTACCTTTCCAGGCAGAGGAATTGTTCAACTCTGTGTCTCTATGGAAGACGGGAGACGTAGAAGCTGTATGATAAGACGGTGCTACTAGATCTTTCTAATTTATGTTTTGGGCATTTGAGGCCTTTATTTTTATAGGACAGACGGAGACATAAAAGGGGAGAGAGAAGGGGAATGACATGCAGCAAAAGAATAAGCCTCTATATATGGGCGCGTGCTCTACCAGGTGAGCTACACAGGCGCTGCCTGCCTAAATTCTTTCCTCAATTGAGTATTCATTAAATGCTCCTGTGTAATTCATCAAGGTCGCCCAAACCTTCTTCACACATTTGAAAATAGTTGTGCTGCCCTGTGTTTTTCTTTAACACTGTCCAGTCCAATACATTTGCTCATATTTTGACTTATTTTCTTACCTTTTTATGTGCTTTACAGTAAAACATTTAAAAAGACATGAAGCCGTTGTTACCAAGGTAACCATCATCATGTTCAAATAAGCAACTGCTCAAATAGCTTTAGAGCGGATGGGTACGAGGCTTTTTTGTTTTCCTTGAAATAATGATGCATAATGAGTTATGTCAGACAGACCAGCACACCCGGTTTTAATGTAAATACGGTCTCTTTCACTTTACTGAATCACACACACACACACACACACACCGAAAACTATTAGAGTCCTCTGTGGGCTTTAACATTTGTTTTGGCTTGTCCTCTCAGGGGTGTCCAGTGCCTGAAAAACACACACTGACACGCTTCACACTCGCACACGGAAAACAAGCGCCAGAGGAAAAGGAAGCAAATTAACTGTCATACACCGAGGGAGATTGATAGACGAGCTTGGTTACAGTTTTCCCACGTCTCTATAGGTGCAAAAACTTGTGCCTGCACAGCAACTCCAATCTACAGTTTATTTTGAGCCAGTATTTTGATCCAAACATTATGAAATCTCTGAAAAGTATGTACCAATACATACACAGTACACATGTAGACACAAAACATTGAAATACCACAGTGAATAAACATGTTTCAGTAAGCATGTTGTCAGTAAGCATTTCAAGACTAAAGTATATTGTGACAGTGTGTCTCAGGGAGCACCCTAGCTGTTTCTAGCTTATGTTGGTTATGATCAATGATACAAAGCTTTCTGTTTTCCATGCCTAAAACAGTGTGTGGTCTAGACCTAGACAGTAGGAACCTGATCTAGGGGATTTGTCTATCTGACTATTTCTTCCATCTACATGCTACTCTCTACTGTTGTCTCTCTACGTACTACTCTCTACTGTTGTCTCTCTACATACTACTCTCTACTGTTGTGTCTCTACATACTACTCTCTACTGTTGTCTCTCTACGTACTACTCTCTACTGTACGTACTACTCTCTACTATTGTCTCTCTACGTACTACTTTCTACTGTTGTCTCTCTACGTACTACTCTCTACTATGGTCTCTCTACATACTACTCTCTACCTTTGTCTCTCTACATACTACTCTCTACCTTTGTCTCTCTACGTACTACTCTCTACCGTTGTCTCTCTACATACTTACTACTCTCTACCGTAGTCTCTCTACATACTACTCTCTACTGTTGTCTCTCTACATACTACTCTCTACCGTTGTCTCTCTACGTACTACTCTCTACCGTTGTCTCTCTACATACTACTCTCTACCGTAGTCTCTCTACATACTACTCTCTACTGTTGTCTCTCTACATACTACTCTCTACCGTTGTCTCTCTACGTACTACTCTCTACCGTTGTCTCTCTACATACTACTCTCTACCGTAGTCTCTCTAAATACTACTCTCTACTGTTGTCTCTCTCCATACTACTCTCTACTGTTGTCTCTCTACATACTACTCTCTACCGTAGTCTCTCTACATACTACTCTCTACTGTTGTCTCTCTACATACTACTCTCTACTGTTGTCTCTCTACATACTACTCTCTACCGTTGTCTCTCTACATACTACTCTCTACCGTTGTCTCTCTACGTACTACTCTCTACTGTAGTCGCTCTACATACTACTCTCTACTGTTGTCTCTCTTCATACTACTCTCTACTGTTGTCTCTCTACATACTACTCTCTACCGTAGTCTCTCTACATACTACTCTCTTCCGTAGTCTCTCTACATACTACTCTCTACTGTTGTCTCTCGACATGCTACTCTCTACTGTCGTCTCTCTACATACTACTCTCTACCGTAGTCTCTCTACATACTACTCTCTTCTGTAGTCTCTCTACATACTACTCTCTACTGTTGTCTCTCGACATGCTACTCTCTACTGTTGTCTCTCTACATACTACTCTCTACTGTTGTCTCTCTACATACTACTCTCTACCGTAGTCTCTCTACATACTACTCTCTACTGTTGTCTCTCTACATACTACTCTCTACCGTAGTCTCTCTACATACTACTCTCTACTGTTGTCTCTCTACATACTGCTCTCTACTGTTGTCTCTCTACATACTACTCTCTACTGTTGTCTCTCGACATGCTACTCTCTACTGTTGTCTCTCTACATACTACTCTCTACTGTTGTTTCTCTACATACTACTCTCTACTGTTGTCTCTCTACATACTACTCTCTACTGTTGTCTCTCTACATACTACTCTCTACTTTAGTCGCTCTACATACTACTATCTACTGTTGTCTCTCTACATACTACTCTCTACCGTAGTCTCTCTACATACTACTCTCTACTGTTGTCTCTCTACATACTACTCTCTACCGTAGTCTCTCTACATACTACTCTCTACTGTTGTCTCTCTACATACTACTCTCTACTGTTGTCTCTCGACATGCTACTCTCTACTGTTGTCTCTCTACATACTACTCTCTACTGTAGTCACTCTACATACTACTCTCTACTGTTGTCTCTCTACATACTACTCTCTACTGTAGTCGCTCTACATACTACGCTCTACTGTTGTCTCTCTACATACTGCTCTCTACTGTTGTCTCTCTTCATACTACTCTCTTCCATAGTCTCTCTACATACTACTCTCTACTGTTGTCTCTCGACATGCTACTCTCTACTGTTGTCTCTCTACATACTACTCTCTACTGTTGTTTCTCTACATACTACTCTCTACTGTTGTCTCTCTACATACTACTCTCTACTGTTGTCGCGCTACATACTACTCTCTACTGTTGTCTCTCTACATACTGCTCTCTACTGTTGTCTCTTTTCATACTACTCTCTACTGTTGTCTCTCTACATACTACTCTCTACTGTAGTCGCTCTACATACTACTCTCTACTGTTGTCTCTCTACATACTACTCTCTACTGTTGTCTCTCTACATACTACTCTCTACCGTAGTCTCTCTACATACTGCTCTCTACTGTTGTGTCTCTACATACTACTCTCTACTGTTGTCTCTCTACATACTACTCTCTACTGTAGTCACTCTACATACTACTCTCTACTGTTGTCTCTCTACATACTGCTCTCTACTGTTGTCTCTCTTCATACTACTCTCTTCCGTAGTCTCTCTACATACTACTCTCTACTGTTGTCTCTCTGCGTACTACTCTCTACTGTTGTTTCTCTACATACTACTCTCTACTGTTGTCTCTCTACATACTACTCTCTACTGTTGTCGCTCTACATACTACTCTCTACTGTTGTCTCTCTACATACTGCTCTCTACTGTTGTCTCTCTACATACTACTCTCTACTGTTGTCTCTCTACGTACTACTCTCTACAGTAGTCGCTCTACATACTACTCTCTACTGTTGTCTCTCTACATACTACTCTCTACCGTTGTCTCTCTACATACTACTTTCTACCGTAGTCTCTCTACATACTACTCTCTACTGTTGTCTCTCTACATACTACTCTCTACTGTTGTCTCTCTACATACTACTCTCTACCGTTGTCTCTCTACGTACTACTCTCTACCGTAGTCGCTCTCCATACTACTCTCTACTGTTGTCTCTCTACATACTACTCTCTACCGTTGTCTCTCTACATACTACTCTCTACCGTAGTCTCTCTACATACTACTCTCTACTGTTGTCTCTCTACATACTACTCTCTACCGTAGTCTCTCTACATACTACTCTCTACTGTTGTCTCTCTTCATACTACTCTCTACTGTTGTCTCTGTACATACTACTCTCTACCGTAGTCTCTCTACATACTCCTCTCTTCTGTAGTCTCTCTACATACTACTCTCTACTGTTGTCTCTCGACATGCTACTCTCTACTGTTGTCTCTCTACATACTACTCTCTACTGTTGTCTCTCTTCATACTACTCTCTACTGTCGTCTCTCTACATACTACTCTCTACCGTAGTCTCTCTACATACTACTCTCTACTGTTGTCTCTCGTCATGCTACTCTCTACTGTTGTCTCTCTACATACTACTCTCTACTGTTGTCTCTCTACATACTACTCTCTACTGTAGTCGCTCTACATACTACTCTCTACTGTTGTCTCTCTACATACTACTCTCTACCTTAGTCCCTCTACATACTACTCTCTACTGTTGTCTCTCTACATACTACTCTCTACCGTAGTCTCTCTACATGCTACTCTCTACTGTTGTCTCTCTACATACTGCTCTCTACTGTTGTCTCTCTACATACTACTCTCTACTGTTGTCTCTCGACATGCTACTCTCTACTGTTGTCTCTCTACATACTACTCTCTACTGTTGTTTCTCTACATACTACTCTCTACTGTTGTCTCTCTACATACTACTCTCTACTGTAGTCGCTCTACATACTACTCTCTACTGTTGTCTCTCTACATACTACTCTCTACTGTTGTCGCGCTACATACTACTCTCTACTGTTGTCTCTCTACATACTGCTCTCTACTGTTGTCTCTCTACATACTACTCTCTACTGTTGTCTCTCCACATACTACTCTCTACTGTAGTCGCTCTACATACTACTCTCTACTGTTGTCTCTCTACATACTACTCTCTACTGTTGTCTCTCTACGTTCTACTCTCTACAGTAGTCTCTCTACATACTACTCTCTACTGTTGTCTCTCTACATACTACTCTCTACCGTAGTCTCTCTACATACTACTCTCTACTGTTGTCTCTCTACATACTACTCTCTACTGTTGTCTCTCTACATACTACTCTCTACCGTTGTCTCTCTACATACTACTCTCTACCGTTGTCTCTCTACGTACTACTCTCTACTGTAGTCGCTCTACATACTACTCTCTACTGTTGTCTCTCTTCATACTACTCTCTACTGTTGTCTCTCTACATACTACTCTCTACCGTAGTCTCTCTACATACTACTCTCTTCCGTAGTCTCTCTACATACTACTCTCTACTGTTGTCTCTCGACATGCTACTCTCTACTGTCGTCTCTCTACATACTACTCTCTACCGTAGTCTCTCTACATACTACTCTCTACTGTTGTCTCTCTACATACTACTCTCTACCGTAGTCTCTCTACATACTACTCTCTACTGTTGTCTCTCTACATACTACTCTCTACCGTAGTCTCTCTACATACTACTCTCTACTGTTGTCTCTCTACATACTACTCTCTACTGTTGTCTCTCGACATGCTACTCTCTACTGTTGTCTCTCTACATACTACTCTCTACTGTAGTCACTCTACATACTACTCTCTACTGTTGTCTCTCTACATACTACTCTCTACTGTAGTCGCTCTACATACTACTCTCTACTGTTGTCTCTCTACATACTGCTCTCTACTGTTGTCTCTCTTCATACTACTCTCTTCCATAGTCTCTCTACATACTACTCTCTACTGTTGTCTCTCGACATGCTACTCTCTACTGTTGTCTCTCTACATACTACTCTCTACTGTTGTTTCTCTACATACTACTCTCTACTGTTGTCTCTCTACATACTACTCTCTACTGTTGTCGCGCTACATACTACTCTCTACTGTTGTCTCTCTACATACTGCTCTCTACTGTTGTCTCTTTTCATACTACTCTCTACTGTTGTCTCTCTACATACTACTCTCTACTGTAGTCGCTCTACATACTACTCTCTACTGTTGTCTCTCTACATACTACTCTCTACTGTTGTCTCTCTACATACTACTCTCTACCGTAGTCTCTCTACATACTGCTCTCTACTGTTGTCTCTCTACATACTACTCTCTACTGTTGTCTCTCTACATACTACTCTCTACTGTAGTCACTCTACATACTACTCTCTACTGTTGTCTCTCTACATACTGCTCTCTACTGTTGTCTCTCTTCATACTACTCTCTTCCGTAGTCTCTCTACATACTACTCTCTACTGTTGTCTCTCTGCGTACTACTCTCTACTGTTGTTTCTCTACATACTACTCTCTACTGTTGTCTCTCTACATACTACTCTCTACTGTTGTCGCTCTACATACTACTCTCTACTGTTGTCTCTCTACATACTGCTCTCTACTGTTGTCTCTCTACATACTACTCTCTACTGTTGTCTCTCTACGTACTACTCTCTACAGTAGTCGCTCTACATACTACTCTCTACTGTTGTCTCTCTACATACTACTCTCTACCGTTGTCTCTCTACATACTACTTTCTACCGTAGTCTCTCTACATACTACTCTCTACTGTTGTCTCTCTACATACTACTCTCTACTGTTGTCTCTCTACATACTACTCTCTACCGTTGTCTCTCTACGTACTACTCTCTACCGTAGTCGCTCTCCATACTACTCTCTACTGTTGTCTCTCTACATACTACTCTCTACCGTTGTCTCTCTACATACTACTCTCTACCGTAGTCTCTCTACATACTACTCTCTACTGTTGTCTCTCTACATACTACTCTCTACCGTAGTCTCTCTACATACTACTCTCTACTGTTGTCTCTCTTCATACTACTCTCTACTGTTGTCTCTGTACATACTACTCTCTACCGTAGTCTCTCTACATACTCCTCTCTTCTGTAGTCTCTCTACATACTACTCTCTACTGTTGTCTCTCGACATGCTACTCTCTACTGTTGTCTCTCTACATACTACTCTCTACTGTTGTCTCTCTTCATACTACTCTCTACTGTCGTCTCTCTACATACTACTCTCTACCGTAGTCTCTCTACATACTACTCTCTACTGTTGTCTCTCGACATGCTACTCTCTACTGTTGTCTCTCTACATACTACTCTCTACTGTTGTCTCTCTACATACTACTCTCTACTGTAGTCGCTCTACATACTACTCTCTACTGTTGTCTCTCTACATACTACTCTCTACCTTAGTCTCTCTACATACTACTCTCTACTGTTGTCTCTCTACATACTACTCTCTACCGTAGTCTCTCTACATGCTACTCTCTACTGTTGTCTCTCTACATACTACTCTCTACTGTTGTCTCTCGACATGCTACTCTCTACTGTTGTCTCTCTACATACTGCTCTCTACTGTTGTCTCTTTTCATACTACTCTCTACTGTTGTCTCTCTACATACTACTCTCTACTGTAGTCGCTCTACATACTACTCTCTACTGTTGTCTCTCTACATACTACTCTCTACTGTTGTCTCTCTACATACTACTCTCTACCGTAGTCTCTCTACATACTGCTCTCTACTGTTGTCTCTCTACATACTACTCTCTACTGTTGTCTCTCTACATACTACTCTCTACTGTAGTCACTCTACATACTACTCTCTACTGTTGTCTCTCTACATACTGCTCTCTACTGTTGTCTCTCTTCATACTACTCTCTTCCGTAGTCTCTCTACATACTACTCTCTACTGTTGTCTCTCTGCGTACTACTCTCTACTGTTGTTTCTCTACATACTACTCTCTACTGTTGTCTCTCTACATACTACTCTCTACTGTTGTCGCTCTACATACTACTCTCTACTGTTGTCTCTCTACATACTGCTCTCTACTGTTGTCTCTCTACATACTACTCTCTACTGTTGTCTCTCTACGTACTACTCTCTACAGTAGTCGCTCTACATACTACTCTCTACTGTTGTCTCTCTACATACTACTCTCTACCGTTGTCTCTCTACATACTACTTTCTACCGTAGTCTCTCTACATACTACTCTCTACTGTTGTCTCTCTACATACTACTCTCTACTGTTGTCTCTCTACATACTACTCTCTACCGTTGTCTCTCTACGTACTACTCTCTACCGTAGTCGCTCTCCATACTACTCTCTACTGTTGTCTCTCTACATACTACTCTCTACCGTTGTCTCTCTACATACTACTCTCTACCGTAGTCTCTCTACATACTACTCTCTACTGTTGTCTCTCTACATACTACTCTCTACCGTAGTCTCTCTACATACTACTCTCTACTGTTGTCTCTCTTCATACTACTCTCTACTGTTGTCTCTGTACATACTACTCTCTACCGTAGTCTCTCTACATACTCCTCTCTTCTGTAGTCTCTCTACATACTACTCTCTACTGTTGTCTCTCGACATGCTACTCTCTACTGTTGTCTCTCTACATACTACTCTCTACTGTTGTCTCTCTTCATACTACTCTCTACTGTCGTCTCTCTACATACTACTCTCTACCGTAGTCTCTCTACATACTACTCTCTACTGTTGTCTCTCGACATGCTACTCTCTACTGTTGTCTCTCTACATACTACTCTCTACTGTTGTCTCTCTACATACTACTCTCTACTGTAGTCGCTCTACATACTACTCTCTACTGTTGTCTCTCTACATACTACTCTCTACCTTAGTCTCTCTACATACTACTCTCTACTGTTGTCTCTCTACATACTACTCTCTACCGTAGTCTCTCTACATGCTACTCTCTACTGTTGTCTCTCTACATACTACTCTCTACTGTTGTCTCTCGACATGCTACTCTCTACTGTTGTCTCTCTACATACTACTCTCTACTGTTGTTTCTCTACATACTACTCTCTACTGTTGTCTCTCTACATACTACTCTCTACTGTAGTCGCTCTACATACTACTCTCTACTGTTGTCTCTCTACATACTACTCTCTACTGTTGTCGCGCTACATACTACTCTCTACTGTTGTCTCTCTACATACTGCTCTCTACTGTTGTCTCTCTACATACTACTCTCTACTGTTGTCTCTCCACATACTACTCTCTACTGTAGTCGCTCTACATACTACTCTCTACTGTTGTCTCTCTACATACTACTCTCTACTGTTGTCTCTCTACATACTACTCTCTACTGTTGTCTCTCTACATACTGCTCTCTACTGTTGTCTCTCTACATACTACTCTCTACTGTTGTCTCTCTTCATACTACGTCACCTTACAGTGCGGCGGTCGAGCTGCTGCTCTGCCCGCTAAAGGGAGATTTTTGCGTCGGTATCTGACACTGAGAGACACTGACCAAGTGTCAGTGTTTTGAGTTGGGAGAGAGAACAGGTTGGTTTTCCGAGGATCTCACAGCAGAATCATCGATGCTGCTTGGATTATCTGAGATCTTCCCCACAGAGCACAGTCTTTCCCACCAAATCTGTGAAACCATTTGCTATAAATTGTCTGAAGAAAGTGTCTCTGACTGAAATGCATATTTTGCAGGTTTAGACAGCACCTTGACACCCCATGCTAACACCTACAATTTTTAATGACATGTAGCTCTTGTTAAAGGTTAATTCAGTACCTTCTCCCATGAGCTTTCAACCACATCTCACAGACTTCATCAGCAAATGATGACAACTGCACCATGTTTCAGTCTTCTCATTTGCTGTTAAAGGGTTATTTTGTCAAATGCGTTTAGTTGTTGGCAGGGCTCGACATAAAAATGCGAGTTAACTATGACATTAATGTGATTAATATTTGAATTAATCGACAGCACTACTTTAAACCAATCACAATCATCATGGGCGGCGCTGAGCTCAGCACGGAGCCGCTGCCAAATAGTCTCGGGAAGGAACTTGTTTTGGTGGAACATCTACGTTTTAATCGTGCAACAGAAAACTCAGATTGGACAGATAGTCTAGCTAGCTGTCTGGATTTACCCTGCAGAGATCTGAGGAGCAGTTAACCATAGTCCTCCAGTTAATCCACCGGAGTTTAATATTCCAACACAAAGAAAGAGGAAGGAAACAGACATAGGCACAAAGACATGCATTCGGCAGAATTTTCTGTGGCACCGGAGCCGTCGTGGATATAGACTAGAGCGGAGTTAAGGATGACTAATGATCTTATAAAGAATGGGTGTGGCCTTGGATTTGGAAAGTGGCACACCAACTGAGGCTTACCGCGAGGGTTTGGACTGGGACGACTAGGGTCTTCGGCTACTCTCGAGTAGAGACCCACGACCATGAGCCTTTTATCAAAAAATTATGCATGTGACAGGTCTGTTGTTCTGATTGGAAGTTGCTGCCAATACTTTTAGTAAATGTTATGTTACTGTACGTACTTTAATGCACATAATTGCCCATTTAGTAGCTGATGTGTGGGTGCTGTGTAGACATGCTATGTAATTAAAAACATTTTAATATTCAGGAATGTAATACTTTTGTTTAACTTTATCAATCTTTTATTCAGTAAAGATCCAAACATGCAGGATGCCTTACTTCTCTGCCATTAGTCATATTTTCCAATAAACATTTCAGATCACTTCCAACCTCCCCACCAATCCCAACAACAGGGTTTCAGTTGTATAATGCAATTATATTTTCCCAGGGCTGATGGCTAACTGTACTGAATGTCAAGTTATTCTAAATATTGTTTCACAAAGTATCAACTACATAGCCACTTCACCATTCAGTATAAATGTTTAGGTGTGGGGTAACTGGATGGGGAAGTGCATTAGCTTACAAAACATTACTGTTTAACTTTCTCTGGTTTTTATTATGACCAGGTTATGAAGGTGAATCTAGATGTTTCTGTGTGTACCTGACTGTGTGTGGTGTATTTGGCCTTCTGCATGACTCTTCTGCAAATATTATCTACTTTATGAGAGCTGCAATGGCGATTGTGTAAACCCGGCCTGTTGGCTGGTATTTAAAAAATGTGTGTGGTAGGCTAATCAGAGTTTCATGGTGGTGCTGTATCGGTAACGTTAGTGCAAAAAAATCTCTCCCTCTCTTCTGCTTGCTCGGTAAGTAGACTGTGTATGTGTGTGGGTGGAAACCTAACCCTAACCTACTAGTGTTCGGGCAGTTTTTGTGCGTATACTATGAAATAGAATATTGTCACTGTGCATGTGTGTCTGTGTGTGTGTGTGTGTGTGTGTGTGTGTTTGTCCCCCTCATGACCTCAGAGATGCCAGACCTGCTGTCTCCCTTTCTTTTATATCCCTCCATCCTTCTCTCTCTTTCCTTACTAAACATTTACTCTGAGATTAAGTACTTTTTCTGACCTTTTACTGGCCTTATCTGCCAGACGGCCATCTGTATGTATATAGGTGTCAGCGTCAGATGTCTGTAGTTTCTCAGGCAGGACCCACAGCTCTTTGGATTTTACTGTAACCTGTCCTTTCAGAAAAGGAGCTTTCCTGTAGGATGTCCAATAAATGACAGTGCTGGTCTTGAACGCATCATCTTAAAACAGTGGTGTGAGTGTGTGTTGCATGTGTGTGCTTGTCAAGTCAAGTTCATTGTATATAAATAGCGTCAATTATAACAGAAGTTATAATAAGACACTTTTCATATAGAGCAGGTCTAGACCATACTCTTTATATCATAGAGACCCAACATTCCCCCATGAGCAACGGGCGCAGAGAACACAGAAATAGCATAAGCATAAGAAGTAGATATAATAGAATATTAATAGAATCAATAATATCAATAATCATACTAGAAATATGACTAATAATAATAATAATAGTAGCAGTCGGTGTCATGCAGATTTCAAGCATGTTCAGAAGGACCTGGAATTGTCAGAGCTGATTATTATGGGGGAATTCAAACAATGCATTCTCATGAACGGGTTCGTATGATATTCATACGTACGAAAACTTGTCTTACAAAATTAGGCAACCGGTGGCTGGTCACCTGATGGCCGGTGACATGATAGTTAAGTTTAGAGGCGCCCTGGTAGCACACCTGGTTGAGCGATAGCCCCATTTTCTAAGACTCTGTCCTTGCTGTAGCCGGCCGAGTTCGATTCCGACTTGCAGTCCTTTGCTGTTTGTCGTCCCCCTCTCTTCCCCCTTTCCTGTCTTCAGCTGTCCTATCGAATAGAAGACCAAAAAAAGTCCAAACGTAATCATAAAGAAAACAATACACATTTTTTTCAGTGGTCTTTAAAGTTCAATTTAGCCAAGAAAAGGTTACTGGGAGCCGGGTACAGAGCACTGGGAGCTGTTGAATGTTTCAGAGGCCATTGCTTGTTAAGTTTAGCTGACAAAAGGTGACTTCGAGCCAAGTAAAGGGGCCATATCTAGGATGGCTTTAATTTTACCCATCACCCTTTTCACCACTGAATCCAGACTGTCCAGTTTCAGTTCGACCACAGAGCTGGCCTTCATAACCAGCTCTTTAAGTCTGCTGGTCTCACCACCCCAGCACAACATGGCAAAGAACAGTACGCTGGCTAGTACAGACTAATGAAAGATCTGCAGGAGACTGTTGCACGCACTGATACTACATCTACACTATCAACTTTTGGTTTATAAATGAATATCTTTTGCTAAGTGTATGCCTCGCGTCCACATTACTCTTAGCCTCTAAAACGAAGACCTTTGGAAACACTGCTGCCCCTGTTTTGGTTTGAAAACTCTGGGGTTGCTTTGTAGTCTGGACGGGCACAAACAGAGAGTCTTATTGGTTCGGTAGGCTTACACCATCGTCCTAACTCCAAGATAATAAATCCCTGCTCTTGTTTTTCACCATTCCTTTCTCCAAAGGATTTTCTGTGTTTTCAACCGCAGAGTAACATTAGACGATCTGCTTCTTGTTTACACTGGCACGCACATGCCCATTGTATGTGAATGGTCATGTGACATGCGTTGTCAGACGTGTTAATATTGACGGAGATTAGTTATGCTACTGGAGCTAAAATGGCTATTTTGCAGAGGCACCATGGCTCTGTTTGCGCCGCCTAAGACGATTGTGATTGGTTTAAATTAGGGCTGTCAAACGATTATTTTTTAATCGCGATTAATCGCTGAATTTCTATAGTTAATCGCAATTAATTTTTTAAGTTTTATCACATGATTAAAATTCTAATATTTTGAATTTCAGAACTGTTTTTAAGTACATATTAACAATGGAAAGTAATTCTTACCAGTGTATCTTGAATGGGAATCAAATGAATGCAAAGAAAGTGACTTTATGAACTTGATTTTAAGATTTGTATTTGTTTATTTATTTACTGTGAACCAAAGAAAAATGTGTGAATCTAGTCACACATTTCAATCTAGAGTCAATATAGTGTGCAGTAACTCCTAAATAATTTTGATTACTCACTGACGTCCAGTGATCACCTTGCATCACTTTGCAGCAGTTCCAGTTGGGTTGCTTTCTCCGTGTCGTACATGCTGTGTATGGTGAAACTACTGTCTCCCTCGACGGCAGTGTATAAGACGGGTCAGAACATGCCAACCGTAGTCTAAAATAGAAATAGTAGCCTGTTAGGCACGACGTGAAGCCAAGTGAAGTAAAAAGAAATTAATAAATGGCGGCATGCGATTAATGAGATAAAAAAAGATTAACGCGTTATGCTCGGCCCTTAATCGCATCGTGATTAACGCGTTAATGCTGACAGCCCTAGTTTAAATAAATGCTAATAAACCGGAGCACGTTTTTCTCCCATCCACGAATGCTGTGTGGACTAGCCAGACACTCCTCCACAGCGCTGTGGAGGTAGAGCTGTCAGAACAAGACTAGTTTGCAAGTATTTGGTTTGCAGTATTACACAAATTCTTAAATGTACCAAATTGTATGGTAATCTGTCTGATAGTTGTGGAGACATTTCCCTCAAAACAACAAATGTGACCCTTATGGTGGCACTAGTCAAGGGATCATCAAAGGCAGTATGATTAACGGTCTGGGAACTGCGAATGTCTGCTCCAAATCATCTAGCAGATGTCGAGATATTTCACTGGATAAGTTTGACCTGCTGGTGGCACTAAATGAAAGTCAGTGAATCTGGGAAGTCATTAGGATTCATCCCATCACACCATGAATGTTTGCTCGTGGGAAATTGTTGGGTCTTTGTCAATCAGAGTGTGGTCTAGACCTATTCTATCTGTAAAGTGTCTTGAAATAACTCTTGTCCTATAGAACCTGAAGGAATTATTATGATTTGATACTATAAATAAAATTGAATTGAATTTAATATAATGTATTTACCAAATTCCATAGCAATCCATCCAATAGTTATATTTCCTTCTGGAAAGTAACAGACCAACTGACCATTATTGGACTCCCTAGAGCCACACTGTTGGCATGGCTGAAACTTCTTAGTTATGGTTAGAGAAAGATTACAGTCACAGTTAAAAGACTCTCTGGGTTCGACGATGTTGTATACTACATTAATATATATATATATATATATATATATATATATATATATATATATATATATATATATATATATATCATGGCATATTATATATCTTCAGAACGCTGCATGCTAGAGTCCTACTTTCTTTTTTATCCAGAAGCTAACTTCGGCGGCATTTCAACAAGCTCTCCGGTGCAATCTTATTTCTTCCAGAAGCTTTCTAATCCAGCCTGGAACGGCAGCATCTTTTCAGAGACTTTTTTTTTCAATAAATCCATAATGATGAATCCAAAACTGAATGTGTTCTGTGGTTACCCATAAATTTTTCAGCATTGAAAACCAATTCTGTTGTTCTTAGCTCATCAATATTGAATCTCATGATGCATTGGGTTAAGTGTGTCGACCAATTAGAGGCTGTCTTCCTGACTGTGGCTTCTCTAATCTCAAACGCATTACGCAGAAGAATAACATGCAATCTACCCCATCTTCCTATCCTATCAGATCTATACTATTCAATATCACCCAAAATAATGAGTAGAATACATATTGTAAAATGTGCGTTCAGGGTTCATTGAGCTTGGATATTTATATAGTTTGTATTCCATTTTGACAAATTGTATTTGACTTCTTGACATATTAATGGACAGGAAGTGATGTCAGAAGACAGGCAGCTCACTTAGCCAATAGATAATGTGAACCTGATACAATATAGGGGGGCCATGTATGGATGCAAGACCTGTAGTGTTTGTACAGTGTAGGCAGAGCAGGCAGGTCAGTCAGTCCCCTGGAAGTGTAAAGAGAGTGATATGGCCTGTGGATCTGGCTCTCTGTCTCTTAGCAGACAGAACAATCGTTGGAGATGGCACAACTAACATTTTGGAAAGAAGCTTCTGGACTTTTCTGGAAAAAAGTAAATTGTTTTTATGTGTGTTGATTACAGTCTTTTCTTTTCCCCCCAGAGTGCCAAAAATCGTGTTCATTATTGTATTATTGTGTTATAGTCGTACAAATGTTAACATTCATGTCACATCCCTGCAGCACACATATCCTGATAGTCCGTGTTGTTGTGAAAAACATGATGTCTATAACTTGATTGTGGATAACAGGGTTGATGTTATACAATCATTATTAAATGACGAAACCAGGCAACCCAAAGAATGGGGAAAAAATAGCTTAGATCCCAGAAATAAAATCCCAAGTAAACCAACGACTGTTAGTTGGAGACGTGATTCAAAATGGTTTCGCGTGTCAAAATCATAAGCTTTGTTGACCCACCTTTGAGCGTGAACATATCCTTTAAATCATTTTGCAATGGTCTAACACAGTGTTGGGAAGATTACTTTGGAAATGTAACAGGTTACTGATTACAATGTAATAGTAGTGTAACTATTTCAATTACTTTATTAAAGTAGTTTAACTTATTACATTTAATTACTTTTTGATTGCTTTTCTAACTTCTTATGAATGGCGATTAAATATGAACTACTGGATATGCACCAAGCAGAATATGGTGCTAAAATACGTCATTACAATACACATTATACGTCTGGTGTGTCACACTGAAGGTAGGCATGTCTTCTCTACTTTATTTACTATGCATGCTTGCAGTTACTTTGAGCTAACCTAACTTACATACCTGCAGATGTTTCCTGAGGTTGGACATTGACATTTTTGACATCAATAGCATTTTGACCGCTGGCAAACATTCTTTGATTTTTGTATGAAATGTTTTATATATTTCCAGCACTGCACACATTTTTTTAATATCATAGTAGCAACTCTCAGACAGCTTGAGAGGCAATGTAACTGTCAGACAGCTGGCGCTGCATTAAACTTTACTAAATGGCTGTGGCTGGAAATTGCAAAAGAAGACATTGTGCACATGAAAACATGCAAAGCAGCAAAATCAATATCAATCAACATATAGCCTAGCTTTTTACAGAAAATATTCAGATGTAACCCCCAACGTAATCATGAACATTTTCATAGGTAACTGTAATTGAATCACACACTTTTCCTAGTAACTGTAACGGATTACACTTACCTTATATTGTAGTTAAATCATGTAACGCTGATATATGTAACTAGTTACTCCCCAACACTGCTACTTTGCTACTTCATGCTACTTTGGCCTTTGCTAGTTAGAGAGCTACTTCTACTTACCGTATCGGTCCAAATATAAGACAGTTTTGTTTTCTCCTGGAAATACATCTGAAAAAGTGGGGGTCTAGACTTTCAGCTGTTGAAGTCGCAGAGGCTTAGAAATCTAGACGCACCCTAGCGGCAGCAAATGTAATTTGCAGCCAGGGTCAGTCTAGCAACTCTCCGTTGGCTTGCGAGCTGGAAAAACCAAATTCTGGTCAGGCCAATCACATTGTGTATAGAGTCGGTGGGCGGGCTTGACATAAGGACGGCAGAGTTGCGACAGTTCCCATGGATGTATTAAGAGAACGGTTCCGCGTGAATTCCCTGCTACTTGAAAACAAAGAAGATGGCTGCTGCTGGCGAACAGCGGTCTTCGGAATCGGCTTTAGCCGTGACTCGGGAAGACTTGGAGGTAAGCACTGAAGTCATTCTTAAAAAAGGAAGATGTGCTCGGAGTTTTGCCGACCGTTTAATCTATCAACTAGCGTTGCTCTGGTTGGCTATGAGTGCAGAGGGAATTTGAAAGACAACCGTTTATCCCGCCCCTCGGATTGATCCCTGCCAATGGTGAGTTCCCAGACCCAACATCTTGATGTGGGTCTGGCTTGTCAGGCTAACAGAGGCTGGTTTTAGAACGTAAAAGACGTCTCCTGTTTCAACAGCCAATAGAGAAGTCAGCTGGTAGAGTCAGTTATAAACTATAGAAATTAAATGATCCATAATCAATTTTATTTTTATGTTTCAAACAGCTGGTCGAAATGGCAGAGTTTTAGACGGAGCCTCAACGACCGCCCGAAAGCACGGTAACGTTATATGGTGGAGAGAGATAGAGAGTGACTGAAGAGAGGGAGAGCCCAGCAGCGTTAGAACAAAGCCGTGACTCAGAGAAATAAAACCTATTTTCGCCGATTCATCACTAGAAACAAAAAAAGCCTAAAAGTTGCAAGTTAGAACGGAAGTACAATGAGGCTTTGTCATGGAGATGATACACCGTCTAAAAATGCAAACAGTAGCACTTTCATCTAAAAAGATATTGAAAATATTATTTTATTTAAAATATGTTAAAAACAACAGCCTACCTTGTTTTATTCCATGTGTTTTCAGTAGAAATATTTTCAAATAAAATTAAAATTAAAGTATTTTTCCAAAAATGAGTCTTGAAAGAGGGAGGGTTGTCTTATAATGAGGGTCCTCTTATATTCGGACCAATACGGTATATTGCAGGAGGTCACTTGCTGTCAGTTTTCTGGTTAGGACCAGATTTCAGATTTCTTTCCTTTTGTTTTCTTTTTCCAATGCTTGGCTCCACTATTAAACACATAAATCACACAGTAGTGTGTTGTGGTATGGATTGAGAAAATGGCTGGAAGTCCATGCTATAACATGAGCAGACTGTATGAGATTGATGTATCTGCCACTGATGCTGATAACTACATGTGAAAACCCTCACGGGCATGACCAAGGAACCATTCCTTTCTCCTTCCTTGTCATGTAAATCCTTGACTGGTCGAAGAATAAAAGAAGACAAGCCTGATTTATTTCAATATTCCTACATGTAGGGAAAAAAAATCCATTATCCTGTGTCATCCTGTTATAAACGTTCCAGCTTGCCAGAAACCCCAGTAAATGTCATAACATTGCCAGGTCCTTTTTCTGTTTAAAACAGCTTTATTACCCTCACCTATAGAGTTCAGCGTGAACTAATGCCATAGAGGGAAGGTGTGTGTATGTGAACGCAGGGGTAAGGGACACATTTTTCCGAAACCAAGAAGCCTTGTCTATCTTTAACATCCTGTCCCCACCTCTTAAAAATAGAAACATTATCCTTTGCGAGGGTTTTGGAGTGCAGGTTAAGCGAAAAGAAGTCCCTATAAGGTGGGGAAAGGAGAAAGGAGCACTGGAATGTCGAAATAAAATCTCCTCCTGGCAAGGCTGATGGGTAATAGATCAAAGTCCCTTTTTTCATCCTCAGAGATGTTATTTGGATGTTGAGTTTAGCCATAATGGCTTAATTGGAGGGAATGAAGAAGTTGATATGGCTTGAATACACACAGGATGGACCTGCAGCAAAGCACGTAAGACCTTTTTTAAAGGTAAGAATCTAGACTAAACTAAGACTCTGTATGTATTCGTGTTGTCACCTGATCCTGATGACATTATACCAAGCACACGTCACCCCCAGCAAGTCCTAGCCACATCACTCAGACAAATAAACATATTTTTATTCTTTTTGCAGAACTCCTTCTCCAGTGTCTTTCACATGGAATATGAGGAGCTGGGAAAAGTCCTAGACGCCCCCAAAAGGTAAGGTGATCGCCCTCAACTGAAACCTGTTATTTAGTTAGTCCTGTAGATTTGCCTTGAGGCTACTCCAGCTGTTTCCACCAGTTATTGGCGCTAATGTTTCCTTGAATTTGCAAACTACCCTTTTCCTCTCCACAGAGGCCCTGATGTTTGTCACTTGCACAAGGATTCATTATCGACATATAGTACACGTTCACAGAAGGAAAAGCAGAAAAATAGCGATGTTAAGTCAAGGATTTGGCAGTAGTAAAAGTCTCATTGTGACGAATCAGTCACTTTGAATTCCAAGAGAAAAAGACAAGACAGAGCAACTTAAAGCCCTGACACACCAACCTGATTATCAGCCATTGGGCAGTCTGGCGAGGTCAGTGACTCGAGTCTGTTCAGTGTGTTCCGTGCCGTTGTCAGTCAGAGGAGTCGTTGGCCTTCATTTGGGCCGATTTGACATGTTGAATTGGAAGGCGGACAGTCGGACTCAATGGTCAGTCTGATTGGTGGAGCGCTAACCCGGAAATGACGAGCAGGATGAGCCTGACCTCTCAAAATCTGACGAAAATCTCTTAGGGCGCTGACACACAGAGCCGATTATCGGCCGTCGGACCGTCTGGCGAGGTCGGTGACTCGAGTCTGTTTGGTGTGTCCCGTGCCGTTGTCCGTCGGAGGAGCCGTCGGCCTTCATTTGGGCCGACCCAACATGTTCAGTTGGAGACAGGGCAGTCAGGGCTCACCCGGAAATGGGGAGTGGATGAGCCTCTCAAAATCTGACGAAAATCTTTTTAACAGACCTTTGTTGATCTGAAATGAAGACAGATTCAGCAACTGCACGGCCTATTTCTCATTTTTTAGAAACACGTTTCGGGGAACTATCTTCGTAAAATATGAGATTGTATTCCGAACGAAGCTGGAGCAGCCATACCCATGTGATGCGTTCGTCCAATCAGCTGCCGGTTTTCATTTTTGAAATTGGAGACTTTTTTGCCATTATGCTCGGTTGTAAAATCCGGGAGCAGCCAGACCCATGTGATGCGTTCGTCCAATCAGCTGCCGGTTTTCATTTTTGAAAATGGAGACTTTTGACCAACTCGTGGAGGCAGTCCGACCGACTTTTCTGCTGAAGGTTGGCCGTCAGGTTGGTGTGTCAGAGCCTTGAGTCTAATAATCATAGGTTTGCAGAGCTGATTTGCAGCCCCATGGGATCTTCTTAAGGTAATCTGCCTTCATCGCCTGCCAAATACCCAGACATTTTTTCGCTGGCTTAGGCTCAAAGCTCTTGTTCTCATTAGCTGGGCTCTTTTGGCCTGTCTTCAGGGTTGATTTGACAGCTCCTCAATCACAACCTGTTTATCATGATAAAATGGGCCCTTTTACTGTCTTGGAAGCAGTCCAAAGCCTTTCCAAGACGGTCTAAAAATCAACCGTCACACAAACAGTCAGCGGTTTTGAGGTCAACATGAAATCTTATTGCATGTGACAGCTATTTTAGACTTATTTGTGGTGTAGTAGTTCTACTACAGTGGATGGAGATGTGAGGCAAAACAGTGTTACCTGTTTGTATGTTTTCAAGAAAAGATAAGATAAACCTGGGAAATTCAGTTGTTGCAGCAGCACAAGGTCAGCAATATGTACAGATTAATAGAGAAAGTAAAAGTAATAAATACTGTATATTTCAGCTGACAAAGCCAATTTAAGTTGCTATGTGAAGAATCAATGAAACATTGTCACATTATAGTGCTACCTTTATGTCATGCCCATTAACAAATGAGACCATTTTGGCATTGGTGGTGCATTTTTCCAAATTAAGGCCACATTTCCAATAAACTCTCTTAAATCTTTCTTGTTCTGGAACAATGCTTCTCCTACCACCGCTAAGTTTTTCATCTCTTTCTACACACCACTTTATTGTGACTATGTTTTTTTCTGTTACATCAACCCCCACAAACTATGTTGATATACCAATCCTTACCAGTGTTGGGAAGGTTACTTTGGAAATGTAATAGGTTACCGATTACACGTTACCCTTTTTAAAATGTAATAGTAGTGTAACTATTTCAATTACTTTATCAAAAGTATAAAAGGATTAAGGAATGTAACTTATTACATTTAATTACTTTTAATTACTTTTTAAAATTTCCAACTGTTAACCAACTAACTGTAAACCTGGCAGTGTTAAAATTACACTGACTACTGTCAAACTTCTTTTTAAAATCCTTCATCACATGAATTAAGACATTGTCTAACAACAGGACCAACTGAAGCCTTTCAATTCAAATGTCATGGTCAACGGTGTCAAAGGCAGCAGTGATGTCAAGCAGTATTAAAATCTAAATTCTCTGTGAGTCACTTTTGATCTAAAGATCATTAATTACTCTTATGAGAGCTGTTTCTGGGCTATAATTGGCTCTGAATCCAGAGGTATCATACATAATTGGCTCTGAATCCAGAGGTATCATACATATTGTGAATTAAAAGATATTCATCTAGTTGTTTGTATACCATTTTTTTTATTTTCAGTATTTTTCTTGTAAAATGGAGATTTGAAATTGGTCTGTAGTAGTGTGTGTGTGTGTGTGTGTGTGTATGTATATATATATATATATATATATATATATGTATAGTAACTATACTGGGATCTATATTATTTTTCTTCAACAGAGGTGAGACAACAGCACGCCTGAGAGAAGCAGGAAAATGCCAGTCCATTGTATTTATAAAGCAATAAAAGTCAGATATAAATAGTTTGGTAGGGATGGAATTAAGAGAACAAGTGCAATACTTTAGGCGCTCAATTACTTCCTCCAGATCTGTGGAGTTGACAAGGGGAGAATGTCAAAAAAAAGGACACAACGAAATAGGAGCGGAATGAAAATAGAGCGGCAGGATGATTAGATGGTCAGGATGAGAAGAAAATGATTGGAGGAGGCTACAGCTGCAGAGCTTCCTGACATCAACTCGCACTCCAGCCAGGAGGAGCGAATAAGATGTAATCTAATTTAAAGATGCAATGAGATAGGAACCTCCCCCCCAGCCCACCTCATCTCCAGGGTGGCCTGGCCTCCCCAGCTGCTACGCAGACTCTAAAATTCAATCTTAATCTCAGTGAAGCAACAGAACTGGACTGTGTGTGTGTGTGTGTGTGTGTGTGTGTGTGTGTGTGTATGTGTGTGTATGTGTACAGTTGTGTTTGCTGTATACTGTAACTCACCAATATATGGGGCCGGTATTAGTACAGTATTTTATTAGGTTTTTGGCATCAGTATGGTCTACCTGAAAGAATAGATAGGCTACAGCTTGGTATATTACATAATTATACTAGACTTAATGAAAAATATGCCATGTGTGCCACAACCCCTCAACCTGATTTTATAGTCATAATACCAGATCAGATTTCACTTTAGTATGCATGCAATTCAGCTATAACTGCTATGTAGGTTTCCGAGACTGTCCTCCCCCGAAAAACAACCCACATAGGTTGTTTGTTCGAGCATCAATCACAAGCTATATTTAAGTTTCTAGTGGCGGTGCCCTCTAGTGGCCGTAGTAGTTCTGAAGGGAGCAAAGCAAGAAGTAAAGGCCTCTTTACAGTTGCTGTTCCCGACCTGTCGCGCAACAATGTGACGTCAAAAAATGACGTAGAGCTCGCTGGCGCGCCAGGATTTAAAGTGTGCGACCAAAGGTCGTGCACCACTCTATTTCTTTCTGCGGTGCACAACAAAACGGGAACAGGAAGCATGGACGAGTTCAAGGGCAACCGGATGCCAGGACTCTCAGAGTGACTGCAAGTCTCTCTTGTAAACTTACTGGGTTAAGATGAGTTCTTTTATGGTGAATGAAAGGCTTGATCCGACGAAGTAGGTCATCGAATCAAATCGAAACATTGACGTCAATGCTGCTGCCAGTTCTGCCGTTGTTTACCTTTTTCTTCTTCTTCTAGTCCGTAGAAGTCGGTAGCCTTTCCTCAGTTGCGACACCTCTGTTCAGGAGAAGACTGCAACTAGTGTCGCGACCACCACGCACGAGTATACACGGTTACGGTGCTCCCATGACGTCACACTGTCATGCGACAGGTCAGGAATGGCGAGTATACTGCACGTTTAAGGTGAGGAAGTTTAAAAGCGCAAAATGGAGACAGGTTGGGGGGGTGGATGGGTCAAACAAACACAGGACTTTCACCCATGTCCCGTTTGAAAAGTCAATACGTTTTAGTTTTTTTTACTTTACAAAACAGAGAAGTCATCAGTTGATCACTTATCGGCAATGGCAGATTTGGTACAACAGTGCACATGTACACACACGGGCCACGGTGGAGCGCTCCATCAGATTGATTAAGGGCAGATAGCTCTGTGTTGCATCAGCGGGGGGGACCCTACTATACAGTGCACACCAGAAAAAGTCTGCAACATTGTTTTAGCCTGTGGGGTTCTCCACAACATCGCACAGGAAAACAGGGTGCCATAAATGTTGTGATGGAGCCAGATGACCCGATGCCCAGAGAGCAGTGTCCAGTACAGCCCCAACTGGGGCTATACCAAGGAGACAGGATATTATTACTCGATTTTAAAAGGTATAGTGTTATGTTTGGCAATGATATTCAGTACAGGAAACATGATGATGCACAACATTTTTATTTATTCTTCAGGTTTTCATCTCTCTTTTAAAGTGTCGTTAATGGCCACAAGTGAACGACTTATTTCTGCCATTGACCGACATATTTTGGCTTGTTTTTCCAGCACCCTCGGGGTGGTGGTCCAGCACGGGGGGCGGAGGACACGCGCTTACGAAAGATGTTTTAAACAGATAGACCTGTCAGATGTTGTCAGCTTTCTGTTTTGAAATGGAGAGTTAACACAGTTGGGTGAGTGGTTATTCTCCAAATCAAAGCGCTTATATCTGTGTGTGCAAACAGAGCTCAGTATGTAGGTGACCAAGGAAAAGAAAGGGAAATGGGCAGTTGTGAAAATCCCAACACTGTCAGGGATGACACAAACCAGATGTCCCGTCTCGTCTTGTCTTCCATAATGTCTCGTTTTTTTGTTTTCTACAGCTTGCTCTCATGGCTGTCTCTCCACTGTTTAGATCTAATAACGGCCTTTAAATACGCCTGTGTGTTTGTGCTGGATTTCCTCTGGGAGGACTGTGATATTGCAAAACGAGGCAGCTCCAACTGGGTCAACGCGTTAAGGGAGGGGCCCTGCAGCTTTCACTTTGACCAGCTGGAACCAGGAGGCTTCTTATAGTGACATTAACCCGGGGCTGCGGCTTTACAGCGATACAGCGTCTGTATGGCAGAAGCAGGAAGTTCAGTCGAGCTGAACTGATGTTGAGCCGGCTTGCAGGCAGAGCATTATAAGTTGACAAAGTAGGGCAATTGACTTTTACTGGATCTAGACCGTAATTGTGGCCGTGAATGGGAAGCCAACACAGCACTGTCATGGTTTTTAGTGGTGCTGGTAGCTATTCTGCGGCCTAATTTAAGTCAATCACAGAGAGAAAGAAAGGAAATGTGTATTTTAGTGTGTTTGGATAATTAAACTCGAGCACAGATGCACGTACTGTGCAGTATGTCTGAAGCATGTGTATGTGTGTGTGTGTGTGTGTGTGTGAGAGAGAGAGAGAGAGAGAGAGAGAGAGAGAGAGAGAGAGAGAGAGAGAGAGAGAGAGAGAGAGAGAGAGAGAGAGATATTTGAGGCCAGTCTGGACCGAACACATTGTTATAATTAGCCATTCATGAATAGGATGTTGGAAACCAAGCAAACACACAGACACACTTATATTGTTATCTGCAGTGATAGAGTATTCAGATTGTTTACTAAAGGCGACTTTGAGTCTTTGAAAAGCGCTATATATATTCAATTTATTATTAAAAAATACCAAAGTCTAATAATTCTCCATTAAAATGTCCTGCATTCAAGTATTCTCAGCAAAATGTACGTAATCGTAGAAAAAGTAAAAGTATTTATTATGCAGAAACACTCCTTTCAGATAGTTATATTAACATCGATATAATATAACAATTATATTATTGTTATATTGTTGGATGTTATTATTACATGTTGTAGTTTGTCTGAGGAGCCAATGCTAGGTACACACTGCTGATTAGTTTAACAGTAAAGCACCGCGTCATGTAATATAAGATCCTCATTTGTTTTACTTGTAAATTCTTTGTCTGAAAAGTAACTAACGTAAAACGTTTTTCATTCCCCACTGAAATGTAGTGAACTAGAAGAAGCATACAATTTTAATTCTAAAGTAAAGTACAAGTACTTCAAAATTGACACACACCCAGCAAAACAAGCGTTTTCTGTTTGTCGCTCCCCCCTCTCTCTGTCTCTCTCTAACACACACACACACACACACACACACACACACACACACACACACACACACACACACCCGTCTCGCCATAGCACTACGGCCAAAATCCACTGGCTTGTGCCTTAAACCTCATGTTTTGTTTATATATCCATTTTCCATCATTACAGTATCACAGTATTATAGCTGACTCTGTGGCTGAACTTGGAGCGACTAAAAATAACAAACAGGCTTATAAAGCACTGACAGATATGACTGAGGGCTTCAGCTTTCAGACCTGGGCCAGGGTGCGGGGTGGACTTATTAACCAGCACGTTTTATAATTCAGTGCTGTTAGCCCGAAGCTTAAGGACGCAGGTTCAGGTTTAGGGTAAGAATGCTTGCTAGATTGATTCGAAAGAGCCGCTGGGCAAAGCTGTGTGAAGAAATAGTCAAAATCTATCTTTGAAGTGTCTCTTAGAAAGTTACTTACTACAATTTATAACTCACCAACCCACAAGTTGCAACTTCTCCTGACGTTAACGCTTAAGGATTAGTGCTTCCTCAGTAAAGTAAATAACGCGTCTCAGCAGTTTAGAACTAATCTGGCAAAGATGACTGATATTGATGTCATAAATCTTACAACTCTTAAAGAAATTGTTTCACACCTCAAGTCCTCCACATGCTGTCCGTCTGTCTGTCCCATTCATGTGAACGCGATATTTCAGAACCCCCTGAAAGAAAAGTTCTTCAAATTTGGCACAAACGTCCACTTGGACTCAAGGATGAACTGATTAGATTTTGGAGGTCAAAGGTCAAGTCACTGTAAGCTCACGTCTGGCCATCCCATTCTTGTGAATGCGATATTTCATCAACACCTTGATGAAATGTCTCGGAAAGTTAACACACTGGGTGTGTGTTCATTTTAATGCTTTCAGGGGTCTTCCCAAAGCCCTGAAAACTGCAGTAAGCAAGCCACTATGCCACTGAAAAAGCTAATCAGGATGCATCTGTACTAAAGCCCATATCCAACCTACCATTTATTAGTACAATTATTGAGAAAGTTGTATTTAGGCAACTCAGCAACTTTCTGGCATCAAATAACTACCTTGACATTTTCCAGTCTGGATTTAGGACCCACCACAGTACCAAAACTGCTCTTGTCAAGGTTCTGAATGACATTAAACTCAGCATAGATTCTGGTAAAGTCTCTGTCCTCGTGTTATTAGAGCTTACTGCTGCTTTTGATATGGTTGACTGTAATATGTTAATAGAAAGACTCGAACACTGGTTAGATCTCTCTAACACATTTCTGAATTGGTTCAAGTCCTACTTTCAAGATAGACACTATTTTGTATCAATTGGTAGCTGCTACATCAGAGAATTTACCAACAATGTGTGGAGTTCCACAGGGGTTGATTCTCAGAACACTGTTATTTAATCTTTACATGCAAAATACAAAACCTTAAAGGTCCAGTGTGTGGGAATTTCTCCCATCTAGCGTTGAGATCATATATCGCAATCCACTCTCTCGCACCACGCAGTTCAAAGTACGTATTACAGCTACGGTAGCCTTCACACTTAAAAAAACGGTCTTTTGCTCTTTTCAATATCCTTTTTCTTTTTCTGGGCAACGAAGAAGACTCCTGTTCCTGAAATTTTAATTTTGAATACGTGTGGTCCTCCATGTTTCCTTCCAAGTTCTTCAAACTTGCCGGGGCCGGGAAGCTACGATACCCGTTAGCAGCATTAGCAGCACCTGTGAGTTTATCATGTGACAGCGAAAACGTGAAAGGCGGAGAAGTATGTCCTGTATGTCCCTTACCGGCTATCATATTTCAAGATGGAGCATGAATATGGAGCGTCTACCCCAGTTCATGCAAACGCAAATGTAACATTTCAAACCAAAAGGAATACTTGGAATTGATGGTGTTGGTAAATATTCATGAAAAAGGTTTGTGAACAGGCAACACCGATTTTGATAATGAACACGTTACACATTGGACCTTTAAGGTCTTATACCACAAGTAAGCATCATTTGTCCTTGAACAGTACAAATTAAGGTACTCTCTGTGTTATCCTAGATTCTGACCTACATTTTAGTAATCATTAAAAGGAGTGTACATATTAGAATTTTTTTGGGGGGTTTAAACAATACATGGCCAGATATTACATAACATTCATTTGGCAATCACTTTTGTCCAAAGTGACTTACAGTTCAGTGCTTCAAACTTTATATCATCAGATGTCTGAGTTAGGTGCATCCCTCCAAACAAAACAACTAAATGTGTGTTCCCCCACTGGTCCTGCAGGGTTTAAGAGGTTAATCCAGGTGTGCTTGGTGCATCATCTCATTATGCATGGATTGTTATGAAGTTGTTTGTGCTGTTGTGTGTCTCTTTAGGGACTGTGATGTCAGTCAGATTAATTACATGTACGCCCAGTATGTTAAAAACACCATGCAGCCTCTCAACATTGCAGACGTCACCAAGGACCAACGGTTCCCTTGGACAGTCAGTATATATTTTCTTTTCTTTTTTCTTTTCTTATCTTTTCTTTTCTTTTTTTCCCAAAGTGAGTAATTGTTCCTTTTGTCCTCTGACAGAGGGAAAACCCAGATCACACCAGCAACCAGATAAAGAGTTTGCTCTGCACTCCCATCAGAAATGGCAAGAAGGACAAAGTCATAGGTAGGATCGCTCTCTCTCTCTCTCTCTCTCTCTCTCTCTCTCTCTCTCTCTCTCTCTCTCTCTCTCTCTCTCTCTCTCTCTCTCTCTCTGGTGAAGCGCCCCTTGAAGTACTAAACCTTGCCTTAAACCACTTCTTTTTCATCTGTTTATGACAGTAGTTTAGCTGCAGTAAGATATGTTGGGAGAAAACTAGCATGATGCACTAATTTAAAAGATAAGACAACAGCAAGATGTTAGGTGTATACCACCAGCACAGGCAGACAAGAAGTATGTGTAGTTAGTGGCAAAATGTTCCTTAGAAGTGTATTTTTGTTACTGACAAGGCCGGTGTCCTCACATATCGCCAAAGACATATATCAGGCAAACCCAGAGAGAGGTGAGCACTGTGAACATTATTACCAGATTGCTTCAGTACTTAAACTGTCTTTGGGGTTTTTACTTTTCAAGGCAGTGATGTAACACCATTGCTTTAATAATCTTAAATCAAAGGCCTGAGAACACATTAAGCCAGCATAGCATTACCACTTTTATTGTCCATCCATGAATAGTCCTGCCTCTCCACCCATCACTGTGATTATCATCAGCATAATTAGCTGATAGCAGCTCCATTAGTTTGCTATAAAGATGACTAATGACCGTGGATGTCCCTCAATGATCAAATAAAACAGATCCACAGAGCCTCTCTCCAACCTTTAAGAGTCCTGGTGATGAGCCAGATCAAAACATCTTCGTTTATTACAATGAAATGTTCTGCATCCTTCTCCTCTAACACATTAATTCAGACTAGCTCGTTTTTGCTTCATGAATTCATAAATAGCATTAGATATGCAGTATTCTGTTCTGTTTCTGTATAAGGCACAGATTTTTGTCCAGAATCAGAATCAGAAACAGAATCATATTTATTACCAAAGTAAGTTTTCACTTGCGGGAATTTGCCTTTGTGTATTTGATGCATACAATAAATATATTAAAAAGGAAATAAATAATAAGGCACAGTACTGCTACAGTCAATAACATAAATACAGAATATATTTATTACAATGTAAAGTATGTTAAAAGACACTTATAATATAATAATAGTTTTAGAAAGGGCAAAAAGGAAGGCTGTACGGTTTAGTGCAGGGTGTACAAAGATATTGATTAGGGGATGTGCAAAAGTTCACAGTATGTATAATGTGTGCAATGGTCATTGTTAATAGTCTACAATGTGTGTTCATGTAAGGTGTAATGACTGTGGGTGGGGGGTTAGGGTTCAGTCAGACATGGTCAGTTGGGTCCCGGGCCTTGTTGATGAGGCCCACTGTAGTCTGGAAGCAACGGTTTTTGTGGCGTGAGGTTTTGGTCCTCACGCCGGGCTCAACAGCCGGGCTCACGACCTTCCTCCACAGCGCTGCGGAGGAGGGTCTGGCTAGTCCACACAGCATTCTGGGACGGGAGAAAAATGTGCTCTGGTTTATTGGCATTTTTTTAAACCAATCACAATCGTCTTGGGCGGCGCCAGAAGCAGGTACGGTGCCTCTGCAAACTAGCCTCGGGAAGGAACTTGTTTTGTGTACGTAGGGAGGCAAGCTCTGGAATTGAAATGGCTGCCCAGTGTACACTAAGAATTTTACAAAAAAAAAATAAAAGTACAAATAATTTCATTGTTGGTTCTAGCTTGGAGGATGTTTTCCAAATGGACCAGAGTTTAGAATACCAACACAAAGAAAGCAAAAGGTGAGGGACGGAACCTCCGGCGGCATGAACCACACTCAGCATGCTCATGTTGAGCATGCTGAGTGTTTTATTTATTTTTTTATAGCTCAGAGTTCATGATATATGCTAACATTTTGAAAAAAATTATCCTTTTTGTTGTTTATTTGTTTCTAATTCCTAATTGTCGAAATACAAAAAAACTACAAAAACAGTGACTGTGTATGACCTATAGCCTATGTCTGTTTCTGTGTGTGTCTATGTAGGTGTATGTCAGTTGGTGAACAAGATGGACGAAGCATCAGGCAGTGTGAAAGCCTTCAACAGGAACGATGAGCAGTTCCTGGAGGCATTTGCCATCTTCTGTGGTCTCGGCATCCAGAACACACAGATGTACGAAATAGTGGAGAGAGCCATGGCCAAGCAAGAAGTCACTCTGGAGGTCAGCCTTACACACACACACACACACACACACACACACACCAGGGATTACTAATTTCATTTTCTGTCCGGGAGCAGAAGCACACTGTCTGGGGAAATTGACTTGTTTTTAAGGTATAACTTCAGCTGCAGTACAAACACATTGGTCATCTTTTAAGCAACACTAAATGCAATAAGGCAGTCCCTCCAGAAAAACGTGATTATGCTATCGCATAATTCAATGCATAATCAGCCAAAGTCCGCATATTTATGCGGGGGCTGCATTTTTTCAAATACGCCGCACTTTCGCCGCATAAATTGCCGATTTCCGCGCTTACATGATTTCATAATCCCATAACATTTTCGTTGCAAAAAAGTCACATATATCTTAGCAGAAAGTTGAGAAATGTTGCGTTTACTTTACACAGCAGCAGCCATTTTCCCATTGCCATGGGAACGTTATGAAGTGACGTAATTAAGCGACATGAACATCATCGAAAAGCTGCAGACCCCACGATGAAGCCATGATGAAATCGCAGTTTTTGCAAGTTCCCGCAATTTCATCGCATAAATTTGCATAAATATCCCGCATATTCCATCGCATTTTTTAAGAAAACGTGCTGCATAATCAAGGATTTTTGCCTGCAACAATCACAAAAAAACTCCGCATTTTTCTGGAAGGACTGATAAGGAGACCAATCACTTTATTGTATCATTTGGTGGTATTACCGTAAAACATAGCCTATTACTGTAATGCAAAATAACGTCATTTATGCTAATCAGCATTATTCCGTCATACAATATGCTGCCATCTCTGCCAGTATTTAGCCCAGGAAATTGATTTGGACAGAGTATGAATCCAGTGTTCTTGCATGCTTTGGTGGGCTTTCACGCATTGTTCAATCTATTAAAGTATTTCCACTCAAAGCTGGTGGCAGACATCGTGTTAGCCTAATTTAGATGGTTGGGCCTAGATGAATCAGGTGAGCTAAAAGGAAAGTTAGCCTTTATTTACCTAAAATGAAAAAAGAGAGCCTGTTTGTTGTTGTAGATTTTGTCATACTGTATTTTAGGGAGTGTTCTGATCTGATGAACATCATGCCCAGTCTAAGGAAGTCTTCAGCACAACATGTAACAACGTCTTTTTCTTAAAACCAGACTACAAAGACTGATATGCCGATTTAATAGAGATGTGTGAAACTGTTTATACTATGGGATTAGCATCAGGATGGGCAAAGCCATCACAACTAACATAGAAATGTTTGCCCTAAAAACATACAGCATAATCAAATTTAACCTAAAAACCTAATTATAGCTCCCTGACTAATAATAAACAGGATTAAGCAAGGTTTTCTTAACTGGCAGCCTACCATTACAACTCTACAACGAGTAACTGCTACCAGCATGGAAGATCCCTCACCGTACTAATCATTCAGAAGACACTTACTGTTCAGTAATTTCCAGTTTGGGATTAATCAGAATCAGAATCAGAAAGGGCTTTATTGCCAAGTACGTTGCACATACAAGGAATTTGTCATGGTGCTGTTGGTGCATGTCACACATTCAAATATAAGAAGGATAAAAAAGAATATAAACAATATAAATATAAACATATACACACAGAATGTATTAATAATGATAAAAAATAAGTAAATAAATAGTAAAATAAGTAAGTTAAATAGTAGTAAAAAGGAAGGAAGGAATGCTACAGCATAACGTCCATCTATCGATCAATCTAGTTAGTCAATGTGGCTGAGTTGGGAGATTTAATGTAAAACATCAGAACAGCTAAGATTGATAAAAAAAATAAATCAATGAAAACATAACAATCAAAATCAAATTAGACCTCAAAAGAAAAAGTCTAATTGGTGACTTTAAGTGAAGCAATGTCTAAAAAAATACTGTATTGTACAATATATAGCATGTTACCTGTCAAATGTTAAGGTACTGAGTTAGAAGTTTATAATAGGCCTGTGTGAACATTGCAACATATACTTAGGCTAATGATAATTAAGCAGTAGCGTAGAACAGGCCATTGCATGTTGTGATTACATCACAGCGAAGCGGACTAAAGTGAGTTATTGCTTTTATGAAATTCATCAAGTATGGTAATATGAAAGTTATAGTCACATTTAAATTTAAAGAGATTTTTTTATTATCATGTTCACTATGAAATAGGCTGCACATATCCAAGGCTGGTTGCTATGGAATGCATCGCAGATTAGCCTACTAAACGGTAAAGAAAGGCAGACAGTAACAAAAACTAAATACCCGATGGAGGCAGCAGTAGAACAGCTGTCCTGTTTTTGTCAAAGTAGTCTGGTGGCTTTAAGGAGAGTATATATAAGGGCATTTGTTACTTGTAGTAAAAGGCTGTCTGACTGCAAGTTAATTAAAGCCTTGAAAATACTCTAGATATAGCGTCCACTTAAAGGGATACTTTGCTGATTTCAAGTGTGTCATGGCAGTGTGTGTGCAGATGCAAGGCTTCCCTCCGTAGCGCCAGCTATCAGTTCGTTAGTCCAATGTTTTTTTTCTTAGATGCAGAATGATAGTTTTTGTGCAAAGGAATTAGATGTCATAGCCAATGTAATAAATTAACCATTCAGATTTCTTGATTTGAGCTAACAAAATCAAATGATCAGAAACTGATGTTCACCACAAAGCCAGAAGAATTTGAGATGCATGTCAGATGGCAGGTGATTAGGTCTTATTAATACAGAGAACCTGATTTGACCCAAAGTCTGCATGCCTTATCTTTTTTATGTGTTCCAGGTCTTGTCATATCACGCCTCTGCTGCAGATGAAGAATCGCAGGAACTCCAGGTAACCACGGTAAATTAAATTTTATTAATTTAACGATGTGCACTTTCATGCCCACATGACCTTTAATTCAATTGAATTTCAATTCAATTTTATTTATAGTGTCAAATCACAACTGGAGTTATCTCAGGACACTTTACAGAAAGAGAAGGTCTAGACCACACTCTATAATTTACAAAGACCCAACAATTTCCCCCCCAACAGCATGCATTTAAACAGAAACCTCGGACAGACCCTGACTCTTGGTGGGCGGCCATCTGCTGCTGCCGGTTGGGACACAGAGACACTGATACAGATACAGATATGGAGAAATATAATTCATAATAATTATAGCAGTTGGTATGATGAAGAGTGGCAATTATAGTACCAATAAAGATAATGGAAGTTTGACTAGTAATAATAGTAGTAGCAGTGAGCAGGACCACGGCAGCCGCTGCAAACACAATCCAGGTGCGACCACAATCCAAGGAAATCTAAGAGGCGAGAATACATAAGGACTCCGGAGAAGAAGCTCCCCGGAGCTATTTAGTTCCCACTCATGCATGGAATATTCAATACACAGCCATAACCACACACAGTGACACACACGGACACACAGGCGTATCCTTGAGAAGCAGTCATGTAACACAACACCACACTGCTGAATCAGCAAGAAAGCGCCAGGATAACCACTCTATATGGCTGCTTTCCTCACAAACACACACATGCACACACACTTGTAGTGGAAATAATTGGCCAATATAGCACTATTTAGTTAGCATTTAATTACTTTGAATTGTCTTGTTTCCAGTCATGGTTATGACTCGGATCATGATATGTACGGTTATTACAAGTAGAAAGAAGAAGTTTGAGAGGGGCAAATGTGATTTTAAGGACAAGGTGCAAAACACACCATTTCAGAAAATGTATTTAGCAAAGTTGACATTAAATAAATACAAAATGAATATAAATTAATTTTTAGATTATTTTGAAGAAAACTAAATTGCAACAATGTTTTTATATATATAAGCAAGAAACAGAAAACACAATTTTTCAACACATTTCATTTGAGTAAAAACTTTAAGAAGACTTGACATTTCAGAAAACAAAACCGCATTTTTAAAATTTTTAATTAAAAACACCAGATGTTATTTTAGTTATCTGAAATGCACTTTAGGACCTCCATAGAATGAACATTTTTCAGAGATGATGTAGACAGTGTGACCAGAGTATATTTATATATATATATATATATATATATATATATATATGCTGCTTTTACTGACGTTTTGAAAATCCCAGAGTCAGATGGTGTTGCATTGGCACGATTTTGATACAATCACACACATCCCATGTTTAACTGATGTTTACAAAGTTTCCAACAGTGACCACATAGTGTTGTAATTTGTCTCTGAGTTCAGAGGCCACTTGTAGGTGTTCTTTTGTTTCGCTTTCAAGTGTTTCAAAGCTCTCCTCATGTACAAACACTTCCCTGTGTAGTTATTTTAAAAGAATATACAGCTGGTGGAGGCATGGTAAATAGTTGTAATATCAGAATCAGAATCAGAAATACTTTAATAATCCCAGGGGGATTGCGTTATGTCGCAGTTTTGCGACATAACGTATCTCTTTTCAAATTACAACTCTAAACAAGAGTAACGTATGTAACTATGTTTCTCTAGCTCACTTCTAAGTATCTAACTGGTTTTCTGACAGCACTTGAAGGTAGCTTTTCAAAAATGAACCAATCAGTTCAGCACATGACCATCTCAAAAGGTCTGGTTTTGTTATCCTCCCCTCATGGAAAGGTGGCTGAACTAATAGCATAACCTAATTACATAAGTGGCCTGCCTCGGGTGCTAGGGAGAGGATGTATTTAGGACACAGACTTGATTTTTTTGGGTGTCTACCCAAGAGAAATACAGTACGTGTTACACATCACAGGGTAAAACCCTCTCAAAATGATGCCGTTTAAGATGCTAGTTTTGTCATATAAATAAAATTATGAATTAAGATTAAGATTACCAGTAATTAGTCCAATTAAATAATGCAGATGACACTTTTATATTCATGTGTGTATATCATTGAATCCACAGCCTCCCTGAATTTCCTAGTGTGTGTGTGTGTGTGTGTGTGTGTGTGTGTTTGAAGGTAGCTACAGTGCCGTCAGCCCAGTCGTTGCGTCTCCTGGACTTCAGCTTCAGTGACTTTGACTTGTCCGACACGGAAACCACGCTGGGTACTATTCGTATGTTTGTCGACCTCAATCTGGTCCAAAACTTTCAGATGAAGTACACGGTAAGAACTGACCTGGAATGTTATTGAAGTAGATTATAGGTAAGCATTTTCCATTGACACTTTGGTCCACAGGAAGATTCATTAAAATGAGTTGTGATCCCCACAGGATGGAACCTAATGGTCACTTCAACACACAACACTTCAATACTAGAATACTGAAATTAACTAAGCACTGTCATACTCCCCAGAGGTTGAAACTTTTTCACTTTGAGTACTTCATAACTTTTCCTCCAGTACCACCCTCATATCAAGATATTTAATTGTTTAACATTTGGTGAGCATGCTTCTTAGTTAGTAAACTGTTAACCGCATGACCTTTTCCTCTGGATCCACTCTGCAGGACAAACTTCTGTTCAGTGTTTAAGAAGAGAATTACCATCAATCTGTTCATTATTATTATATATATGTGGTGTAATCAACATTGCAAGTGATACCTGCATCAAATGTGGTTATCACGACAGCAAAAGTGATATTCAATTAGCTTAAATGCCCAATATAATCACATAACTAGAATAGAATAAGAAGCGGTAGAAACGCTAGACACTATTTCCAAAAATTAAAGTTCAGCAAAGGCTTTAAAGTGTCTATATGTAACTTTCAGTTTGTGTTGATTCTAGCGCCCTCTTTAGACTAAACTGGTAGTGTTTTTACTAGGGCTGTCCCAAACAATTATTTTTTAAACGATTAATCTAGCGATTATTTTTCCGATTAGTCAACTAATCTAACGATACATTTTTCGATTAATCTAACGATTCATTTTTCAATTACCGATTATTTTCCCATTGCTCAATTATCAACAATTTACACAAAACAAATTTCAATAAGGTTCATATCTCTATTTATTAAAATTGTTTAACGCTGCACTGTTCAAGCTTTTTTTAACAGTAGTAGGTAAAATAATGAATAAGCTCTTGTTTAACATCCAAGCTCCCTTCTCCCTTTAATCTTACAGTAAAAAAGTGCAATTTTAGCAAACATATGAAATCAGATGTATCAAATAAATCCAACATAAGGCAAGTTGCAGAGTGTCTAATATAACAGTCTGTAATCGATTGGGTCACTCAAAATGATGGTAAACCAAAAGATTAACACTGCCAACTGACAGCGTTTGATGATGCTTAATGTTAAGTCATAGCAGGGCATTAAAACAAGCTACTACATTCCATGTCACTATGTTGATAATCACACATGCTTGGGAGTAAAGTTTAGATCGGGCCCAAAAAATGAAGCCCGACCCTACCTGAGCCTGTGCACGTTGTGTCCGAGCCCGGCATGGCCCGACACATTAACTGGAATTATGAGCCTGAGCCCGATTTAAACCCGACAATTTTTTTATACGTGGGCCGTTATAACTGACGTTATAAAGGACTCGTGAGATATCTGAAACAATCTGGCCTGGTTGCCAGATTGGGGAGACACGATTTTAGCACAGTTTACCTCACACTCAAGTCAGTGCAGGACGTATACCCAGAGCTACTGGAGAAGCTGGAGAGGCATAGCTTTCTCCCCACCCAATTAGGCTAATAAAGTAATGATTAAAAAAACACAAATACTTGATCAAGGGTCCGGCTTATATAGTCGCAATGAATATTTAGCTAAGACAGAAAATCATTCATTTACAATAAGAGAATAAGTTAGAGATGCATCGCTGCATTTCAAGTGTTGCATACGGTAACTCAGCCTACTTTGGATGTCTCGTGAGATAATCCAGGTATCACTGTCACTGTGTCACGAGCCAAAGCATTAAGAGATCGTTGTAGCAACCAACGTAATAATAACTTAGATTAATATAGCACATTTCATGAAACCCACGGACGCTTTCCACAGGAACAGTGGGACAAGGGGAAAGAAAATAGTAGGCCAAGACAAACAGGAATAAAACGTCTGCACTAAATGGAAGGGGGATGTCATTTAATGTCGGTTACTGACTACAACCACATCGCTTATTGTAAAGTTATTTAATGAATGAAATAGACATATTACATATCTGAGGGGCAATTCAGGGACGTTTTTGAAACATTTACAATCCCGTAAATGTCTCCATCTGTTGAAAGCCCGGCCAAGTGTGACTCGCGTTATCGCTGTTGTCTTTCACTTTCCCTTGTAGCTTTTAGTTGTTCTTAGTTTAATTTCCTTCTTTTTTTGTGTTGTCCCTGCCCCAGTATCCGCCATAACTACAGCAGATAACTTCTAAAATAACATTCAAATACAATTAGGCCTATATAAAGAAATCTCCTGCTACCTTTTACCTGGCTGGATACACGAACACTGGCTTTTCTGGTGTTCCAAATAAATCTGTGACCCGTCAGAATGTGTGACTGTAGAGCCGTCTACCTGCCGCAAATCATTCTGTGACTTCGCGGGGAAAATCGGACCAGGCAGAGGCCTTACTAAAAACTATGTAAAACTAGCATCTTTTAACTGTTCTCATTCTCGTTTGCTGTTACAGGTCATTTATGATCATCAGATGGAATATTACACAGTTTCAGAAACATTTAAAAGTTACATATAGTCACTTTAAGTAAGTACAATACTTGTTATATACTGTATGTATTTAGTAAGTGAAGATTCTTTGCTTTTTTTGTCTGATGATGAACACAAACTATTATGAATATGTGGTGCATATGAAAAAAGTTAAAGTAATGTCAGACTGAGAGGAGAGAAGAAAGATAGTTAATGCCAGATAGGGTTTATGCATTTATATTTAATGATGCATTAATAATCATGGAAGCTAAGTAATTGTGTAAATTATTTTATAATATAAATAATAAAAATAATCATAATAATAATATAATAATAAATAATATAGTAAAAGAAAAATCAAGGGTTTAGTTTTTAATATGTATTGCTCTTTATTTCTCATCACCTTAATGTAAAGTCACTTTTATCCCATTCAGGATCCTGTAGGAATGAAGACTCAGTTTCCCAGTGATCTAGTTGTTCAGTATTGGGGCTGTGGACAGGTTAGCCGTGCAGCATAAGTTGCCTACCCATGTTCAAAGTGCCCAAAGATAGCTGACCAACATACTATTCTGGGTTTGTGGTACATGCCCCTGTTTGCAAAAACAAAAATAAAAGTTCATCTACATATACATTATAAATAAAATGAGGTGAATAGTCGTTTAATTATATGGAAATGTGACACGTTACTACATAAGCACAGGTAATATTTCCGAACACACATACCCAAAGTGGCGACAAAGCCTGCATTACATTACAAAAAAATACAAAAGCTTTATTATGTTGTATATTATACCATATTATCATGGCAACCACAAAGGTAGAACAAGACAATAGAAGTTTCCTGCTTATTATTTGCGGAAAACAATCTACTTATTATAATCAACAGCATTAGACCATTAGTGTGTGTGTGTGTGTGTTGATGTGTTCAATGATGAGTGAATGCATTTAAAAGTGAGTTAATATTTATGTATTTGCCATCCTTAACTCAGAGACCACACACACACACACACACACACACACACACACACACACACACACACACACACACACACACACACACACACACACACACACATGCACCTAAAACACTTCCCGTCCAAAAATCCCTCACACACTCTGCCTCCATTGGCGCTGTCTGTCAGACCCAGCTTTCTCTTGGTCCAGTTCCCCCTCTGCGCCAGCACTGCCCCCCCACCCCCCGCTTACTGCTGGCTTTGGCTTACGTCCTCAGCACGCTCTCCACGTGAAGAAGTCCTTGTGTGTTGGTGGCTGACCTGTGGAGTGCCTGTGGAGAGAGGCCTCATAAAGAGAGCCTTTGATTGGAGGAGAGCTGACACACTAACCACCCCGAGCATCCCAGCCTGGCTGGGGGTTAACGATCCTGCTAGAGAAAATGAAACCATTTGAGTTTAGTTTTACTCATGTCGTGAAGCAAAGACGAACGAAGCATAGAGCATTGATTTTCTGGTGCTGAGTCTTCACTTTCAGAAAAGGCAAACATCCTGACAGTCAAGCCCCTTTGCTCATTTGATTTGACATTCTAGTTTTTCTTTAGTCACACATTGCATCTCAAAGCTAAAATCAAATTTGAACAATTAAAAATCAAGGTTAGGTTCAATCATAGTGTAGTAATAGTTACAAGAACTCAATTCAAAGCTGGATTACCTCCAGGAAAAACATGGCTAACTGCCCTGGTTCCCCCAAAACTATGGGCAGATTAGCTGTGGCTGTGGATGTACCATGTTGCCTCCACGTTCTCAGGACCTAATAGCTTATGTGAGTTAGTTTGGTATAATTTGATTAAACACAACTTAGATACATTATGTTGGCTTAATATAGAATACAATAATGAAAGCTCTTAAAACTTGATTTTGAGACAGCAACATGAAATACATAGTTTAGACCAGTGGTACACTGGAGTACTGCAGTACTGCAGGGGGTACGTGAGATTTTTGCAAAATGCTAATTAAAAAATATGTCATGCATTATTCTGAAAATAATTATACTATAATAATGAATGATCTTAGTGATGGATTCTAAACATTTGAAATGTAGCATTTAAATGTTTTTCAGTGACATGGTTGTTGTTTAGTAAATCTATCACTGCCAGCGCTGTATTGTACCTGTAGTGTTTTGCGCTGGTCAGGGTATACTTGGCTTAAAAACAATTCAAAGGGGGTACATTATTGACATTTTTTTTGAGAACCACTGGTTTAGACAATATTGTCTTTATGGTGGCAAATGTCCTAAAAATAAATCAAATTACCAAAACCAGTTGACACCCTGAGGCCCCTTGGGATGTGGGGCCTCAGGGCGTTTAATGGAAGCACTGTTAAATGGCATAGTTGAGAGGTCTAGTTCTTGTTCAATATCTAACAGTGTTTGGTGGGATGGATCCATTTGGTTAGGATTTGCAAGTGTTTTAAAAGTTTGGTGCATCGAGACCTCCAAGCTTATTGGGTTTTTTCAAATGTGGTGATTTTGATTGTTGTTTTATTTTTACAATAAAATGTTGTTATTGTTGAATTTAGAGAGTTGAACCTTGTGAGGGGTGGGTGTAATTAAATCATTGCGAAAAGGTAATTTATTTTGGGTAGTTGTTATCTTGGTGAATGCTATTCTTCTGATTAATGAGACTGGTAGGTTCATCCATCTGTTTGTGTCATCTTTAATTGTTTTCATGAGTGGGTTGAGATGTAAATGTGGTTCCTAAGTATCTTATGTGGAGGGAGGGATGGGTGATTGCAGGGCAGCAGGATTTTTCCTTTTGGAAAGTTATAAGATAAGATAAAACTCCACGCAGAATTTTTTCTTGCATCGTCCACTCCAATAATCAACAGATAATAAAAACACAAACATTAAAAAAAACATCTGTATGGTCACCCAATAAACGTCTGACACACCTTTACTTCATGCACGCACACACACACACACACACACACACACACACACACACACACACACACACACATACGCGCGCAGGCACACACACACACACACACACACACACACACACACACACACACGTAACCAGGGATGGACTGGGACCATGGCATTTTGGCCCAGACCGGCCCACCACATAAGATCACAAATACCACCCGTCCTTGCGCTCCCTTGAATTTGTATACCAACTCCTACTCCTTAAAACTACTAACGCCATGTAATGAGTAAGCAGGTTGACACATTAAATATATATAAAAAAGTGCCATTTATTAATACAATAAAACGCTATACTCCTCATGAATCATAAAACAAGCTATATATATATATATATATATATATATATATATATACAGTGGGGAGAACAAGTATTTGATACACTGCCAATTTTGCAGGTTTTCCTACTTACAAAGCATGTAGAGGTCTATAATTATCATTAATTATCATAGGTACTCAACTGTGAGAGACGGAATCTAAAACAAAAATCCAGAAAATCACATTGTATGATTTTTAAATAATTATATAAGTATTTGATCACCTACCAACCAGTAAGAATTCCGGCTCTCACAGACCTGTTAGTTTTTCTTTAAGAAGCTCTCCTGTTCTCCACTCATTACCTGTATCAACTGCCCCTGTTTGAACTTATTACCTGTATAAAAGACACCTGTCCACACACTCAATCAAACAGACTCAAACCTCTCCACAATGCCAAGACCAGAGAGCTGTGTAAGGACATCAGGGATAAAATTGTAGCCCTGCACAAGGCTGGGATGGGCTACAGGACAATAGGCAAGCAGCTTGGTGAGAAGGCAACAACTGTTGGCGCAATTATTAGAAATTGGAAGAAGTTCAAGATGACGGTCAATCTCCCTCGGTCTGGGGCTCCATGCAAGATCTCACCTCGTGGGGAATCAATGATCATGAGGAAGGTGAGGGATCAGCCCAGAACTACACGGCAGGACCTGGTCAATGACCTGAAGAGAGCTGGGACCACAGTCTCAAAGACAACCATTAGTAACACACTACGCCGTCATGGATTAAAATCCTGCAGCGCACGCAAGGTCCCCCTGCTCCAGCCAGCGCATGTCCAGGCACGTCTGAAGTTTGCCAATGGCCATCTGGATGATCCAGAGGAGGAATGGGAGAAGGTCATGTGGTCTGATGAGACCAAAATAGAGCTTTTTGGTCTAAACTCCACTCGCTGTGTTTGGAGGAAGAAGAAGGATGAGTACAACCCCAAGAACACCATCCCAACCGTGAAGCATGGAGGTGGAAACATTCTTTGGGGATGCTTTTCTGCAAAGGGGACAGGACGACTGCACCGTATTGAGGGGAGGATGGATGGGGCCATGTATCGTGAGATCTTGGCCAACAACCTCCTTCCCTCAGTTAGAGCATTGAAGATGGGTCGTGGCTGGGTCTTCCAGCATGACAACGACCCGAAACACACAGCCAGGGCAACTAAGGAGTGGCTCCGTAAGGTCCGTTTCCACTGGGAAAAGTGCCCGGTATGCCAGATGGCCAGGCCGCCCTTGCAACAGTGTTGATTTTGACCTGTGAATAGGTTTATGGTTCCTTGTAGTGATTCTTGTGTGTTATGTTAGTAGAGTATGATGTTAAGCTTATTTTATGGTTTATCGTAGCGGGCAGTACACCGGTGATGCAATTTTTCTGGTGGACGTATCGCAGGTGGTTGGATGCATGTCTTCCTTTGATGATACCTGTTTGATCAATATGTTTTATATATGGATAAGATAACTTTTTGCTGATTATTTTTATTTCTGTGTTGATAAGATATGTAGGGCCATGGCTGGACGAAGGCTCTATCTTGTAAAAGAGCATTGAGTTCAAATGAAGTTTATTGGCCTTTCTTATATCAATAAATATTGTGCTTGTGTGGTGCACATCCAGCTCTGGAAAAGTCACTCACAAGGGATGAATAAATCCTTTCCTGCTCTTTCTCTGTTTTTCTTCTTTTAATTTAATTTTTTTAGAATTTGCTCAAGTGGATTCTAAGTGTGAAGAAGAACTACAGGAAGAATGTGGCCTATCACAACTGGAGGCACGCCTTCAACACCGCCCAGAGCATGTTCACCCTCCTCAAGTCAGGACGCTTACAGGTCAGTGTAGCCAGTCACTGCCTAGGACCAGGTGATTTGTTAAATTGCCTTTTTACTAAAATCCTGTTAGGGGTTGTTTGCAAGTGGACCCACACGAAGAACAGAGACTTGAGGCCTGTACTATGAAGCAGGATTTGGGGTTAGCAAGGTATCTTGATAAGGTTTAACCCCAGGTGGTTCACTTCTTACCAGGGTGCATCACAATGGTAACTTAAGCAGGCTAGGTTCGAGATAGTCTATATAACAACGTTAAGTCAGTTCTTAAAAAGCACTGGCACATTCCACAGTCAGAACAGACCCATTCAGAGTTCTGAATGGGATGATGCTGTGAATATTAGTTGATTAACAAGAGTGACTGAAGTCTCCCTTATTTCCCAAATGGCTTCCCTGAATGCACTACAATTCCTGCTTACATCTGCATTACCATGCAATGATAACTTTGAACAAAAAGTAAGAATAAATCCATGAAGTCATAAGTCTCTGCAGGTTGTTTCTCATTGTGAAGTAACATTAATTGAAACAACTAGTTCCACAGAATGTAAACAATCAACCTAAAAGCCTATAGTGTCTTTGGAAACTCTGGACAATGGTTGGAACCTGGCAGTAATGTTGAATGGACATTTGATTTGTACACCTATGGGGGAACTGGTAAAAATTCAAATTGTCTCCTACACCACTAAGAATAAAAAGAGTTTGGAAAACCTGGAATACTAGTGGTTTCTGTGAGACAAAATCAGTGTTTTGTATACGTGTATATATGTGTGTGTGTATGTAATGTACAGTTGTGTTCAGAATAATAGCTGTGTGTTTAAAAAAAGTGAATAATGCTCAAAATCCTTAGAATAGCTTTTAATTCCATAATAGCAATGCATTGGGAACACTGCACATTTAATTCCAAATCAAAACATGACCAAAATTGATCAAGTTTGTGTTATACCTTTACAGAAAGTGAAGAAAAAGGAATATTAGGCTGTTAAAAAAAATAGCAGTATTTGCATTTTTCTTTACAAACTCAAACATTTACTGTATGCATTGAAAAATGTCTCAAGGGTTTGCTTTACTTTGAATCACTGCACTAATATTTAGTTGCATAACCATTACTTCTGAGAACTGCTTCACATCTGTGTTGCATGGAGTCAACCAACTTCTGTTCTGTGAACAGGTATTCCAGCCCAGGACGATTGAACTACATTCCACAATTCCTCTGTGTTACTGGGTTTTGCCTCAGAAACAGCATTTTTGATGTCACCCCACAAGTTTTCTATGGGATTGAGGTCTGGGGATTGGGCTGGCCACTCCATAACATCAATCTTGTTCATCTGGAACCAAGACTTTGCTCGCTTACTGGTGTGTTTTGGGTCATTGTCTTGTTGAAAGATCCATTTCAAAGGCATTTCCTCTTCAGCATAAGGCAACATGACCTCTTCAAGTATTTTGATGTATTGAAACTTATCCATGATCCCTGGTATGCGATAAATAGGCCCAACACCACAGTATGAGAAACATCTCCATAACATGATCTTTGCACCACCATGCTTTACTGTCTTTACAGTGTACTGTGGCTTGAATTCAATGCATGGGGGTCGTCGGACAAACTGTCTGCGGCCCCTAGACCCAAAAAGAACAATTTTGCTCTCATCAGTCCACAGAATGTTGCCCCAATTCTCCTTTGGCCAGTCAATGTGTCCTTTGGCAAATTTCAACCTATTCAGTACATGTCTTTTTTTCAGCAATGGGACTTTGCGGGGGCTTCTAGCTGATAGCTTTGCTTCACATAGCCTTCTTCTAAACGTAACAGTACTCACAGGTAACTTTAAATCTTCTTTGATTTTCCTGGAGCTGATCATTGGTTGAGCCGTTGCCATTTTGGCTATTCTTCGATCCATTCGAATGGTAGTTGACCGTTTTTTCCCACGTCGTTCAGGCTTTGGATGCCATTTCAAGGCATTTGAAATCATTTTGGCTGAGCAGCCTATAATTTTCTGCACTTCTTTATATGTTTTCCCCTCTCCAATCAACTTTTTAATCAAAGTCTGCGGTTCCTCAGACCAATGTCTGGAACGACCTATTTTGTTGAGTATTTCAGTGTGAAATGCATTATAACCAGCATGCACAACATTTGCTTCCTTCCTTCCTTAAATATGGGCCATAATTGACACCTGTTTCTTCACAGAATCAATCACCTCACTAATTGAACACAACACTGCTATTATTTTGAACATGGCCCTTTCAATTACAGATTAAATTACACAGAATGAGCAGCATGCATGTCATGACTGTTGGGTCTGTTGGTTTTCTATGACTCTACAACACTTACTAGTAAATTATTTGCCATGTAGAAATATCACTTCTACCAAAAAAATTGATTTATGAGGTTAGTGATGTTGGACTGCTATTATTTTGAACACAACTGAATATACATGTGTATATACAGCACATAGTTTTCTTTTCTATTTTATGTGTGTATGGTATGTATATGTTTATGTATTAGTATATATGTGGCAAAAGATGATAATCTGTTAACCAGCTGCCATTATGTGTATGTAGTTTGTGTGTGTTTTTTCACTCCCATCCTTTTCTTTGACTTGATTCACTGGTCCATCCCCTGACAGAATAACCTGAGCGATCTGGAGGTCTTGGCTCTGATGATTGCTACTCTCTGCCACGATCTGGACCACAGAGGAGTCAACAACTCCTACATACAGAGGTACAGTAGGAGAGTCTCAGTCACAGGCGTATATGTATGATTGAATAGAGCTCAACAGTGTGGTTCTGGAAGTAAAAATCACGTTTATTTTCTCCATAAGGATTTAGATTATCATTCATAATGTCTAAACCATCTGGGGTAGACTGACTGGAGCTACGAGATTACGACTACGAGGTTTCTGCTCCTGTAAAAGCTAGAAGTCTGTATGAAATCAACCTTCTTTTAAGAGAAACATGTTTTATTTGCAATCTTGTGGAGAAAAACTACACTGCCCACGATCCTAAGCGTAACAGAGCCATCTCTGATTGGTAAAAATTGCTGTTACTATGGAAATGTTTACGGTACCCGCAAACCCGCTAAAAGCTGGAGCGAGCTGCTACCATAGAAGTCTCTGATAGTTTCTGTTCACAGTCTTGTACCTTTGGCTTTTTTGTCATTTTCAAAATGTTTTTTGTGCCGAATCAAATGTTTTATTGTTGAGTTGTTACACTATTGTTGCAGATAACGTTGCATTCGGAGGAAAAGGGTGGACGATAGAGATGGATCATCTTTAGCCATTCTTGGCATATTTATTTCCGAGCTGCAGACATATCAGTCTTACGATCAGACAGCTTCCAAGTTAACTACGGCAAATCAACTGGGACAAACATAATGACGCAAACGCAGCCTCTATAGCTTGCACATTAGCGCTCCTCTGTGGAATAAACATACACACAATACAGAACAGTACAGCATTACATTACATAATATACAACTGAGGACATAATAAACATATTTTAACATTTATGCTCACGAGTTATCTCGGGGCTGGTTGGCTTGGTTCCAGACGTAAACACTCTTTATATCAGCATTTAATGAAACGTCAACGGAGATATTGAATGGGGAAAAACACTTCCAGAACCAGAACTGTTAAAAAAGTGGGCGGTCATTGTTGAGCTCTATATGTAAGTGTGGGAAAGCACTGTATCCACTCTGTGTTTCTCACTGTGTGTGTGTGTGTGTGTGTGTGTGTGTGTGTGTGTGTGTGTGTGTGTGTGTGTGTGTGTGTGACTCTCTGTCCAGGAGTGACCATCCACTGGCCCAGCTCTACTGCCACTCCACCATGGAGCATCACCACTTCGACCAGTGCCTCATGATCCTCAACAGCTCTGTAGGTGCACTCCCTTACACATATACAGTCAACCCATCATTCTTCTCTTTGCACCACCCCTCTACCCACCAGCTACCACATTAAAGAAAACATTGGTCTTAAATGGTTTCTTGCTTTTTCTGATAAGTAGCTGATTTCATCAGGTGCTTGATGCAGCAGCGGCATGAACGCAGATGGATTTCATTGTCCGTGTTTGTTGTATGGAGACATACCTGTGTTATTGGTTCAGAGCCCCAACAACAGAACAGATCAGAAGAGACATATAGATAATCCAGGGCGATGTCACCTTATTGCAGATATAGCAGCATTGGCAGTGGTGGAATGTAACTAATTTAAGGACAAATGTGAGGTACTTGTACTTTACTTGAGTCTTTTCTTTTCATGCCACTTTTTACTTCTACTCCGCTACATTTCAGAGAGAAATGTTGTACTTTTTACTCCACTACATTAATCTGACAGCTTTAGTTACTAGTTACTTTATACATTAAGATTTATGCACACAAAACACATGTAGTTTATAAAAGCTGATGTTTTATTCTAAATTAAACTGTACAGCTGTAATGATTATCCGATTAAACACTTTTTGTTGATTGACACAACTTTTTGGATCGTTTCCAGTTTCTAAAATGGGAGGATTTTTCTGCATTGAGTACTTTTACTTTTAATACTTACAAGTACATTTTCCTGATGATACTTACATACTTTTACTTAAGTAACATTTGTAATGCAGGACTTTTACTTACTTACTTTACTTTTTACAGTGGTTTACTAGTACTTTTACTTAAAGGTGCTCTAAGCGATGTTGGGTGACGTTGATGACGTTGACGTTGACGTTGACGTTCAAAGTTATCTCGCCCCTCCCTCCTCCTCATCCCGTCCCCTCTCCCTCCCCTCCGTGCTTCCGTGCACTAACCCCCCAACCCCAAATCTTTCTTGTTGGTTATTGGCTGGAACGCTGGAAAACTGTTTGTGTATCTTTCGTGGTGCAGGTTGGCCAGTTTGTTATTGTTGCCGTTTGTAGAGCCTGGGCTGTCCGAAGAGACCGCGTTTTTTTTAGAGATGTTTGCTGTATTTGACAAAAACTTTTGTAGCCTAAAAAACGTGTGACATCGCTTAGAGCACCTTTAAAGTGTCTCAATGTAACTTTCAGTTTGTTGATTCTAGCGGCCCCTTTAGACTAAAGTGGTAGTGTTTTTACCACACCTTCTGTCCTAAAGCTCTTTTCTTTACGGTGCTGTATTACCCACTGTAGATTAGTGTTACCAGGAGGTCATATAGTCGCGATGAATATTTTGCTCGGACAAAAACTCATTCATTTACAATAAGAGAATAAGTTAGAGATGCATCGAGCCAAAGCATTAAGAGATTGTTGTAGCAACCAACATAATAATAACTTAGATTAATATAGCGCATTTCATGAAACCCACGGACGCTTTCCACAAGTAATGTTACAGGGGGACAAGGGGAAAGAAAATAGTAGGCGAACACAAACACAGAGTAAACGGAATAAAACGTCAAAATGGAAAGGAAGGGGGATGTAATTTAATGTTGGCTACTGATGTACAACCACATTGCGCAATCTAAAGGTTATTTTATGAATGAAATAGACATATTACATACCTGATGGCCAATTCGGGGACGTTTTTGAATCATTTACAATCCCGTAAATGTCTTCATCTGTTGAAAGCCCGACTGAGTATGACTCGGGTTATCGCCGTTGTCTTTCACTTTCCCTTTTAACTTTTAGTTGTTCTTCGTTTATTTTCTTCTTTCCTGTGATGGTCCTGCCCCAGTATCAGCCATCAGTACAACAGATAACTTATAAAATAACATTAAACACTTATACTAACACAGGCTTTTCCAGTGTTCCAAATAAATCTGTGACCCTTCAGAATGTTACTGTAGCGCCATCTACCTGCCACAAATTATTCTGTGACTGCGCGGAAATAAATCCGGAGCAGAGGCATTAATATAAAGCGTTCTTTTCACTGTTAGTTTCATTTGCTGTTACAGGTCATTTAAGAGTATTGTCTGAAAAATGACAGTGCTTCAGAAACATTAAAAAGTTACATATAGTCACTGAAAGTGAAGGATGTGACTACTTCTTTCACCACTGAGTATTGATATATATGTTGGCCAATAGGTAATAGCAGGGCAGAAGAAGCAGGGAAGTGTGGTCCGAGGGAGAGGGCTTTATAGCCGCCAGGTGGTCCAGGGTCCAGGGCCAACACGGTCCAGAGTATTGTTTCCCCTGGTGGGGGAGTGGACATGCTGGTAGAAGTTTTGAAAAAAATAATTGGTTGCACACCAATTCCCTCACTACGCTGACCAGAGCGTTCGGTAACACTTTATAATAATGATGTTCATGTCTTCTTTAAAAAACTGAACTCTACATACATACTGTATATTCTGAAGAATATTCAGTTTCTTTAGTCATTAAATCGACATTTCTGATGATTATTTATTAAAAATCTCATTGTGTAAATAATATTTTATTAAAGCACCAATTGTCAATCCTACAATATCGACATCAATGTATCTGGTCAAGAATATCGTGATATTAGATTTTCTCCATATCGCCCAGCCCTAGTACCATTATTATAAAGTGTTACCAAGCTTTCTTATACAGCAGCAGTCAATGTGGGGCTGACAGTAATAAATATGTAAGAATACATAGGAATTACAGTATTTTATTTCCATAGCTATATGTACAAATGGTTCATGAGAACAGGCTGTTGTTTTGTCATGTGACTACTGATGACTTCATTAACTCCCTTTATTGCATTTAAAAAAAAAATTTTTACCTTTATTTATCAAAGTCGATTGAGAACAACTTCTCATTTGCAACGACGACCTGTCACATTCACACAGTTCCACATTCATACCTGGAAGCTGCCCAGTACCACCACAGTCTGATCTGATCACATTCATACTGGAAGCTGCCCAGTACTACCACAGTCTGATCTGATCACATTCATACCTGGAAGCTGCCCAGTACTACCACAGTCTGATCTGATCACATTCATACCTGGAAGCTGCCCAGTACTACCACAGTCTGATCTGATCACATTCATACCTGGAAGCTGCCCAGTACCACCACAGTCTGATCTGATCACATTCATACCTGGAAGCTGCCCAGTATAACCACAGTCTGATCTGACCACATTCATACCTGGAAGCTTCCCAGTACTACCGCAGTCTGATCTGTCCACATTCATACCTGGACGCTGCCCAGTACTACCACAGTCTGATCTGATCACATTCATACCTGGAAGCTGCCCAGTACTACCACAGTCTGATCTGATCACATTCATACCTGGAAGCTGCCCAGTACAACCACAGTCTGATCTGACCACATTCATACCTGGAAGCTGCCCAGTACTACCGCAGTCTGATCTGATCACATTCATACCTGGAAGCTGCCCAGTACCACCACAGTCTGATCTGACCACATTCATACCTGGAAGCTGCCCAGTACTACCACAGTCTGATCTGACCACATTCATACCTGGAAGCTGCCCAGTACAACCACAGTCTGATCTGATCACATTCATACCTGGAAGCTGCCCAGTACAACCACAGTCTGATCTGACCACATTCATACCTGGAAGCTGCCCAGTACTACCACAGTCTGATCTGACCACATTCATACCTGGAAGCTGCCCAGTACCACCACAGTCTGATCTGACCACATTCATACCTGGAAGCTGCCCAGTACTACCACAGTCTGATCTGCTGGCCACTGAGCAGCTCCACTGGAGCAACATGTTTGTTCCTCTACCCACAGAGCAAGTCGCAAGTTTTGGTGCCATTGGTATTTTTGGTATGAATATTATAATTTCCTGTACATGTGTCTCAAACATGGTGTTCTAATCCTATATTTGTAGGGTGTTGACACAGTTTAATGCAGTTTGATTCCAGTACAACAGATTGTTGAAAAAAGCATGATTACATTGTTGAATTTATTAAATAAACCATGTCATATGATATGCTACTTTTAGTACACTTAAAGACCCACCGGTTAGAATTTGTTCCCCCAATGATGAAACAGACTGCCACGTAAGATAGGTGGAGATCTTAACCCGCCCAATGTTGAACCCAAAGTTACGCCCTTGATCTTAAGATGAAGATTTGATATCTGCGGAACATTGTTTATCAACTCTGACTGCATTTGAGCACCAAGCATCATTGATAGAAACACAGCCGCCCGCCCATTGAGTGCAATGGTTGCAATAGTCACTACGTCACCAAGCTTCTCGCACTACTTGTTCCATGAGGACACATGGACTTTGCTGTGCCACTTTATGGTGTGACATACCAGGCTTTTACTCTGGGTAATCCACTAGACACGCTGTTAACTGTTTTAATAGACTTTTACTTTTGTAGAAGGTAGTTCCAAAGCCAGCTGTTCACTATTTAAATGGGATTTTTCTGTATCGGGGTAGTCTATATATATATATATTTCTGGGATTACATTACGTTCTACCAAAACATGTTCCTTCTTGAGACTATTTAGCAGAGGCAGCATGGCTCCGTCCGGAGCTTAGCACTGCCCAAGGCGATTGTGATTGGTTTAAAAAAATGCCAATAAACCAGAGCACGTTTTTCTCACATTCCAGAATGCCAGACTGAGATTTATATCTCTAAACCTGGTTAGATAAAACCTTTTACACAGAGCCTTGAAACCTTAAAACAATGGATTTATAGCGTAAGCCTTTATATAAACAATGTGATCCTTGATGTGTATGTCACATAAAACTATAATCAGGCTGAAAGCATTTTGAATGGTCATCCTCAAACTGGTCACAGTTCAAATCATTTCAACCTGAGACTGTCAACGGTTTCTGCACAGGGAAAGGATGGCGTGCTAGTCGATGTTCACAGGCCGTAATGTTGTTGCCTGCTTGCTGCAGGATGCTGAATCTTTTTTTATTATGTATAATGCCTACTGTGCTCATTTTCCAGCTGCTAGCCTACCCAGAACCCTCTGACGGCAATATAAAATCTTGATTGATTTTGATCCTGCTTTACAGCCTGCTCTGATCTTTATGGCCTCTAAACAAACTCTAAATGCACTCTGAACTCCACAGCACCACTTAACATTGTTGCAGGACACATTCAGACATATTCACACAGATGTAAGCGCATGCACGCACGCACGCACGCACGCACAAACACACACACAGTCAAACCCTCATGTATGTACGTATGCAAGTGTAAATCATTAAATAAAATACAGAGCTGTTTGTGCTGTTTTCTCTCTCTCTCTCTCTCCAGGGAAACCAGATCCTGAGCGGTCTCTCCCTGGACGAGTACAAAGCCACTCTGAAGATGATCGAGAGGGCTATTCTGGCCACTGACCTGGCCCTGTACATGAAGTAGGTACCAAACGTCAAGCCCAGATGGAAATCTTACTGGAGAGGGATGGAAAGGGGGAAGACAGAGGAAGAAAAAGGCCATTTGGGCAGAGGAGAGAGAAGGGAGGCTGTTTTGGAGTATTTGGACTAGGGGTGATTACATGCAATCAGCACTTCACAGAGCTGTTGCAATCTCACATTTTCATCTCCAGAATACAGCAAAGCATCCTGTCTCGTCATTCCAGGATGCTTATATGTCTTTATTACTTGTCACATAATGCTATTATACAGAAATTCCCTTTTTACTTGAAATACTTCAGCTTGTTAGGGCTCGAGCGCCGACAGCGGCAAAGGCCCTATTGAAACTGAAGGAATTATTTTCTGCAAATGAATTGCCTTTATGACGGGCTTAACATACTCAAAAACTCACCAAAATTGGCGGTCACATCAAGTCTGGTGAAAATGTACGTATTCTAAGGGTTTCAGTAATAGGCGCCCAAAAATGGCTCACTAGCGCCCCCTACAAAACAGCCCCTGCAGTACGTTATATGTAGACTCCTGAAATCTGGGATGCGTATGTATCATGTCAAGACGTACAAGAAAGCTCATTGGAGTAATACCCTAAACCCAACAGGAAATCCGCCATTTTGAATTGAAAGTTGTTTTTGGCCATTTCCACATGTCGTACTTTAACGAACTCCTCCTGGAGATTTCATCCGATAAACTTCAAATTTGGTCTGTACCATCTTAAGATGTTAAAGATGAAAAGTTATTAAAAGAAAAACTTTTCGTCATCGAAACAGGAAGTGGGTGTAACTCAAGTGTACATTGTACAAAAAATTCAGGATTCATAAGAGTCCAACCCTGAGGACATCTAGAGACAGATATTTACTCAAAGTCATAGCGCCCCCTAGTGGCAACAGGAAGTAGACCTAAAAGTCAAGGTGCTATACTTTAACGAACTCCTCCTAGAGATTTCATCCGATCGACTTCAAATTAGGTGTTTGCTATGTCAAGACCTCAACGATGAAAAATTATTCAAATCAAGACTTTTTGTTCAAATGTGTGGGTGTGGCGTGGCGGCCATTTTGAGCATTTAGCGATGAACAAGAAAGCTGTTCTAACTCGATTGTACATTTTCCAATCTGGATGAAATTTTTTGAGAAATCAGCCTTAAATTACAAACATCATCCGATTACATGAAACTTAGAATGTGTGGTCTACATGTGATATTGAGCCCTATACTCTAGCCATGCCCATGTACTCAGGCCACGCCCCCTTTCATAACTTGTGAAACGTTTAAGGTAGACTCTTGTGGGAGGTATCATTGAACTCAGCAAAGAGTTCCTTTTTCATTGGTGACGGTTTGCCCCGGCCCCTATACTTGGTACATTTACAATACACCATCTTAAACGCTGCAGACTCCACTGTGCGCACTGTGTCCGACGGTTGCGCAAATGCAGGGTCGCGTGGAGCGGCGTCCGCCAGTAACCCCGACGCGCAAGGAGGTGTGAGGGCCCATCCAACGCTGCTTGCAGCTTTAATTTAAACTGTAAACATTAAATTAAACTGGCTCTAGGGCTCTAGGACTGTGACAGTATAGATTTGTACTCACCGCCGTGAAGAAGCAACGCATAACCGCGGTATGGCGGTTAAGTGAGTGTCATCAGTGCCTGGAGAGAGAACGGTGAGAGTAGCGTATAATAATAATTTATACTTTATCAATCACGCAAGGGAAGTTACTATGTTTCACCCCGTCTTTTTTGACCTCTTTACATTCATCTACCTCAGTAATTTCAGCTCTGATCTAATCTCTATTTCAGTCTAGACAGTGGGTGGTAGAGGAGGTAAATAATAAATACTGAATGAGGATAATTATTACATTGTGTGTGTGTGTGTGTGTGTGTGTGTGTGTGTGTGTGTGTGTGTGTGTGTGTGTGTGTGTGTGTGTGTGTGTGTGTGTGTGTGTGTGTATGTGTGTGTGTGTGTGTGTGTGTGTGTGTGTGTGTGTGTTAGGAGGCGTGGCGAGTTCTTTGAGCTCACCAAGAACAGCCAGTTTGTTTGGGAGGACGAAAATCACAGAGAGTTACTGAGGTGCGTACCAATCCTCCAAAACTCAAAACAAGTGACTTTCTAGCCAGATCTCTAAAATGAATGTTCATAGTTCTGTCTTCTTTTTTTTTTTAAATAAACGGTTCTATATTAAGCAGTAAATACATCATAAAGCATAGTATTACTGAGACATTTCAAAGGTTTATGCGTTAGATGCAGCTTTACTTTCGTAGAATTCTCTTCACCCAGAAATGAGTTGTTGTTTCTGAGAGGCAGTTAGTGATTTTAAGCACACAAGTTATGCTGATGTTTGACTTCCAGAACTATAAATTGACTCATAATGCTTAGACGTGGCCGTATGCGTTGAGGAGCTACTGTTGATTGAATCATCTGTAGGGCGTGGCTCTGTGACGATCAACGTGTGTCAATGTATCTCTCTCTTCAGGTCAATGCTGATGACTGCATGTGACATCTCAGCCATCACCAAGCCCTGGCCAGTGCAAAAAAGGGTAAAACTTCTCATAATTATCTATCTATGTGTTGGTTGATCTGCAACGTTTGGTCTTCTCTGGTATGGAATTTCATTCCTCATCTCAAGGGCCAGAATAACAATCTGGCCCCTGCTGCCTTTGGTGCATGTCATCCCCCATCTCTCTTCCCCTTTCATGTCTATCCACTTTCAAATAAAGGGAAAAGCCCCAAAATACTTAACAGATTTAGCTCAATTTCCAATGATATTTACATCATTTATGGTTCATATTTGCCATTTACCCCTGTGAGATCACATTTATGATCATATGATCATTTTCGTTTTTTGTGAGAAAAGAAGGAAATTCAATTATAAAAAAGGTAAAAAATAGAAACAAGATTTTTGATCATTATTGATGCTTATTTCTTAGAACTTAATCAGAACAGGTAAAAGTGCTTGCAATGTAACAATTTTGTAACTTTGTGTGGGAATAGCAGGTGCAGAAAGACAACATTCCCAGACACCTACAATCAGACACACCCACATACAGATGCGCGCACGCACACACACACACACACACACACACACACACACACACACACACACACACACACACACACACACACACACACAGCAAGCCCAGTTAAGAGGAGGACACAGTTAAGTTTCATAGCACCTACAATTATTATACTCGGGTCCAGTAGACCCGAACACCTCATATGTAATAGTTATGTGTAGGGGGGGTGTACTGTGTGCAGTCATTGAAAATAAGTTATTTGTTGTGTTCTTCACAGAAAATGAGCCAAGGCCGGTGAGTTTGAGTAAGAAGAAATAATAAATAGCATCATTTTTCTTTTAGCAAACATTGAAAACGGGTCCCATAGACCCGAACACCATACAAGGGTTAAATAGATTTATTTGTTGGATATAAATATCCATTTTTATAATTCATGGATAGACCTAATTGATTGTTACGAAAACTAAATTAAAATTTAGAGTGTGCTCACATGCAGGCTGTGCGCTATGCATCCAGAGTATTTTATCGATGTGATATTTCGTGTTACCATCGGAGTTCACTAAAACGCAGTCTACAAAACCCTGTAACCTTGGCATTACGCACGAACACACGCATGGTCAAAAGGTTGCGGAAAATGGGCACATTTTTACGCATGGAAATTCTTTATAAATCCCGACTTCTGCGATGGCAGATTTCACCCTTCTTCACGCAACTTTTTCTTGCGTAACAGGTTTTATAAATGAGGCCCCTGTACTTACACTATCCCAAATGTTTCCAACAATGTTCAGACCCAGAGAAATCTGTCATCTTATTTCAATGACACGGGACGTTTCATTTAGTCGCCTGTCAGTGGCGACATGTAACCTTTGACCCCTCTAGTTACTCTAACTTCCGTCAAAACACGAGAACCCAGATGATACGTTCTAGAGTTATTGTAAATCTTACAATGTCACAGAAAGAATAATACTCAGTAACCGTAATGCTGCTTTTTCTTCTTCCACACGGCATCAGTTTATCATTGATTACATGCCACTTTGCCCTTTGCAACTCATCCGTGAACAGATGCATTGTAATCGGCAATGGTATTTAACAATGAAAATACAACTCCCATAATTCCACACAATTTGCCAACGTCATCAAAAGTCTGTGATAACCATCCATTGTTATGATTGAGAGACAGAAAATTACATAAGGTACATTTAAGAGCAGTGCATCACTTCCTATCTTTGTCTCATTTCACACTCTATTTACTTCTTAACACTCTCCCTCCCTCTCTCTTTCTGTTTTTAACTCCCACACACACACATGCACGTGTGCACACACGCACACACACACACACACACACACACACACACACACACACACACACACAGGAGTGCTCATTAATAAAAACAGCTGGGGCCCTGTCCTCAGATGACACCTCTTAAAAACATCCAGGGAGTAAACATGCAAATATGTTCTCTGGCTTAAACACACTGCCAAAACTGAAGGGAAATGTAGTTCCTCTTTGTCCTCTGAATGGATGAACATTGGAGTTCCATTTTAGTTTTTAGATGAGATTTTAACCCTTAGTTTACGAATGGTTAAATCTACCATAATCAGTAGCCATGTAATAATGCTCTAATATCAACACATTCTCATGAACGGGTTTGTATGATATCGAACGAAAACCTATGCACAACAATTTGTATGATGTCCTATGAAATTACGGCGACCACTGGCTGGTCACATGACAGTTCAGTTAAGCGATCTTTACAGTTAAATTTAGCTGAGAAAAGGTGACTGTGAGCCGTGAGAGAATGAATTACCAATTACCTCCATCCTTCCCAGAGCAGTTCAAACTGTTCAGTCGGGTAATGGACCTTTTTGGAAGCACAGATCTATGAACTTTAATAAATGCCAGTACAGGTCCAGGCTTAGTGATGCCTATCTTGAAGCTGTCCCCAGGGTTTCAACTGTAGCCTCCATCACGGCAACTGTGGCTCAGCTGTGTGCCAGGTGTCTGGCAAGAAATAGAATAAAGTACAAATGTATTCAGGGATTGCATTTGCTAGTTCAATGCAATATTTCAATGAGCTATTTCAGATTAAAAACAGACTATTTAAAACAAAGTAAGGAAAAAAGATTCAATTACACTCTAAGAAATAAATCCGTAAAATAACATAATAAAAAGTTCTGGCAGCTCATTACCCAGACTTTGCCCCGTAATTACAAAACAGTTGCTACAGTTAAAATACAAAACATTTTCTGTTAGGCCTTTATACAATTCTCTCATACAAAGCTGCTCAGTTAGTAAAAAGCAACAAAAATACAACTGTGAATACACAAATATTTCTTAGAGTGTATCACTTGGTTTTGATTCAGGTTGCCTTAAATTACTTATGACCCTAACAGTTTTACTTGCTTGACCATACTGATTATAAACATATGGCTTAAGTGTGGCAGCAGCATCCTCCAAAATCAGCAGTTGAAAATGCTTTCATACACCCAGTAGAAGGTCTTTCTTGCTGTTGTTGGAAGTCTAATGAAGCGGCTCCTGACAACTCAAGTTATTCTCAGAGCAAACTTGCTCTGCAGACAATTTTTTTGCTGTTCTGACTGATATTAGTAAAGTAAATAAAGACCAAGTTACTTAGCCTCACTGGTTAAAATTTGCCTCATGTTTCGTGTTGGTTTTAGTCAGCTCTAATAAGCTGTCTCACTGACTGAGTCCCCATGCAGCTCCATAGTACTGAGCCTTTATTACAGACCCAACAGTGAGCTCCAGATGGCTTCAACACACACACATACTCACACAGTGAAACTGATATGAGCCCGAGGCTGCAGTCAGATCTCATTGACCTCTCTGTAAACAGACGGAGACTATTAACTTAGAGTGACTACCTCTCTCTATCTCTCTCTTACTATATTTACTTTGTTTTGTTCCTGACTTGCCTTCATACATACCTACTTTTCTTTTCTTACGATCCTTCAGTCTTGGTGTTTCTTGCATGCTTTTGTTTTTCTTGTTTCTTCAAGTTGTTGCATTTGTTCTTTCTTGCTTTCTTTGTGTATATATATACACTGTATGTATATATATATATATATATATATATATATATATATATAGATATCTTGGTCTATCTGGTTCTTCTCCTGTCGACTTGCACCGTTAAAGTTTGAAATTTTCAGAAATCAGAAATTTAAACTGCCACAAATACGCCAGTTTTCAAGGTTAAAGGTCCAGTGTGTGGGAATTTCTCCCATCTAGCGTTGAGATCATATATCGCAATCAACTCACTCACACCACGCAGTTCAAAGTACGTATTACAGCTACGGTAGCCTTCATGCTTTTTTCTGATGACGCTGGTCTCTCTTTTCAATCTCCTTTTTCTTTTTCTGGGTGAAGAAGAAGACTTCTGTTCCTGAAATTTGGATTTTGAATACGTGTGGTCCTCCATGTTTCCTTCTTCAAACTTGCCGGGGCCGGGAAGCTACGATACCCGTTAGCAGCATTAGCAGCACCTGTGAGGTTATCATGTGACAGCGAAAACGTGAAAGGCGGAGAAGTATGTCCTGTATGTCCCTTACCGGCTATCATATTTCAAGATGGAGCATGAATATGGAGCGTCTACCCCAGTTCATGCAAACGCAAATGTAACATTTTAAGCCAAAAGGAATACTTGGAATTGATGGTGGTGGTAACTATTCATGGAAAAAGACAAGTTTGTGAACTGTGAACTTTCTCCCAGTGTTTCTTCAGCATATCTGTGTTGTAGCGTTGATTCGTTTTAGCCCCCTCCCCCCGCCTCTGCTTCCTCAAACTTTTAAATGGATCTCCGTTGTCATCTTACCTTGAATCTCATGACCCTCCTTGACAAGCATGCACATCTGGCTTATAAAGTCTAATACACACATCTAATACACAAATGTCACATGTCAGTATTACCCTAACAACTCACTACGCAAAAGACATTAAACTGATATCATATCAACAAAACGGCTACTCAAAGGACGAGGTCATAACATTAAGAAAAAGGTTTATCTCTGTAGGGATCTTTCTATAACACTTAGAATATTAATCTGAGCCTGTCAGTGGCAAAAGAGCTCTTTTTTGTGGATGTTAATTGAAGGTGGGCAGTTGCCCATTAACGTTACATTGTAGCTTGTTAAGCCGCTGCCGTCTGCAGAAGACTGCTTAATACTGGACCAATTTCAAAGATTGTGCTTCCTGTCAGTCACTTAGACAAAAAAAAAGCCATAGGAAAATAGGGTCCATGTTGAAAAAAACAAAACAAATTTACCCTTTGAAGGTGCAGTAAGCGATGCTGCATAAATATTATTGATATTTGAACTCAACTGCCAAACAAATACAACAAACCCTAAAGGAGCTCTGCCACCCAGATTGATGGACGCACATTGCCATAGTGACCACTTCTGCTAGTATCTCTGCTGACTAAAACGCAGAGTAAAAGAACTGCTGACTAAACGAACTACGGCAGAATCAATGTAAACTCCCATTAGGTTGTGGATTAACAAACCGTCGCTACTGCTTTAAAGCCAACCAGATGTGAACAGCCATTACAAACAATAGCAAACGGAGGAGCTTAAACTGACTGTTGAAAACAACAAACAGTGAAATAGCAAAGCTAATGTTACTCACTTCAGGAAGAGGGCAACCTCCTCATCTGTTTTCATTCCTTTGAAATCACGGAGGTTTCTCTAGCGTTAAAATGCCTCACCGATGTTAACAAGGCTCTTCCTCTTTTCCCGCTCATACAAATTGTTTTTCAGTTTGTATTCTTTAGACGTTTTCTTTTTTTGCTGTTTCTCGGCCATCTCTTCTTCTTGAGGACTCCTGGAGTGTAGCATGCTGGCATCCTTAGCATCGTTTACTGCAACTTTAACAACCTGTGATGTGTTTTGCTTGTTGTGATACATTAATAGTTTGCTTCTGTTCTGCCCTTGGTCTAACTTGTGGATATAGGAAGAAAACCACTTTCGCCAGCTTTTGCTTGTAGTAAAATGCTTTTGGAATGAAAATTGTTAATATTGTCAATAGTGTAAATATAGAAGTTATTGATGTGTTCTCTTTTTGTCATGTTATAAGTTTTTCATTACCTGAAAGTCCATTGAATTTTCGAATCAACCATGCTTTAGGTTAAAAATGTTATTTGAACTCATCAGTGTCTTCTCTCTGCAGATTGCGGAGCTAGTAGCCACTGAGTTCTTTGAACAGGGGGATAAGGAGAGACGAGAGCTGAACATTGAGCCCAGTGTAAGTGCATTGTGTCCCCTCTGTATGACAAAAACCTCTTTAAGAAGTACACAAGCTGTGGTATGCCTCAGGGATCCATTATTGGTCCACTTTTTAATTTATTTTTATAATACACATTGATCAACGTTACTGTAAATGTTCCATTGTTGGGCAAAATGCTCATTTTCAACTGTTGTCCCTCAGTCTGATGTTAAATTATCCATTAAAAAGACACACACACACAACATGACAAGTTAGAACCGGAGAAATCTAAACATGAACAGCTATAGAAAGCTTAGATGAGTAAGGCAGCATCATGCAAAGTAGGACATATAAAAATTAAGTAAGTAGACAATCAGCACAGTCAGCACAAGTTAAACATGAAAACATAAATTGACATTATATAACAGAAGACCAGAAGGAACATAATCTGACAACAAGCCAAGCAGAGCAGACAGGGCAAGTAAGCAGGTGTGATGCCAGTTCTGGTTGTTTTTAAGCCAAGTTTTAAAGTTATGTTCAAAGGAATGATAAGATTCGCCATGTCATATATTTAATAAAAGGATGTTCCAAAACTGTAATAGCTGTCTGGCCGAAAGATGTTTTCCTCCATGGGACAGCTACTGTATGTCTCCTCCATCTTGTTAATCTATCCCCAACATTTTTCTGATTGTGGTAAATAGAGGAGGAGCTAATCCATTGAGAATTTTGAATATTGAATCGAGCATTGTTTTTAATCTTCATTTGCTTTGGCCTGGTTGCTGTATGTTTTTATGAAACCTGACGACTTTAGGACTATTGATGCCCTAAATGATGGCATGTTAGATATATAATTATGGATAACCTGAGAGTTTCTTTACACATACACCTGGTGTTCATAATTGGTTACTCTGATAGAATTGAGATTTTTCCAATGTCCATAATCTTTTCTTGCAAGTCACCATGCAAACATCAGTTGTAAAGTTTTCTGGTGCCCCTCCATTTCATCGGCCATTGCATGAGATGGTGGTGTGATACATGAATAAATTAAAAATCTTTGTGATTTGGCCTTTTGACAAAACAAGCAATTTGAAGATGTCACTACATGATGAGGCATTTATGTAACAAACAACAGCTGTGTTTAGACTGATTGATTGACATCTACCTGAACCTCTTGTTAGCTTTGTTGCACCTGTTGCGGCAGGACAAATTACACCTTTATCATTCTTATTGGTAGAAAAGATTTGTGACCTAATAAATTCCCATCTAAGCTCCAGCCCTCCTTCAACCTGAGCAGAGGTCTAATCAGCCAGAATAACTGAAATCACCTGTGTGGGTGTTCAGAGGTGTTTTCATGCAATCTTTTTTTTTATCCCTTTACTTCAGGACCTGATGAATCGTGAGAAAAGAGATAAGATTCCCAGCATGCAGGTGTCCTTCATTGATGCCATCTGCATTCAGTTATATGAGGTAATTCAACCCATATAACTTGCGGTGACTAGTTTTTTTCTGTAAACCACTGTACCAAATGAATAGCTGCCAATGGTGGACATTCATGTTATTATTTCCCTTTTGCTAGAAAGATGAATCAATTTTGTATTTAAAAACAATTCTCATTGAATTTCCCCTTATTAATTACAATATTTTTTTCGCTCTCACAGACATTGGCTGGCATGTCGGAGTATTGCTCCCCGTTGTTGGAAGGATGTCAGATAAACCGGCAGCAGTGGAAGCGTTTGGCTGAGGAGTGTGAGAAAGGGGCTGGTTAACAGCATGGTGTGATCCCGACCAACACAAATGTCCAGGGCTCGCCCGGTCCAACCTGGCCTCTCAAAATTGGATGAAAATAGCATGATATCTAAATTGACAAATAAGAAGATTTGTGTACGTATAGTGGCCAAAAAAACAATGTCCCTACTAAGAAAAGATTTTCTGATGAAAAAAACACTAGATTTGGTTTAACAGTAAAAGGCATCTTCACATGCTTTCAAGTATAATAGGATTTTTTCACACATTAACAGTAATTCCAGTTTTCTTACAACTTTGGTCTTATTTTCATAGGTTTGTCTGTCCTTACTATCTGTATTGTAATTAGGTTGTACTCACCAAGTTAATTGCTCAGACCTGGGAATGTGGCAGCATCACTTAACAAGACTAAAGGCTCTGACACACCAACCCGACGGCCGACCTTTGGCAGAAAAGGCAGTCGGACTGGTCCAAAAAGTGCCTCGGAACACACCAAAGCGATGCCGACTTAAATACGTTCTGTGCGTGTGCGAGACGTTATACATCCCCATAAGAGCAGGTGGCGCTAATCTGTATTGTTGGCCAAAAATTTTTAACTGGCAGCTGATTTAACGAACGCGTCACGTGGGTCTGGCAGATTTTGAGAGGCGTTAGTCAGGCTCATCCCGCTCGTGAAGGCCGAGGCCCCCTCACACTGACGACGGCACAGAACAACACACCGAACAGACTCGAGTCACTGACCTCGCCAGACTGTCCGACGGCCGATAATCGGGTTGGTGTATCAGGGCCTTAAGAGCCATACTAGCAGTCTGCCCTTACATAGGGACAGCAGTGCATACTAACAGGTTCACAAGGACAATGCTAGCATTCTTAAGTTAAGTTTACAAAGTGTTGAGAAACTGTATAACGTTTCCCATGTTCTTAGTTTAGCGTGTTAGCATGCTAGCTAACTACAAGGTACCATCAGGTTTCCACAAGTTAAATTTAACACTTTTTAAGACCTTTTCAACACCATTTAGAATGACATTTAATACCAACGTCATGAACATACTGGGAAAAGTATGTAAGATATAATGGAATATCAGCAAGGATTTTAGGCTATAAAAGTAATTGTTTACCAAGTACTTGAACTTAAAACATTTTCTCATAGTACTTGATACATACATGCTTTGTGACGAAACAATGAAGTAGTTAATTAATCTGATGAAAGGACAATACAAATGTTAGACCTTTGTGAACAAATTTAAGATTTCCTAAAGAAATTTAAGACTTTTAAGACCCCGCGGGTACCCTGTAACTAGTACTAAACAGAAGTGCAGATGATTATGATGGTAATGTCATTAGTTTTGCAAATATTTAGTCATTACACAAAGTATCTCAACAGGAAAGTGATCACCAAAGTAGTTTTGGTAAATCCTCTGGGAACCATGAATGTCTGTACAAGTTGTATGGCAATGAGTCAAGTAGTAGTTAAGATATTTCAGTCAAAAGGGTGGTATCATTGCCATCCACAGAGCCATCCATTCAGCATTGCTAAAAAGTTCCTGCGCGGCACAAAAGTGGTGCAGTCAGTTGACTGGTTTGCAGACTGTGTTGTTAGCTAACCTTAAGGGCTAGCAAATCTGCATGTTAGTCACCTTATTTTGGAAGAATATAACAAAGGCGAACAAATTATTAGCCAAAATGTAAACATCAATCACAGTTAGACTTACCCTACTTGCTGTAGTTCGGCGCTATGAGGGATTATATGTGATCACTTTCGATTTTACTTTTAATAAAGTGGTTTGGATAATCTGGCTAAACTGTTGGCTTGTTCACAACCTTTCTGATCATCTAACAGCTCATTTCTTGCCCTGCTGGACTTTGTTGTAGCAGTGTCACCAGATCTCATCAATAACTGTAGTGAGTTTGTATCATAAATGATAGAAATGATGGCTAAATCTATAAAAAAAAAAAAAATAAGACCCACGTTGTCATATCCCTTAAAACCTTAAACAAATTGTAACATTATCTTATGTTAAAGAGATATTTTGCAAAAATAAATCCAGCTCTGTGTCGTGGCAGTGTGGGCAGTGTGTTTCTCTCAGTGGTGCCAGTGAATGGACCTCCCCGCGGAGCAGAGCAGCGAAGGTCTACTGAGATCTGCTGGCTGATGCCATCTCGGCAGACCTCGGCTGCTCGTTCCACTCCACGGTGCACTGGCGCCATGAAGGGAAGCCAAACATCTAAACACACACAAAGATGACACAGAGCTGGTTTAAAATCAGAAAAGTATCTCTTTAACTGTTAGCTAACTCCCATGACAAACCTGTGAGAATGATGTTCAATTTTGTGCTCATGACACATAATCCTTGATTCAGAGGTCATGTTCATTTCATCAAACTTTGTGAGACTTGTCTTCCTATCGTCACGATTCTTTCATGTCTATCATTCACCAGAGAAAATAAGTCAGCACTAAGGTATATTTATTACAATAGCCATTTTTATTTTTGCACAGTGGCTTTCATCTTAAAGTCTCACTTACAATATCTCTCACAAGTAGTGAATTTTAGGGGAACACTGAATGGTGAGACACAGATCCCTGGGGATCAGCACCAGTATACAAATATAGTGTACTTACTATAAACTTTACATAGTGTCACAATAATCTGATAAGATGTTAAATATGTCTTCATCCACAGCACACACACTAGTTTAACATGTTTTCACTCATTGTCTTAACTATTGTATATTTATTTGTGTTTTATATATTTATTAGAGTCTCTATATTGTAAGGTTATTTTGTCAAGAGCACACAATTCTTTATAAAGGAAATGTAGTTTTCATACTTTAAAAAAAATCATACATCTGCTTTTATGAAGGACCTTTCTTAGGAACAACTCTTTCAGATGACATTTGGAAATGTACTGTTTTGTGTTGTTTGAAATTTTTAGATTTTTTTTTCAAAATGTAAAAGAGACAAAGAGTAGGCCTGCAATTTCAAAGGGAAATAGGTCACTATTTTTCACTGCCTTGTTGTGATAAAATAGGACCAATTCACAATTAAATGAAGAAAAAAACATTTGGATTTGTCACCTCTCTGCATCTGTTCATACTTTTCCACTGTTTTACAATATTTTCACTGAAAACCAACCAATATGATGGCACAGGGGTGTCGCCTAGCTCTGGTACACTGTAATTTATTTAAAAAAAACAACCTTGCATTAATTATTAAGATCGTCAAATTGAATTGATGTACAAGAAATTCACAGAGTAAAAAGATGAATGGAAAGGCACACACCTATCTATTCAAGGTGTCACAGCTGACAATGCATATCAGAGTAAAAACCGAGCCATGTGGTGGCAGAAACTGCCTGCAGAGTTCAGAGACGGGAGGGGCTCCATGATTCTTAAATGGAAGAAGTTTCAAACAACCACGACTCTTCCAAGAGCTTGACATCCGGCTTATCTGAGCAATGGGGGTAGAAGGATCTTGGAAGGAAAGGTGACCAAGAACCTGATGGTCACTCTGGCGGAGCTCATGCAATCCTGTGTGGAGATGCAAGAAACTTCCAGAAGGACAACCATCACTGCAACACTCCACCGCTCCGGGTTTTATGACAATGAGTGGCCAGACGGATGCCTTTCTTCAGTGAAAGATACAGGGACAACTCTGAATGTCCTTGAGTAGCCCAGCCAGAGCCCAGACTTGAATCCAACAACATCTCTGAAGAGACCTGAAAATGGCTGCCCAATGGCTGCTGTAATCGCTCCCAAAGATGCTTTAAGTGCTGAGTTAAGGGTCTCGTAGAGGCTACAGGGCTATGTAGGTAGTCCAAAAGGCCGGGGGGGCTATACATGAGTGAAAACAGTGTGGCGCTTTGCACCGCCCAGGACGGTTGTGATTGGTTTAAAGAAATACAAACAAACCAGAGCGGGTTTTCCCCTATCCCAGAATAGATAAGCAGTGTAGCCAGACCATACTCCACGCTAACGTGGCACTGTGGAGATAGATCTGGCAATGTGAGATTACTGAATCATAAATTGGCATTGGCCTGAGTGCAGTCAACAGAAAATACTCAAACCCAGGCTCACCCCCTCTCTCTGTCAATGCCAAAAAGGGTGATCAGGCGAAAGCAATCAGACATAACCACTATCAATACCGCTGGTAAACACAGCCAACATAATGCAGTGCAGTGAACAATACAAAGCTATTAGAGACGCAAAGATTAATCGATTAGTTACTACTACATTAATTGCCAACTGTTAAAACTGTCTAAAAACGATATATCGGTTTGAGTCATTTTTTTTATATAAAAGGTTTTTTTGCACGATCATGGAAGGCTTGTATCATGTGGACGTGCCGACAGTTTTGTTGTCATTACTTAGAATTCCTCATGGGGGAGACAGAAACTACACACTATAGCTTTAAATGTGAACATGTTCTATTTTCTTCTCTCATCTGTGACAGTAAAGTGAATATCTTTGAGTTGTGGACAAAACAAGACATTTGAAGATGTCATCATGGGCTTTAGGAAAAACTGAACCACATTTTTCACCATTTTCTGACATTTCATATGTCAAATCTTAATTGATTAATCGAGCAAATAATCGATAGATTATTCAACAATGAAAACAAACGTTAGTTGCAGCCCTAAAAACTATAAAACAGAAAATATGAGACTTTACATATTCAATTCGATTTTATTCATAGTATCAAATCATAACAAGAGTTATCTCAAGACACTTTACAGATAGCGTAGGTCTAGACCACACTATAATTAGAACTACATATGTGGTTCCTACAGGTCTGAATACTTATGCCAATGGGATATAATTAATACAGGTGACTTTCCCAACAACATAATACTGTGTGTAAAGATAATGCTTATAATTAGGTGTATGTGTCTGCGATATAGAGCTAATCAGCATTTTTATGACCACTGTAGTAACAGCATGGCTACCGTTTAATGGTGCTCCGATCAGGATTTTTAGGGCCGATCCCGTTCACAGGGTCTATTTGAAGCCTCCTATCTATCGTGTAGCATTGTTTATTTATTTCATTATATTATTAACAACATTGTATAAAATTAAGAGATGAGAAAGTATCATGAATTAACAACTTTTGATCTATTGGCAGGCAACATGTGTAACATATTCTACAACACACTCTCTGTATCAGTGGTTCTCAACCTTTTAGAGTCACGACCTCCTAGAATAAGCCAGGTGGTGTTCACATGGAAGGAACCATTTAAACACTGCTCTCCAGTCTAAAATGTTATTTTAATTTCATATTGTTTCTTAATTTTTTTCACCGTGACCATCACAGCAACCCCGGGAAATGATCTCACAACCCCCACTGCTCTATATCATTTCACAGCAGTGTTGTAAAAATACCATAAATGAGTTGTCGTAGTTCCCGACATCACTAACTAATTGAGGATTTTGTGAACTTCAACTAAAAAATACGAAATATCATTGACAACACTGCACCCATTAAAACTAGCTGGAGCTGCTACCCCCGCGACCCGATACCGGCTAAGCGGACGAAGATGGATGGATAAAAAAGCCCCCTGGAGAAATGGAATGGTTGTGAGGCAGGACGACAGGAGAAAGACAAATCTGCAAGGATAGACTACAACAAAGAAATTTAACAGGCCAGTCTTTCTTCTCTAAAATCAGCAAAGATAATAATGGTAAAGTCATCTTTTCTACAACTGATTGACTAATTAATTCAGCATCTTGAACCCCATCAGATTTGCTGTCCACTGAAAAATGTGAACAATTTGCTACACACTTATGATGATGATGATATTCATCTTTGGATGTCAGAGAACTCTCTTTTTTTGCCATAGAACAAAGACAAAATAGAACTATTCATCATTAGTGCAAAGGCTCAGAGACAGAGAATTGCAGATCCTGCCAGATCTCTGTTTCTAAAGAACAGAGGAGAAGCTAGAACTCTGGGTGGGATTTTAGGCAGTGATTTACATTTCAAGAGCCATATCAATCTCTGACAAGATCAGTTTTTTGGCAATTTGCAGATGATCTGTATCTGCGTGTTATTTGTGCGATATAGGGACAAAGTTAATTAAAAAGTGGTCTACTTTGGCTCAGCTACAGCTCTGTCTGTCCCTCTGCTTCGGTTTCACTCACCACTGAGTCTGACTTCATGCCCCCCCCCCACAACACTATCTGACTGTTACTGGGTATTACCACAGAATCAAAAGAGGGAGAATTTTAGTATTACAGGTAGCGTTACATGGACATAGGAAAATTAAGAAATGATTTGAGACCTAGAACACAATACTTAGGCAAATGTAAGACTTTATAAAGACCTAAAATTGATTTTGAAATGTTATACTTTTTAAGACGCCACAGAAACCCTGTCTATCACTGTAGTGCATGTGCCTGCTGCCTAAGCTCTGTGCTTCTTCAGAAAACTAAACATCTATGTGCTTACTGCTTCAGTTTCTGGGTTGTTTCAGAACCCAGTGCAAACCATTCTGTTGCATGTACATGAGGACATTACATCAGCATCTACTGCAGGTGAGACAATGTAATATTCTGATATCGTCCATTATGAGAAAGGTGTATTACATATAAAGCTGTCACTGAACACTGTTAGCCAAGTAAATGCTATGTCCCATTGAAGAACAATGCTTATTTTCTGTGTCCTGTATTGTTCTATAACTTGACATACTGTGTACACACGACAAACCCACAGAATGATGTGCAACCAACCAGTGACTATGTTGTACTGCCACCTTCTGGTCAAAAGCAGTTAAACCACAAAAACAAACGTAGTGAAAGACATTTATTTATGACATTTTATAAAAGTTTAACATATAAACCACTAGCTTCTAAAACAGAGGTGGACAACTTGAGAGAAAGGGGAAAAAATACTAAAGAAAACAGTTGTTCTAATACACAAATCACTGCTTATGAGAAATATTTACATCAGTGTAGACAGAGCAGGTTGCTGTCACATCGTTGTCAAAAAGACAAGTGAGACAAAGTGAAGATCAGAATACTGGACAGAGATGCAGACAGTGAGGTAGGACAGGGCACTGTAAAACCTACTCTATAAAGGGGCAGCGCTTGGTTGTATATACAGCTCATAGGGGGGGGGGGACATGGTTTACATCTAAACTGAGTCGGTCTTCTTGTACGCCACCATGCTGTTCACCTTGTGGATGGAGGTGGTAAAGGAGCGTAAACGCACCTCCTCCGATTGGTCGATGATCTGCGGCCCAGACTCCTCCCACTTATCAGGAACTACCAGGTCTTTGTCTGTGTAGACAAGGAGGTCAAATGCACCTGGAAGGGGGAGGGGGGGGCAAAGGATGAGTCAACTGCCTATTATCCAGAAGTCATTAACCCGAGACAAACAGTTTGTTGGTAGAAAAGGGTCTTGTTACTCACATGGCGTCTCCAGCAGTGGCAGGAAAGTAACGGTGGCTGTTATCTGTCTGATAACTGAGCGGATCTCATCCTGGATGGTCTTAATGGACTTCTCTCTGGGAGCACTGGGTCACAAGAGAACTAAGTTAACATGCGTGATCTAAAGCACTGTGTACACATACACTCTGGGGTGAGGCAGCGTCAGCTCATCATGGCCGCCATCAACAAGTGTACAGTGGTATAAATGTTATTGGATGTTACTAGTCAGCTGCTCAAGTTTGAACTAAAGGCCGATGATTTATGCTTCTGCGTTAAAATCGACGCCGTGGCTACGTATGTAGCTATGTGGAGAAACCGAACATACACCTTAGCCTGACGTGCACCTCTTAAAAATGTAACTACACGTCGCTCGGCCGTGGCTTGGTAGCGTTTCATTTCCCGGTTCTCCTTCTCCATAAACATGAAATCAAGGAGAGGGTTAACTTCTCCTGCTCCAGATTTCCCACCGTGGTCAGAAAGAACAGGGGACACACTTTGTTTCTCTCACTATGACTCTAGAGTCACTACTCACTGAAGCTAATCACCATCACTCTCTCACTCAACGACACACATGTAATGTATATATTATATACAATACTATTAGGAGCACTAGAGGGGTGCAGAGGAACATGATTTCTTCAGAGATTATCTGTCTACGTAATGTGCTTCTGTCAGGATATAGTAGTCCGGTTCAATGGATGTACACTGCTGGGATAAAGCACAGCTCCAGGTAGCCCCGCTGTGGGAGCTTAGCGCCACCCAGGATGGTTGTGATTAGTTAAAAGAAATATAAACAAGCCAGAGCGTTTGAAGGCGGTGAAGGCAGATCATACTGCAGGGTAGACACAGCGCTGTGGAGACAGGTCTGGCAATGCCACGCTAGGATATAGTGACAGTTTCAGCAAATATTACAAAAAGTTATTTTAATAAAAGTTTCCTACTGAAGCTTTAAATATTACATATCAGATATAAGTGATATCATGTATCACTTAAAATCAAAAGAAAAACTAGTCTGAAAAACCTATTAAACTATTTGAAAGAATGCTGCTAAACTAACTATTGTAACTGAGACTGTTCAGGGAAGTGAAGAGGAGCTGACCTGCTCTCCTTGGCTGATTTATCACACTCGATGTCAAACTGCCATCTCTCCAGCACCTCGTTGGTCTCCAGACATGTGATCACCAACACCAGCTTCTGCACAGTGCACTCAAACAGCCACTCTGCAACATAGAGAATACACACATTTACTGACTTATTAGTGTGAGGGTGCACCCTGGCACTGAATACTGTAGCCTGAATGGGACCTAATACAATCCAACCCTGTATACATAGATGCATTTATCTTCAGTCAACTTGGAACAGCTAAGAGACTAAGGAAGACTCCAGTCTGCCTACATTCTCAGAGTGGTGTATTAGTCAGCTTCCTGTTCTTTTAAATGTATTATGCCAATTAGTAATGCAACAAGAATTGAGCGACAGTAAATTCATTTTGAATAGGTTAATCTAGTGAGAATGTGTTGCTTTTTCCTCAATCATTTCTTATTAGGTTTGGACTGATCAGACAAAACAAGCTGTTTGAAGACATGACCTTGGGCACTAAATAAATTGGGTTTTCTAGACACTAGCCCAACGATTAATCGAGAATCGTTTTGAAGCCAGATGGAACCCCCAGTGCAGGTCAGGGAGTCCGATTCCTGACCGCCCCGACTTCCCTCCAGATCAGCAAACGTTCTGTTCCTGCCGCTGGCCGCCTGGTGTTGTGCTGGCTGAATTGGAGTTGCTAACCAGAGGTTAATTGAGTAAATAAATGGCGAAGTCTCCTAGCGTTGGGGAGAGAGCCAGAGGTAGCGGGGTGCGCTAGCTAACTTAGCATTAGATGCACCGACTAACATAATCCATACAGCGACTGTAGCTAGCGCTATGAGGCGAATTCAATCATGGTATAGCCTAGCGTTATTTGTAGGACTGGGTATCGTTTAGGCCTCCTTCCTCAAAATGTGACGTTTTTCAATAAAACAAAAGCAATTTCCCAGTACATTTTGGGTCTCTTTGTAGTCACGTTGCGTCTCTTTTTGGTCATTTTCTTTGGAGCTGTTTTGTCTCTCTGTGGTCATTTGGCGTATTTTTGTAGACTGTGTCGCTTTGTGGTAGTCTTGCGTCTCTTTTTAACATAATTTTGGACCGGTATTATCACCATATCTGTGTCTAAAACGTTGGAAAACCTAGGGCAGATAATAAATAAATAACACTCAAAAGGCTTGAAAAACATAAGGTCCTAAAGAAGTCTGTCCACAATCATTATGTCATAGAAAAGTCTTTCAGTTGCATTCATTTGGCTTAGGTGCTGCACCGAAACCTTATTATGGCAGGGAAAACCCTGATATGCAATATCTCCGTGTTACAACTGTCTCTTTAAAAGTGAACCGACAACATGAGGCTCTTCTTACAGAGTTCTCTTCTCCCATTGTTAGGTTACATACTTTAGTGAAAGTCACCCTGGGAAAAAGGCTGCAGAAAGCCAAAATGTGAATCATTCAAGGTCTAGAGAAGCACTCGGCCAAGGCTACCTTTGAGTTGAGACACCACATTGGTCAGGTAGTTCTTCAGTTTGGGATCAGTGGTAAGTTGAAGGCTCATGTCATAGTTGGTGACCCTGCTGAATGTCTCTGGAGGATATATGCCCCGCTGGTACAGGATGCTGTTGATGCAAAATGCTGTGGTGGAAAGAGGGAAGCAAATTTGCTCATATGAGGAAAATATGCAATAACGTTGAATTTCGTCCTAACAATATTACTTTAAAATGTACTTAGTTCTGCTGCTTTTAGTATTCTGCTTAACAAATTGAACATGAACATAACACACTTAACTGTAAACCGAAGTCTTTCTCCTGTATAGCTAGCTAGTTTCCTATTGTAACGTTAACTTACTTCTATTCTTAAAATACTTTCACAGGCTAAAACGTTAACTTTTTTTTTTTTTTTTTTACTTCATCTATACGTCTGTACTTGTGGAACTCTGTCTGTCTGAGTCATGGATGTGTGTATAATAAGAATAATAAGGTCTGAGTGCTACTGTAAAAACCCAGATTTCCCTTATCTGTTAAGATGACGGTAACGTTACGTTTGTTACGCTCGACATTTTCACCGTAACGTAAGCTAAGTAAAGTCCGGGGTGGGCGGTACACTTCAATGCGAACACGTTCTAGCATTCACATTTAAAAAATGAATAAAACTAATTGAGTTTAGTTGGTTGTGTGCTCAAATGAAGAGTGGAGCTCCAAACTCCGTTTTCAGATATTTGAATGGAGCTCCGATTGCCGTGCTGTGTGGACTAAACTACACGCAGGCCAGTAACGCTAGCACATTAGCACTGCGTGTCTGCGTGTCGAAAGCTTTCAAAATGAGCTGAAAACAACCACAAATATAAATACTTACAGAAGAACTCGGCTACTAGCTCGGCGCTTCCCTTGAGAGTAATCCCTTTCAACGTGCTAGTCATTTTCTTACACTTTTAGCTATATTCGTGACAATGAACCTTTGTTTTTCTCGGTCTAGGCTTCAACTACCCGCCGTCCAGTTTGAAATTTGTTAGCTCCACACTTTTGCGCATGCGTGAACGATTTCGGCGCACTGTTGATGACGTGTCAAATAACGCTTACATTTTCTTTGCACTAGATGGCAGTGCATTATAACTCAACGTTATGCCCGGTGTCACCCAGAAATTTAGATTTTATTCCTTTTTCAATATTACTTTCCTTTTTGTCAGTTCGTTGGATGTAACAGACTCAACAATCTCACTGCACATTGTTAACAACTGACTTTCCCCTAATTTTGTGAACAACATTACATTTTATAAGGGTACATTTAATTGTATTGGTCTTAGTTTGCACTATGAAGTTTTTTTTTAACACAGAATCAATTCAGAAAAAAACAGGATGTATAATTTATATATATATATATATATATATATATATATATATATATATATATATATATATATATATATATATATATATATATATGCATATATGTTATGACTTTACATTCTTTTGATGAATATCCTATGAGCCCTTTATTATACTATTCTTATTTATTATACTATTCTTATGAGTGAGAGGAGCTCAAGTTGGTGAATTAAATTATGAGATATCCCATAAGGTAAGACAAATAAGATTAGAATGAAGAAAGAAATGACAGGTTGGTTTCAGTTTTTACACAGGTAGGTAGCAAAGTCCCCAGTGTATGTAGGCAGCTGTGCTCCAGGGTCTAAACTGGTGTACTGCCCTCTTCCACAGCAAAACAAAGCTATCACATATATTAACAAATAAGTAAAATGCTCAACTGAGGTGGTGAAAGTAGCCCAAAAAGCATACAGTACAGTACAGTAGCTACAGTAGCCATTCAGCCAAATACAAGTGAGTACTTACTTCACTTCCCAGAAATGTATAGGGTTTGCTGAAATTTCAAATTTGACAAAAATAATTTCACCACTGTGTTTATCACAGAAAGCCTACCTTTCATTTATCCATATTTTGTCTAAAGCTTGAACAAAAACAACTGAAAGTGTTTGTGCCACTTATTGATTTAATTGGATGAGTAATGAGATGACTTTTCACAGAAACGAATGTCACAACTTCAAGTCATTTCTTGCAGGACACATGGAAACCTGTAATGAAATGACTGTGCTGAAGTTGTTGCCGGGTGAGTTTTTTGGGGAAGGCTGGCAGTTTTTATGGCTTCAGTGTTTGAGCTAAATCTGGGCCTAAACACTTCCTGATCCATATTGAATGCAAAGCCGTGAAAATGGTTGCTGGAAGGCTGGGAAAATGCCCACAGAGAAGGAGAAGGAGCTGTGCCAGCTCACGATAGGAGTTTCAAGATGGAGCTTAGAACCAAAAAGAACAGATGCTATTCGGACAGACTGACGCCCATCTCAGAAAATTGAATTATTGTTTGGATGGTGCAAAGTGGCAAGACATTAACACACAGCACCACAAGTCACCGCAGTTGTGACCTGCCCTGGACCTGCCATGCCATTCCTTAAAGCTATAGTGTGTAGTTTCTGTCTTCCCCATGAGGAATTCTGAGTAATGACAACAATTCTGTCGGTGTGTCCACATGATACAAGCCTTTGGCGGAGCTGATAGTCTTAATTAGCTTGGTATCAACTCATTTGGCAATGGCTTGAATGTAATGGACGTTTATTAATATCAAAAAGCTATGCAGTAAAGCTTTAAACCATTCAGTTAATCGGTTGTGAGTCAGCTAAATCCTTCAGTACAACTCGTACATTTTAATTTGCATATTAACAGGGTTGGAATTTCATGGGAGCCATGAAGGTCTTGGCTGCCGTGCCCCCTTAGTTTGGCCTTATGCCCCTCATATGATATGCCTTGATGCCCCGCCCGCACTCTCCCAGCTGATTTAGCCATTTTCTCCTCTGTGGTTTTTAGACACAAGTGTCTTTTTTAAGATTTTGATTTCTTATTGGGCAACATCAAGTGGAACGCTGCACACATAACCATTCGCCAAGTGTTACGTGCTTAATGGGTATTATAGCCAAATGTTTGTAACATTAATGCTATGAAACTTAACGTTACCCTTAAGTTAAGTTCCTTATTTCCATGGACTCATAATCATTGTTTTATTTGATGGCCTGGTATCTGGTCTTTGTGCCCTTAAAACATTGACAACGTCCTTATCCTTATAATGAAATACCAGGCCTGATATTAGCAATGAAAAAGAAAATGCACATAAAGTTTATATACTTACATGCAAGGGTGTATGTTTCAAAGTGAGGAGACACCAGTCCAAAGTGCAAACAAAGAATTTGCTTCTCATGAAATCTCAAGTGTGTTTAAGAGGCTCCACCACTGACACTCACATAATACAGCTCATTGGATTCTGGGTCTGATATTAGTGGAAGTGTTCTGCCTCTGTGAATACTCCAGTAGACTAAATGTGTGCAGACTTGTCAGCTGGTCCAGCAGTTTCCAAGAGAGATATTGGCTTCATATGCATATTTGGCTCTCCTCTCACACTATAACTTGCAAAAGACTTCTTCAGTCAGCACTCCTAGCTTGGGAAGGTGTGTGTCTGTGTCATTGCTAAGTTCCTATCGACAGCACAGAAGATGATTGAGTTGTGTCTCTTTACAGTGCAGTGAGGTGTTTGCCACACATTCCTGTCCTGTAGGTGCTGTGTTTGTCCTACTTGGAGCTGCAGTGATGGGTGTCATCACTCAGCTGGCTGGACCTGGCGCTCCTATGTAACAGCTGGAGCTCTGCAAAGGATTTTTCATGTCTTATTCACACACAAGCGCACACACACACACACACACACACACACACACACACACACACACACACACACATTCATGCATTTTTGTAGATACATAAACCAAATGTGAGCATATTGTGTACACATGCAGGCATGCACGCTCACACACACACGCATGCACAAACTGTATTCAGGATGTTATTGTTAAAGATATGACCTTTCCTTTGACTGTAAGTGTGTTTCTGTTTAGTGACAAATGGTTACACCAGTTTGTGTCATCTTGATGAACAAATTATTTAGTTATTTTGTCTTTCATTAAAACCTTCCTGCCAAAGTAGAGACATTGCTTTTAACATGTGTATTTATTGTAAGCACATCAAGTTCATCAGTTTGAACCTATAAAAAGACTCTCCTTGTAAAGTCCCTGCTTGTGTTTGTCTCATAAAGACCCATAGTTCTCACTTACTAGTGAGTTTATATGACGGCCTACAGCCCCATTAGAGACTATGTAAACATGCAGGCCCCAACCACAGACACATAGCCATGCAGAATAAACACAGTCTAACTGATGGTGGGAGGGATGAGAGCATATACAGTTACTCAGTCATTGTCAAGCCACCTGCACTATATCCCAATATAATAACTCCACCCTGAACATGTCCTGATGTCTCCAAGGATTGTTGGAGTCCACAAAATGACTGAAAGCTATAGCATTACAGTAACAAACAGCACACACATTATCGGTTATGTAGTATTTGGTTTAAAAGCCTTTATCTGCAATTTTGAGTGCAGAAATTGCTGCTATATTCTATTATCCACTGCTAACTATAGTAGCTACATGCTAACGGCAGTAAAAGATGTCATCTTGGCTGCCAATGTTGTTAAATTCAACCCTATTCCTTGTCACATTCCTGCTGAAACATGTCCGATTGGGTAGTGTTTGGTTTAGAAGCCTTTATCTGTGAATTTTTGATGGTAGAAAGTGCTGCTTCGTTCCACTACAATCTAACATTAGCATACTGCTAACTATTAAGTAGCTGCCTAGAATAATAAAAATGTTTGCCCTGGGTGAAACCAACTTTTAACCACATTTTCACAGAATGTTACAATTGTTATGGCCGGTCAAGGCAAAGGAAATATTAGATCTAAATGTTGGTTTCGCCCCAGGCAAACATTTTATCATTGTGGGCAGGAAGTTAACATCTGTGGGATCACAAAATGTATTTTGACCCATCGAGCATTGATAACTTTTCAGAAAAGGAGATGTGATAAAAGCACAACAGAGCCAGATAGAGAGACCACCAACACTGACAACACAACCATACAAGAATGTGATATTGCACAATTCTGCAAAACCCCAGATTACATTCATGCCAATGTTTTTAAGATTAATTGCCAATGTTATTTCAAATTCTTTCTTTGTACAATATCTGTGATATAACTATTGTATAATTTAAGGTCCCATATTGTAAAACGTGAGATTTCCATGTCTTTTTTTTTAATAAAACAAGTTGATGTGCTATATAAATACTGTGAAAGTATTGAAAAGCTCAATCCACAGAGAAATGCCCACAGCCCTTATTCAGAAACTGTGCCTTTAAACAAGTCGTCAGGACTTCCTGTACGGTTGTGATGTCACAACTATACTATATATAGGTAGAAAGTGCTGCCACAGTGCCGCTACAGTCATTCCATGGCTGCAATGACAGTGCAGAGACTCCAAAGGCATAGATGCAGAAGACTCGGATATGCTGATGTGACGCCCAGCAATGTGTGGTCACATTATGTGGTTTAATAATGTATATTTTGAATAGTTGGCATATGTGTATTGTTTTCTAAGGGTCTCATTTCTTTCATTTGGTGTAAATTCATTTTGTAAGCGGTATTCCAAATTTCCACCACAAGGGGGCCTCGCCTCCCAGTGAGACGGCATATTGTGGCTGGAACCGACTCTCGTCTTTAGTCTGGCAGAAGCGAGAGAAGGAAACGCAATACCTGTTGCCGGTCTTATCATTTTCCTGTTCTTTTCAGGTTAGTCGCTAGCAAAAACACACATATGTGGTTAACATAATCTCAGGACAATGTATGAATGCTTTTCCGTGTTTTATACTGGATGAAGATTGTAGTTAGAAGGTGTTTAGATGAACACAGAGTAACGTGGTCGGAATGCTACAGCTAAAGCCGAGCAAGCTAGCTTCACTTACAGAATGTGTGTCACGTCGGGTATATTGTTCTATTTTGAGGCCCCTATGTAATTTTATTTTGTAAAGCCCTGTCATGTTAAATGCTGTTTAAGCAAGTGTGTGTTTGAAATACTGTTAAGATGTATAGTGTTAACTTTTGCTTGTGTAATGTCTCACGCCAGCTGTGCTATTTTTTTAATAGATTTAACAGCATTCTGCTAATATGTTAACATTCAGCCTGTACGTCTGGAATCTTATTTGTAAGGAGTAACGTTGCAGTTATTAGTTATTAGTACAGTTATTAAAGCTGCAAGCAGCAGACCAAAGAAGTTTGGGAAAAAGTGTATTTTACTTTAATTTGGATATGAAGTCAAACAGCACCCATGGATTCTGAAAATTATGTTTATTAGCAGGGCCGCGAGAACTAGGGGTGCGGAGGGTGCTGCAGCACCCCCTAGTGAAAGGAGAAACTATTACAACCATAATAAAACACATTTATTTTTAATACTTTGATTATTAATATAAACCTAATCCCTTTCATTACAAATGAAATGTAATACATTTTAAAATTTGGTAAGTAAGAAATAAACACATAATTTGATTAGACTGAATCTGCCGATTTTGCCAAGAGTCGAGGCGCGCCGTGCGCCTCTGACGCTCATTCAAGAGTGGTGAAGACAGTTGTGGAACCTTTCTGGCTGGTCAACAACAGTACAGAAGTTAGCTAGCCATGGCACAAAAGCGCATTTTGGATTTCTTTATAGATCAACCACAAGCTAAAAAGAGTAAAAGACCGGAGACAGAAAACTCAGCAACTGTACCTGAATGAAGTAGCGACCCTGCTAGCAACAGACGACGAGGGAGCTAATCTTGTAAACCAAGCTAGCAGCACCAGGGTAGCCGCAGAGGGAACATCAACGTCGACTCAGTGCTGCCAGCCTCGGGGTCACACTTTTCCTGGTAGACATTTTGGAGATGAGGATGTTTGTGTGTGTTATGACTGCAACACAAGGTAATAACACTGGTTTACTATTATTATGCTGCCGCCGTGCAGTAAATTGGCATGATTTATCAATTGTTCAGTAACAGTTCAACTGAAAGTTTATACGAATTATTGGAGATAATTGTGTTTTTTTACACTCGTGTAAAGCCGATAACCTCCGCATTGGAAAACCAGAATGAGGTCACACCTATTTTTAACTATCCTACCATATTGTTATAAAATTATTTGGTCCAGCTTAACACGCGTTAAGAACTTCTGATACATTAGGCCCAATATCTTTATGCCTTTAATTTGCTATTGCTGTGCTACAAAAACTTAAGGCTGCATTTCTCTATGTCAGTGTTTGTGTCAGGACTGACTGGCTCGCTTCACTTTGATTTGATTTAATATAATTCAGCGATGTGTTACCCTTGTGTTTTGTGGCTCGGTTTTTGTAGTAGGCATATTCTGTACCATTGTCGTAGCTTTGTGCCTATATCCTGCATTACCCGTGCCTGGTTTGTTCTGTCTTGGATTTTGGACTTTATTCTTGTTTTTGTTTTGTCGCTTGTGGAGCGTGTACCTATGTTCCAGTTTTATTACCGAAGCCTTAGTACTGTTTTGACACCACGAAGTGCCTTTGTTTTAATAACTAGACAGTATGGGTATGAAAGAAATTTAACTTGGTTAAATAGCGATAACGGTCTATTATTTCCCGGTGTTTCGGGATCAGTAGCCCACGGCAGGCTAATTACAGTCTTGGATAGGCTATTTATATGCATTTAATCTCTATACAGTTCAATAAATTGTGATGGATGCAGTTTGGTGTGTGGTGGTTGACTTTAAAGTCAAGTACATGTTTATGTGTAAAATAAAGTCTGGCAGAAGCGAGAGAAGGAAACGCAATACCTGTTGCCGGTCTCATTATTTTCCTGTTCTTTTCAGAACGACATTTTAATCTGACCACAGGCCTCACGCCAGGGGCCTGTTACACTGACCAATCAGAGAACAGCGTGCTTTTTCTGGGATGGGAGCTTAAAAAGGCAGGCGCTTTTTAGACAAAGGGTGAATAGGTATATTCAGACAGATGGTATAAGGTTTTTGAACATTAAACCATGTAAACATGTTCTAGTAGAAACCCAAAATAGAAGTATAAACCTGAAAATGAGCATGATATGGGACCTTTACGGTAAGGGAAAGATTGTGGTTATGGAAAATCTATCATGGTGTATTCTTCCTGCACTGGGGTCCTAGAAGGAATCAAGATGGCAGGGATCCATCATCCATCAAACTTGCATAATGTAATGTAATGGACAATTCCGCTTCCAACCTGTAGGGGGACCGAAGCGGGAAAAGTTACATAGTGTTGCTTTAAAGATTGTTATTAATTAAACAGGTTACACTTTACTTGAAGGTATCTACATAAGAGTGACATGACATAAACGTGTCATAAACATTATAAACAAGTCATAAACGTTTATGACATAACACTTCTTTTAAAGTGTCATTTGGTTTTTGTCATGACAAGTTATGGCTAGGTTTGGGTTAGAACACAACGCCCAGGATGGGCGCTGCGAGGAGCACGGGCACAAGGGGACCACTGGTGTGAATAAAACACTTAAAAACCTCCTTAAAAAGGCGTGTTCGGTTATATAAAAGCTGTTTAAAAGAAGGCCAGATATATAAAAGCAGGTTAAAAGAAGAAGAGAGTTAGGGTTAGGGTTAATGTGTCATGACTGTGTGTCATGACACTGTCATGTCACTCTTATGTAGATACCTTCAAGTAAAGTGTTAACATTACCATTAATTTACCATGGCTAGGTTTTATTTTCAGGTGAATTTTTGCAGAACCCAGTATTATTCACTATAATGCAAGCATTAGCATGGAGGATCAGAGTGAATAACAAACACTGATACAATACAAGAATGTGACCAGGGAAATAATGTAGACTTTAAATTAGGCCAATACAGACAATATTTGGTCCAACTGAGGCTGATATAAATGATGATTTTTTTTTGGAGCCTACAAATCTTGCCTAATGTAGCAAGTATTGTTTTCAACCATACATATTTACACAGGAAGTCAGCTGGGCATTATGTGGGCCTACGGACTTGAATGAAAACATAATTTCCATGAGGTGGAGAGAAACAAGTATGGAGAGCCATGTATACAACAATATAATCAGTGGTGGTGCAGAAGTCACTATTTGTCTATTCAACATTTGCTCTAAGACTTCTCTATTCCCCCCCCCGGAACATGATCCCTACACTGCAAGGTTCCAGATCCACTTGTCCTCAGCCACGTTGTGTCTTGACCTGGCCTTTCCTGTCCGCCTGCTCTGCTCTCTTTTGGTAACGGAATGCCGAGACCTTGCAGATTCATTGGACAGCTGTCATTTATTCTACATGTGTGTACGAGAGTGTGTGTCTGTGCACTGTTCTTCTATCCACGGACCAAATGAGCAAAAAGATAGAAAGTCAGGGTTCAGTATGCTTTAACGTGTCATCTCAAAGTGATAGGCAACAGTTTTTGTGAATATTCAGAAAGGCCACATCAAATGCATGAAAAGCCTACTGTCATGAAGTGAGCTTCCATCCACCTTTGTTTATGTGCATTTTTAATTGTGGAAAAAAGTTATTTAAGAGTCTCAAAGGTCTAATATCAAGGGCCTTGTGGTCTACTGCGGCGAGAGGGTGATACTTCATTTATTGTCTTATTGTATATTTGTTGTCTTTTTTGCAGGAGAATCTCCTTTCTTTTGTAGGAATATTTCCCTCTTTAGATCTCCTTCTCTCTCTCCGAATAGAGCTATTCATTTGTACATCTTGGCGTTGGAGGACTTTTCCACCAGCCCTGGTAGTCATATTTCCCATGCATGGTCATACTTTTATGTGTGCACATTCCTGGGGCTAACAAAACTGATTTACACATGCAGCCCTTGTTTCTGTTGACGACCCCGATACATGTTTCATGACAAACACATCTGCTGAGCTCTGAGGTTATGGAGGGATGGACAGAGAAGGGCCAATGGACGGACAAAGGGGGGAGTAACAGAAGGAAGGGGCAGGGGCTCGGGACTTTGGAGAACAGAGTTTTTCAGCTCATCTGGCACATCTGTCCTTCTTCCGTTCCTGCAGTGCTGATGCAATCACGGGGGCACACAAACATACTCACAAAAACACTTTCAGCTGGCTCGGTTTAGCCACACTGCCTGCATGAGGATCAGTGTATCTCGCATTGCGCTGCCTTTATTTAATAGCAGCTTTGGTGCAACATGAAGTGATGTTTCTGTGGCCGAGCTTCAGACAGCTAAATGTGGCCCTTAACAGAAATTGATGACATCATGTATTGAAAAATGTCAAAGTAAATAGCTGTCATATTAATTGTCATGTGACTTATTGTTTAAGGTTTTGACAGTGTATGACTACAGAGGCATATTTAAGTTTGTCCCCAGTTTTTACCACTACATCACTGGACATAATGCTCAACATCTGGTTCCACAACTGCACACATTTTTAGCATTAGCTGCCCACAGAAGAATTAACCCACTACTGTGTGTTGGAATTCAGCGGCCGGTGCTGCCTGGGTTGGCCGGTGTGTAAGTGAGAGCGCAGTCAGCGAGCTTGTTATGCCCACAATCTCTTACCACAGGTTCCAGTTAATCTTATAATGGATATGTGTGTTGAGTTATTTGAACAAACGATCGGAGAAATAAACTCCTCTTGTCCGCGAGTGAGCTGGATGGAGCTCTATCAATGAGAGCTAGCTTGCCTCCTCCTAACGAGACCTCTGAAATTCACAAAAATGCATTAAATTGAAATTGGACAAAAGTGTTAGCTAAGCTTTGTAAGACCTTAGGGTAGCTGTGATATACATGCCGTAACGAAATTCAAAGTGTACAAATACTATAGTTATGCCAAAAGTGTAGCAGCAATCTTTTCCCATAGGATTTAATGGGACACATAGCCTAGCTAGCAGCTCCTCCTAACGAGACCCCTCAAATTCACAAAAATGCCTTAAATTGAAATCGGGCAAAAGTGTTAGCTTTGTAAGACCTTAGCGTAGCTATGATATACATGCCGTGACGAAATTCAAACTGTAAATATACGTTAGTTATGCCGGCAGCTGGTAGCCGGTCAGCCCTGAGCCCCGGTAGTCCTGTAACCCAGAAACGGTGACTTTGCCCTGGGTATAGAGCCCAGCATGCTGCCACTTTCTCGTCAGACTGTGTGGAGATCCTGAAGTCCGACACGTCTTACCAAATTTGCAATTAGCCATCAATTTTCGTAAAACGGCCCATATTTGAGATTTTTATAGTTGATTTCCCGTATAAAAAAGTCTAAGAAGTGAATTTAATAATGAAATAGCAGACAAACAATGTATAACTTTGCAGTGTCTGAAATCTCCAATGCATGTGTATGTGGTTCGCTCAACCAATCAGCGTGCAGCTCATCTAAATATTCATGAGCATACCATATTTGGAAGAAAAGCTCTTGTTCCAAATAGGGCCATATTCACAGGGTAGTTAAGGGCCCATAAAATAGTATTCGGGCGATTTTCAGCCCAACCAATGTTACATACCCTATTAGGAGACCTTAAGGAACAGTGTGAAATACCCTATATAATCATTCTATCACCCCTTTAAGGCCATCTGAGCCACAACTTTGTGTTTGTCTTGTCTCATTGAGCGTGTGTTAATGCAGTTTATCTCCCCTCCAGACCCAAACCCAAACACCTGTATCAAGAAAATCTGAGACTTTACATTTTCATATTTGGAAATTTTTTACCGGAGGCTTGACATAGAATTCTTCCAGTCGATTTTAGGGAGGTGGAACAGTCTCATGTCGACAATGTTGATCAGAGCCGCAAATTAATTTGTTGTAAGTTATTTAAAACTATAGTACTTAGTTTATGTCTCCCCCATGAGGAATTCATGGTTGCTAGTAGCCAAGGAGATTTCAAAAACATGATGGACTCTTCAGAAGAGGTCATTATCTTCACTTGAGTGTCTGCACGGGAAAGTCAGCGGACGCCACAATCTTCTGAACATAGTCATACTGAGAAATACAGAGAGAGTTGTGTGGAGTCTTAATTAGCTTTGTAGCAACTCATTTGCCAATGACTTGAATGTAACGGACGTTCATTATTATGAAAACGTTACGCACTAAAGCTTTCAATCAAATCAAGTTTATTTGAAAGTTTATTATTCACTCGCACCTGTGAGGACATCAGCAGGCTCCCATTCCCACTTATTTGTTTGTGTCCATCAGGTAAATGTGAGTCTGATATTCTCTCTCCTTTTAGCTTTGGTTGGGTCTCCACCAACTCCTGAGAAAAATAGCTCGATCTTTAGTGGCAAAATCCTTCACTGTGTTCTCCAGCTAGTCTCTTGCTGTGTCAGAGAACAGTGTGTCTGTCTACTGTTTGCTGCTGAGCTGCTCAATATGAATCAACTAGCTTAAGATCTAATTCGGTTATGTATGGAGATCTACATTTACTTTGAATTGATGGATTTTGAAAGTTTCCCATCATTAAAACAAGAGTCTTCTTTAGTTAAGCTTATTCTTGGCAAAATAAACCACAAGAAACACAGAACATGTATTTTATTATTGATATAAAGACAACTTTCCATGTGTCTACATGTGTTTGTTCACATCCAGTGCTGTGTGTGTTTTCAGTGATATGTCAGACTAATGTCACACACACACACACACACACACACACACACACACACACACACACACACACACACACACACACACACACACACACTCACAGACTCACAGAGCCATGTTATCATTGCAGCGTCTTGGATCCAATGAGCGCGAGTGTGCAACGGTGAAAAAGCTCTTTTCAACACAGTTAATGTATGGTGAAAGAAAGTCAGTGTGCCACGCTGAACCACTGCTCATTTGTTTGTGTCAGGTTAACCTGGCTGACACACACACACACACACACACACACACACTGCAACCTAAAGCCCACCTCACACACCTCAAACCTGGACCAGCATGCACTGGGCTGGCTAAAAATAGCTCAGCGGGTGCACTGTGAACATCCTTTGTGTGAGGTTGGTTGGGACGTTATTAAAAAGAGGGGAGATGTAATCACCGCCCCCCTAACCTTGCACCCCCACATTTAGACCAGCCAGGCAAATTCACAGAGACATATAAGGCACGTAGGCATATAGACAGATAAATACAGATGTTGACCTTAATTTTGATTTCCTCAACCCACTGTTTTTTTCATTCTGTATTATTCCATTTGTTTTGTATTCAAGTCAAGGCAATTTGTATTTACATAGCGCCAAATCCCAACAGAAGTTATCTTATGACATCTTATGGTTTTTTAAATAACCATACTCTTTTATTTACAGAGACCTAACATTCCCTCTGACCAACAGGGGCAGGGAAAGAAACGGTTAGAAATCTTGAGCACAACCAACGACCACAGACCTTCCTCCACAGCGCTGTGAAGGAAGGTCTAGCTAGTCCACACAGCATTCCTGGATGGGAGAAAAACGTGCTCTGGTTTATTGGCATTTCTTTAAACCAATCACAATCGTCTTGGGCGTCTCTGCTAGCATAGCCTCGGGAAGGAACTTGTTTTGGTGGAACGTGTACGTTCAAAAGTAGTTTTAGTCATGCAGGAGAAAACTCAGATTGGACAGATAGTCTAGCTAGCTGTCTGGATTTACCCTGCAGAGATCTGAGGAGCAGTTAACCATAGTCCTCACAAATCCACCAGAGGTTAGAACACCAACACAAAGAAAGAGGAAGGGGACGGACATCCGGCCGAAAATGAGGGACATTTGGCGGAATATCCGGCGGCACCGGAACAATCCTGGAAATTAAACGTTGTCAATTTAGACTACATAGTCTGTAAACAGCAAACTTTACTCTCCTGTCTTTACCCAGATTCAGCTCTCTATGTATTTATGTCCTCTCAATTTTCTGCAATGTTGGAGCTGGAACTGCAGGACTTGTTTTGCTGCGACACAACAGAGTCTCTGTGCAGCTCTGGCAGGAGTGGAGGAGGAGGGGAAAATGGATGCTTCCCAGGGGAACAGGCCACGGCTCTGGACACCATGATCTCTAATGTCAGTGCTGAGATGCACCAGGCTGAACAGTCCCAACCAGCTCTGAATAAGCCAGTGAAACCGTTGTGGCAACAGATGCTGTGGAGTACAGTATGTGTGGTTTATTAAGCTTTAACCCTAAAACCTCTGTAATCAGTTTTCAGAGCAGTATAGTGGGAAATTATTGTAAAAATTGCTGATTTGCATGGTTGCAAAACTTAAACTGCAGCACAAAGGTATTGGTATTTCAGGTATTGTAAATGATAGTAACAGGCCTGGCAAAGAAATAACAACTGAGAAGTCTAAGTCTTATGTTAAAGTAAAGCAAAAGAATCCATTCAGGATTTATAAAATTCAGTCTAAATATGTATATACGTATGTATAGTCTTGAGAGGCTAGAAGCAGATAAATGTGCAAATGTGGTCATGGCAGCAAAAATTTAGGCAAAGAAGCATATGATTGGATTAAAACAAAATCAGCAAAGGCAAGATATATCAAGCAGCCTGTCATGTGCTGTGGATATTCTAAGTCATCGCACTTCACTTAGCTTTATTTGATAAAGGCTTCCAATACAGGAGCAAAAAGGAGAGGGTTCTGGGGAAAATGAGTGAAACAACTGAGTGTGCGCTGTCTTATACACACGTATACACACAGGCTAATATAAGTACATCTGCAGTCAGGGAACTCATCCACTGACAGTTTGTGGCTATTTAACATTGTGTGCAAAACCACTCTACAGGCAATGTTGTTGTACAAATAAAACAAATGTATTTTGACTTTTCACTGCAACTGTAGTTGTGTAAGTGACCATAGTTTAAGAGACTGTTATTTTGAAATCACAGGGAACAGAAAAAAAAAAAAAAAACATTTATTCAACATGTTCAGTTATTTAGGTTAACTTGTAATGCAAAGTGTTAAATGATACTTGCAATGTTTCTTGGGTTATGAGTTCGTTAATACGGGTCAGCAACTTGTGAATTTAATGTGAACATTGGCTTTATTGTAGCCTATTTATCATTTGAGCAGCCAGTTAATATTTTGCATAAACCATGCACTTTATTTGTAATTTATTTATTTGCTCCTATTTGTATCATATCCTTTTAGTTTCACGGTGCTGGAAGAGCGGCAATAAATGTCATTGCACCCGTTTTCGAGACTTCTCTTCATTTCGGTTCCAAGGGCTGCTACAGTGAAACTCGTCACTACGCTTGAGTCATCTACCACGCTCTGCCAGGATCAGCTTGCAAGACGTCCTGTCCGCGGTCTACAGATAAGTCCACAATCGAAGACTGACGGAGTACAGGTTAAATTCAGCAACGGTCAACATTGGACTTTTGATATGTGGAACATGGTTTATGGTATCGTGTGTTTACAAGATAATCGAGTAATTTCATGTTAATCTTGTGACCTTAAAGATGAAAATAGATATTTTAAAATAAGCAAGAAAACAGAAAGTGAATGCATTCTGCACTGTTTATTGGGTTAACCTGACAGAATTTAAAAGGAATATATTGTTTGATTGTAGATCATCAGTGATACTGTCTAATATCGTGATTGTTGTTCTCTGCTTATCTTAGCGTATCCTTGAAAGGTAAATGTCTGAAGTGAGTGGTTACATAGTTCAAGAATTGGTTAGAGTCACTTAACAGATTTGAGCACAGACATACTACACTTACAGGCTTGTAATATAAACAGACACATAGATAAACAAGATGTCAGAACTTCCTGAAGAAGCAGACAAGATATCAGAACCCACTGAAGAAGCAGACAAGACACCGCAGGTCAGGTCTAGCTCTCGTGAGCAAAATTTAACAGAAAAAGGCCAAGAGTTACATGAACAAGAAGCAAAGAAAAATGAGAAAGCATTCAACAAAACTTACGAAGTGTGGCGACAGACAGCAAGGGAAATAAGAACACAGCTAAGGTCGTGCTGCTCAGATGAAGAGCTTAAATCATACCAAGTTAACATTGAGTCTAAGCTCAACACAGTTGCTCAACATTATCAAGCTATGCAGCGAAACTATAGTACTACTCCAGACATTGTAAGTCGAATGGATACATGTGGCTCTATAACAGCAGAGATCTGTGAACTTGCCACCAGACGGCTAAAGAACATACATGAAGTTTTTAACGATCGACTTGAAAAGGAAAGAGTGATGATGACATTAAATAAGCATGAGTACGGGTCAGTCTTCGGCAAAACAAATACTGAAACTGTGTTCTCTGAGCCACCTGAAGAATCGGATAAGATCTCTAATACCAACTCCGGGGCGTCTAGCAAACGCGCCGATGCTGAGGCTGAGCTCGCTGCCAGATTAGAACAGGCCAGGGAGGTTGAAATGAAATGAAAAATAGGGAGAGAGAAAATAAGGCTACAACAGTTACAAGCAGAGAGTGATGTAAAGGTAGCAGCTGCGCGTGTGAAGGCTTACAATGACTGTAATAGCCTCATTCATGGTGGCGAAGAAACACACATCCAAATCCCACCAGACCACCAAAACACTGTCAAAACTCCATTAAATGTACAAGCCACACCGTTCCAGCCTCGTCATACACCACAAGGAGTGCTGTCAAATCAGGCAGAAGTGAATTTAGCTCGAGAAATTGCTAGCTCATTCACTCTAAGTCGTCTACCTGTCCCCGAACCCACAACATTCACTGGTGACCCCCTGAAGTTCATCGATTGGCAATTATCTTTCAATGCCCTAATTCAGAATCAGAAGCCCCTTCCAGTTGCTGAAAAAATGCTCTATTTAAAGAGTTATCTTGCAGGAGAAGCATGCAAGGCTGAGGAGGGATTTTTCTATCGGAATGCAGATTATGCATATAAGGGTGCTTGGGCGGTCCTTAAAGAAAGGTACGGGAATCTGTTCATTGTTCAAAAGGCCTTTAGAGAGAAGCTTGCAAAGTGGCCAAAGATTTCTGCGAATGACCCAATTGCACTTAGAGAGTTCTCTGACTTTCTTAAAGGATGTGCTGAGGCCATTCCCCACGTTAAGGGACTGAGCATTCTCGATGATTGTGAGGAGAATCACAAACTTCTTAAAAGGCTTCCTGAGTGGTTGGTTCGTAGGTGGAGTCGTATTGTCGTGGAAGAATTAGACCAAAGTGGAAATTATCCCAGCTTTGCACGCTTTACAGAGTTTATGGCAAAAGAAGCCAGAATAGCATGCAACCCCATTGCTTCACCACTTCTGCTGAATATTAAAACCACGGAAGAGAGGCTCCCACAGCGAGCCAAAGCCCTAAACACAGTCACTCAAGCAAAAGACTCCCCTACAGAGACAGTAGAACAGTCAAGGGCGTGGCCGCCTTGCTTATGTTGTCAGGACGAAGCTCATGGTATTGCTAAATGCCCAACCTTTGCTGCAAAATCCATAGATGATAAAAGGACATTCATTTATGAACATCACCTTTGCTTCGGTTGCTTAAGAAAGGGGCACAATACCAAAGAGTGCAAAAGGCGACACACTTGCAGCACATGTGGTCGACGTCATCCTACATGCCTGCACATAGAAGGAAAGATAAACTCAAATGAAATAGCCACAAGTGACTCTGGAGTTGTGGGAGAACATAGGAACGAGGAAACACACAAGGTTACCTCCTTTGCTTTGACACAACGTGCCTCAGCCACTTCTAGCATTGTTCCAGTTCTTGTGTCTTCGACGACAGCGCCAGAGAAGGAAATTCTCACTTATGCACTGCTTGATACACAGAGTGACTCTACTTTATATTGGAGGATCTAGCTGCTGGACTCAGTGTGACCACTCTTTCAGTACAACTCAAGTTAAGCACCATGACTGCTACCAATACAGTAATAGCAAGTAAGACTGTTAGTGGTCTACAGGTTAGGGGACTGAACTCTGAAACGTACATCACAGTAAAACAGGCCTATACGCGAGACTTCATTCCAGTCGATAAGTCACACATTTCCACTAAAAGCACAGCACTTCAGTGGCCTCATTTGAACCACTTAAGAAACAAGATGCCACCATTGCAAGACTGTGAGGTGGGACTACTGATTGGTTATGACTGCCCGTCAGCACTGGCCCCCCTAGAGGTCATCATAGGTAGTGAAAATGAACCTTTTGTGCAAATAACGGCATTAGGCTGGAGCATCATAGGGTCAACCAATCCCCATTTGGACAGACAGGGAAACCAACGCTTCGTTCATCGAATCTCAGTGAAGGAAATCCCAGTGCCATCTGCCCCAGATGTGTTGAGGATTTTAGAATCGGACTTCAACGAAAAGACCTATGAGAATAAATACGTGTTTCAGGATGACGTCCGATTCATTCAGTTTCTGAGTGACACCATTGCGCAGAAGGACAATAGACATTACAAATTGCCACTCCCTTTTAAGGGCACTGGTTTACCAGTTCTTCCAAATAACAAGAAGCTGGCCATTGTTAGGTTGCAACACCTGAAGAAAAGGTTGAAGTCAAACAAACAATATTATGACCACTACACAGCCTTCATGAAAGACATCATGGACAGAGGTGATGCTGAACCAGCCCCCGTAGATGCTGAGAGAGAAACTGTGTGGTACATTCCGCATCATGGGGTATACCACTCCAGAAAGCCCGATAAACTTTGAGTTGTTTTTGATTGTTCTGCTAAGTTTAATGGGATCTCTTTAAATGACACACTACTAACTGGCCCTGATTTGATCAACTCTCTAGTGGGAGTTCTTCTACGGTGTAGAAGAGAAACTGTTGCTGTGATCTGTGACATTGAGAAAATGTTTCATCAATTCTCTGTCTTACCTGAATGCTGTAATTACCTGAAGTTCCTTTGGTGGGAGGGCGGTCAGTTGGAAGCAGAACCTCAAGAATATAGAATGACAGTCCACCTCTTCAACGCTGCCTCCTCCCCTGGGTGTGCCAATTTCGGACTCAAGTACCTGGCACAGCAACATAAGACTGACCATCCCCTAGCATCAGCCTTCGTAGAGAATAATTTCTATGTGGATGATGGGTTAATCAGTGTTTCAACGGAGGAAGAGGCTAAAGAGCTAATCATCGGGGCGCAGCAACTTTGCAAAAGTGCAGGCTTGCGCTTACATAAGTTTAACTCAAACCGAAGCGAGGTCCTTACCTGTGTAGCCCCATCGGAAAGAGAAGCAACTACTGACCCCCTCAATCTCAATCCAGGCACTTTACCAGAAGGACACGTACTTGGCATTCAGTGGTCCATGGAAACTGACACCTTTGCCTTCAATATCGATGCCAAAGACCACCCCCCAACTCGCCGTGGTATCTTGTCAGCTGTCGCCTCTCTCTATGGCCCACTTGGGTCCGTGGCTCCATTCACCCTGAGAGGGAAATGTATGCTGCAGGAGCTGTGTCGCCGAGGTTTTGGATGGGATGATCTCATTCCTGTAGGCCTTCAGTCACGGTGGGAGGAGTGGAAGGATGGTCTCAGAAGGTTAAAGGAGATCACTATACCCCGATGTAATGTCCCTCACAACTTCGGTACCATTGTAAGTATTGAACTACATCACTTCGCAGATGCCAGCAGTACAGGATATGGCGCGTGTTCCTACCTAAGGTACACAAACGACGATGGACGACAATTGCAGTCTCATAATGGCAAAATCCAGAGTAGCTCCATCAAAGATCTTAAGTATCCCGAGATTGGAACTCTCAGCTGCTGTCACCGCAGCCAGAATGAGTGTCATGTTGAAGACAGAACTTCAGATGAAGATTGATGAAGAATTTTTTTGGACTGACTCTCCAGGTGGTGCTAGCATACATCTGCAATGAAGCACGAAGGTTCCACGTGTTTGTGGCCAACCGCATTCAACTGATAAGAGGAAGTACAGATCCCAACCAATGGCACTACGTTGACACAACACAAAACCCGGCTGACCACGCTTCAAGAGGTGTTAACACAGAAGAAATCGCTTCATCTAACTAGTTATACAGGCCCAGATTTCTGTGGGAACAAGAAGTGCTCTTGCCACCTAAACCCTCAACTGAATTGCTGGTCGGAGATCCAGAAGTCAAGGCAGTTCAAATATTTGCAATCCAAGTCAGTGAAACAAGTGATATCCTAAGCTGTCTGAACCGGTTTTCCTCCTGGACAAAGCTTGTCAAGGTGGTTGAAAGAATCAAGAGAGTTGGATCTAAGGAAACCTCACAACATGTTGACTGTGTGTCCATTGAAGAACGTAAGAGAGCTGCTGAGGTTGTGATTAAGCTGGTCCAACAACAAGCCTTCTCTCAAGAGATAAAAGTACTTCAAACAAGTCACAAGGGCAAGTGTCTCCCAAGTTCAAGTCCTCTTCTTTGCCTAGACCCCATTCTAGATGAAGGACTGCTTCGTGTTGGTGGGAGACTGAAAGAGTCAGCCCTCAGTGAAGAACTAAAGCACCACATTATCCTCCCAAGTGACAGCCACATCACTGAATTGATTATAGCTCATTACCATGCCCAGATCTGTCATCATGGACGAAATCAAACATTGATGGAACTACGAGCCAATGGCTTTTGGATCCTTGGTGGGAGTAAGACTATTGCTAAGTTTGTTCACAGATGTATAAAATGCCGAAAGCTTAGACGACCTACAGAGGAACAAAAAATGTCCGACTTTCCAAAAGAACGCTGCCAACCTTCAGCCCCCTTTACATTCTGTGGGATGGACTGTTTCAGCCCATTTGTCATTAAGAAGAGTCGCAAAGAGTACAAGCGATATGGGCTTATCTTCACATGTTTGTATTCACGAGCAGTCCACATTGAAATGCTTGAAGATATGTCTACGGACTGTCTTATCAATGCCATAAGATGCCTTGTAAGTCTGAGAGGAGCAGTCAGTCAACTCCGCTGTGATTAGGGCACAAATTTTGTCGGAGCTAGGAATGAGCTCAAGGAAGCCCTTAAGCAATGTGATACAAAGGCACTGGAAGCCTTCCTGGCAGATAAACAATGTGAGTTCATCTTCAATGCCCCTTCCGCCAGTCACGCAGGAGGTGTCTGGGAGCGACAAATCTGAACCATTCAAAATGTGTTGAATGCTACTGTTGCTCAGTGCCCAGGTAGACTAGATGACTCTTCTCTCAGAACACTATTCTACGAAGCAATGGCCATTGTGAACAGTCGTCCATTAAACGTGGCAGGAATCAATGACCCTCACTCATTAGAGCCCTTGACTCCAAATCACCTTGTCTTGATGAAAGCCAAAGTTGCTTTGCCACCACCTGGGAAGTTTGTCAGGGAGGATTTGTATGCCGCAAAAAGGTGGCGCAGGGTACAATACCTAGTCGAGCAGTTCTGGAGCAGGTGGAAAAGAGAATACCTCCTGAACGTTTTCTTAAGACAAAAGTGGCACTTACCTCGGCGGAATCTAAAGGTAAATGATCTAGTTATAATCAAAGATGACATGCTCGCAAGAAATGAGTGGCCTCACAGACGAGTCACTTAGACGAGTGATTGGCGTCACAGAAGGAAGTGATGGGTTGGTTTGTCGCGTCAAGTAGGAGATCAGAATCTGACGGGAAAGGGACACTACACTTTCAAAGCCTCAATTATAGAATGACCTATCCAAAAACTTGTCTTACTACTTGAAGTTTAGTAAATAATTTCCAACACAAACCACTTGCGTCAGACATGTTTGGGTTATCTGTTTTGTTTCCTCGTATGTGGGATGTTTTTTGTTGTTGTGTGTACTAAGGTAGCCTAGAAATCATGACTGATTCATTGTTCATTTTCATGTTTACTTCATTCACCATTACATGATTTGGTGGGAGTGTAAGTGACCATAGTTTAAGAGACTTTTATTTTGAAATCACACGGAACCGAAAAGAAAAAAAAAGAAAAGAAAAAAAGAAACAGATTGCAGCGCGCAGCAAACGTTGCCAGACGAGAGCCATATTTTTATTTTTATTTTTTTTCGCTCTCTTGCATAAAACATACACCATATGTACTATACAGCATGTAAACTCAACATTTTTCGCACTGTTTCACTGAACCTTATGTGTATGTCCTCGCTTCGGATTACTTTTTGAACGAATATGCTTGTGTTAAGTCTGTCGGTGAACTACCTGCAAGGGGCTTATGGACAGCTAAGTGGAATGTTAGCTTTGCACCCTTGGGAAGTGGAGCGAGGTATGAAATCCTTAAGTGACATTTATTCAACATGTTCAGTTATTCAGGTTAACTTGTAATGCAAAGTGTTAAATGATACTTGCAATGTTTCTTGGGTTATGAGTTCGTTAATATGGGTCAGCAACTTGTGAATTTAATGTGAACATTGGCTTTATTGTAGCCTATTTATCATTTGAGCAGCCAGTTAATATTTTGCATAAACCATGCACTTTATTTGTAATTTATTTACTTGCTCCTATTTGTATCATATCCTTTTAGTTTCACGGTGCTGGAAGAGCGGCAATAAATGTCATTGCACCCGTTTTCGAGACTTCTCTTCATTTCGGTTCCAAGGGCTGCTACAAGTTGCCTTCCTCCACAGTGCTACAGAGGAAGGTCTGACGAGTCCACATAGCATTCTGGGGAGTGAAAAATGTTCTCTTATTGGCATTTCTTTAAACCAATCACAATCGTCTTGGGCGGCGCTTAAGCCACGGTGCCTCTGCTAAATAGCCTCGGGAAGGAACTTGTTTTGGTGGAACATGTACATTCAAAAGTAGTTTTAGTCGTGCGAGAGAAAACTCAGATTGGACAGATAGTCTAGCCAGCTGTCTGGATTTACCCTGCAGAGAGCTGAAGAGCCATCAACCATAGTCCTCATTACTCCACCGGAGACGCCAACAGAGCAACAGTGCCTCTGCCATCTTTAATAAGTGACACAACAAAAAGCATCCAGTATGTGCATACACACAGCCGTGAATGCAGACGCTGATGTAGTATCAGATGTAGTGAAGGGAAAAGTGTTGCAACAAATGAAAATCAGGGACATCCGGCGGCACCTGAACAATCCCGGAAGTGACTGGATATACTGAGCCACATCCAACATATTGTAAACTTTTAACTTTGTTATAGTAACATGGAACAACACAAGCCATCATTCGGATTAATCTTTCTAGCCTCTCAACAAATGCAAGTCATGTGCTCACTGTCTTTGGATGTGTTGTGTTTTGGTCTCCATCATCAACTCCCGTGGGAACCAATATGTGTCTCTTTGTCTGTTAATACTTCACCATGTTCACCAGTTAGTCTCTAACTGTGTGTGTCTGCTGCATGGTGTTGGGCAGCTGACTGCTGCTGCTGCTGGAAACCAGGTTGATGAGAGGAGAGTTTGTGGCACTAGTAACCAATCAATGAGCTGCTAAAACGCTCCATAGAGGGGCGGCCTCTAGCTCACCCAGTGGCGTGCGTGCTCCATGTAGGGCGAGTCCTTGGCAGTGGCCTGGGTTCGAGTCCGATCTGCCCCCCTCCCTCTCTTTCTCTTTTACTGTCAATTAAAGGCCATAAAAGCAACAAAAAAATCACCTTAAAAAAAGCTCCATAGAGCTGAGAAGAACTGCAATGTATGGTGATAATTCTCTGTGAGTTTGTCACTATGAATGCCTCCTATCACGTTACACATTCATCATAAAAATGTTTTGATTTTAAGGATTTAACTGTATTGGTGAAAAGTTGTTTTTTGTGTCTTTATTGTCTAAATCTTTTTTGATGGATTAATTATAAGCACTATATTCACATCACATTTTATTACAAGATTGACTGCTGACTGACTCTACATAATGGACCTTTTACTCACATGCTAAGTATAGACCCTTTGCAAACACGTGACGACGCCATGACGGACGGCGGAAGCACAGGCTAAACAGTAGTAAACAAACGGAAAGTTTCATGGTTTCAATCAGTTTGAAAAACACTAAATAAACTGTATTTATGGCTTTATATGGCTTCTTCTATTGAACAGCAAGTTGTCGTGCCGGAATCAGTCGAGGTAGGGCATCTGGTGGGTGCTCACAAAGAGCGGTATTTGGAGAAGTTGGAGATAGCAGGATTGGATACCGACCCTTAATTCTTTCTCCCTCCGTTTTCACGGACCTCATTAAATCACCGAGTCTGCCCGACTTCAGTCCGACTTCAGTCCACACGATCTGTAACACTATGTGGTAAACGGGGTATCCCCATATAGTACTGGTGCTGATCTCAACGCTTTTAAAAGTCTGGATGCTTACCAGTTCTTTGTAGCATGCTGGGTTACAGGTACGCGATGCTACAATAACGGCGGGGGGAGGTACCTCATAATGGCAAAGATAAGACATCAATCTAGGGTTTATTTTGTATTAACATCTATTCTTTACTTAAGTAAAGATTTATATAACCCGTAGCCCATATTTTTAGAGGACATGGTCGGTTGTGGCTACCCACATACCCGTTGTTCACTGGGTGTGCAAATGCAACTATCGATGCCTGAACGCATCCCAACTCTGGGAAGTGCAGTCATTAATTATCTATCACACGTTAATCCATGCAGTAAATCACGGAGTGTATATGATCAGTAGTAACCACACACAATTGTAACATCTTGCCATCTTCTTATCTGTGATTATATTCGCTGTAGCCTATGTTAAGATTTGACCGGTGGATATTACGACGCGATGGGCAGCGGCTAGCGAGCAGTCTAAAGCTAGCTGGAGCTAGCTCGTCAGCTAGCCGGTGTAGGAGCTCCGCAGACCCGCAATTAACTTGTTTTTTTGGCCTTTTTGAAGCTAGTTTCCGTGCCATGTCATCTTTAATTTAACCAATATTTTTTGTATGTGCGTTAAGTTAAATGATCAAGGGAACGGCTTTCTTTCTTTGGGTATGTAGCTAGGTCAGTGAATAACCGATGTTAGTTATGTCATCATCGGGTTGGACCTGTTAGCAGGAACAGCTGGTTAGCACGGCAGCTAGCTAGTTGAGGATCATTTTATTTATCACTCATTTAAAACAGAAAGGCAATGCATACACATGCTTGTGTTGGTGAGGATTACTCTGCAGATTGTAAATGTGAGAACACAAAAACGAACGAAAACATCCGCGTTTAGCTTGTCGTCCGTCTACAGCATAGCTCTTCCGCCGTCCGTCATGGCGTTCATAATTCGCGCGAGTGGAGCGTGACGTCACGTGCAAAGGATCTATAACTGATGAAAATGTAGCTGTATTTTAAGGCATAATTTCCACTGGGGACAGGATGAAATACCCCACACATTTTTAAAATTTGTTTAAAATTATTTTATTTATAAGTCTTTGTGATCTGCCCCTATTTTAAACAATAAAGAAAGTAAGACATCTTTTTCTTATACATAGTTAAGTACTATTCTTTCTGAAAGAATTTATCATAATGATCAACTTCATTATATATATATATATATATATATATATATATATATATATATATATATATATATATATTAATGTAATTGTGTATCACCATAGTCCCTAAACGTATGTAGAAATGGAGGAAATGGGATTCAAATAGAAAATATTTTTCTGGCACAGGACCCCCACTGTTTTGTTACCAAAGTTACACCCTTGGCTGTATGAGATACATTTTTTTAGGAGCTTTGGTGTGCGGATGCCTTCTTGATATTGTTAATTGAATCATGAAATAAAGTTGTGTACTGACTCCACAAGCACAAGATGGTTCATCAACTTACTGCCTCCCTTCATGCTCTCTCGCCCTGTGGTGGCCATTGTTCTTCAACTGTGTACACTAATCTGTGAGCAGCAGTCATACACATGACAGAATGCGCCCCTACAGTGTTTATACTGCAATTTGTGGCCATAACTGTGGTCGACAAGATATATTTTCACCAGTAAATATTTAAGTTACAACATTATGCAAGCAAAGCAGTTCTTTCCCAACTGCAATGGAGTCTGAGAAGTTTATTCAACATTTTGGTATTGAAAGGCATCTTAGCCACTGGAGCACAGCTGTATGGAAGAGTTTCTCATGCAGTCCTAAAGATTCACAGTGTCAAGATGTTAACTGGGGCATTTTGCTTTCTTCCCAAGCATATCAAAGTGTGGGGTCTGGGTGTCCTCCCCCAGGGTTATTTTGAGCATTAAAGACTAATATCCTGCATTCTGATACACTTTTATGCACCAATTTATGGTGGAAATACCTTTATTTTAGATGACATTTAAAATATATCAAAAATATAATGGAATATACAGTAAAGCAGTAAGGGGGCTTTCACATCAGGGACCTGAGCCTGGATCAAAAAAATTGACCCCAAAGCAACGAGGACAAAATAAAATAGGCAACTTATATTTGTCTTAAATGTGCAGTGAAGGGAGGATACTAGCGTTAGTGTAGGCGGAGCATTGGGGCGCAGTCGCTACGCACACACTACGCACTACGGTCAGCGAGGAGCGGGTCGATGAAAGATGAGAGAAGTCTCTCTGCATGTTCTGCAGTGTTAGTTTAGTTTGCTGTCACATTACTCAACCCCGTATTTGTGAATACAAATATCTGAAGTGAAAGTTCTGTCACAAAAATATGTTGTTGCATATCATTGCACATTTTGAAGTGGGTATATGGAAATCCTGGAGATTTCTTAGTGGGTATACTGCGTATACCTGCGTATCACGTAGACTACACCATGCCTAAACCCATCTGTCCCGTTCTTCTTTTCCTAAATCCATCTGTCCCGTTCTTCTTTTCCTAAATCCATCTGTCCCGTTCTTCTTTTCCTAAATCCATCTGTCCCGTTCTTCTTTTCCTAAACCCAACTGTCCCGTTCTTCTTTATCTAAACCCATCTGTCCCGTTCTTCTTTTCTTCTTTTCCTAAACCCATCTGTCCTGTTCTTGTCCCGCGTGTCACGTAAACGTATCTTTTTAAAGCCCACTCACCATCTTTTCCTTAACCTAATTGCATAAAAAGTGACGCCAATAGTCCCAACTCAGCGCGTTTAAATCTGAAGCTAAAGGAGACTTTTAGCATCAATAACAGCACCAAAGGCACCTGATCAAGCGTCCGTATGTAACGTGATGGGAGTGAGATTGTGTTGTTCTTCCTCCCTAGTTTTCCATCTGCAGCATGATCTGGTGCCCTGCTGTAAGACCAAGGCAAGGTTTATGTTTGGGCTCACTGACAGCTGGGGGACGGGATGAAGGAAAGTGCAGAAGGAATTTGTGTGTGTGATTGACATCTGTCCAGGGGTGTGACCTTTGACCCACAGAGGGCGTTGTGGGTCACTGACAGGAAGTGCGGGGAGGTCAGCAGTGTGAACGGTGGAAACTACAACACATATGTAGTTTGAAAATTACATGATGTATATTATACAACTATTATTATTATTTTTTGGAAAATTCCATATCCATAAGAAAAAATGGTCAGGAACCAAGCCAACTTTCCTGCCCTTTATTACTGACTTTCAGCAATTTAGCACCCTTTTATTTAATATTAAAAACTAAAAAGCCATTAGACAAGCCAAAAGCCAAGTTATTACATGAAAATAATATCAAATGATTTAACACATGCTTTGGCATTATGAAATGTAAATGTATTTTTTTAATGGTATTGTCTTTTCTTGTGTTCATGTTTTGTAATGTCTAATTCATGTATCTGTTTGTACCTTTGTATATGAACTTGGAAAAATGACACATACGTAGCAATCTGTGTTGTTGAGGCTGAACAAACAGACAGAGGTTTGTTATCCACAGCAAAATAAGTGCAAAAGTAGATAAAAAAAAATCCTAAAACCACAAAAAGTAAGAAAAAGTAAGAAATTATAAGAATTTATAAGCATGGAATGAAATGTAAAAAGGAAGCAGAGAAGAAAAGGAAGAAAAAATGAGGAGCTGTAAAAAAAAAAAAAAGTTTCTCCACATCTCAATGCCGTCAACAAGAGTGACATCTGATGACAGGCTGGAAGTACCATGTGCAGCCATGCATTACGGTAGAGCTGCACAGCTTAGCGACTTCTCGCTGGGCCACAGGAATGATTAAAATTTATAATGTGGTAACAACGTTTACACAAGCAAAAACCAATGGGCCTGTATTTTTGCAAGGTTGGGGACCAGGGCCCCCCTGGCAGATCACAGTTTTGGTCTTACAAACATTTCTCTGCAGCAGAGCAGAAATAATCTCACTGGTTGAGTAAATCCTTCATGGGCAAAGCCAGAGGACTGTGAAGCGCTTCCTCCCCTTCTACAGAAGGCAATGTCATCGTTTCTACTAATACAATCAGCATGACAAAGAATGATATGAGGTTAAGGTTAGATTGTTCCAAGTGATACATTCTACAAGTTTGCTGCTTAAAGCGTAAAATGCAACCTAGGGTCTTTTTGTGAATGTACCCGAGTCAAACTTTCATTTAAAAGCATATTTAGGACGGAATCGGCACTTTTAAGATTTACTGTATTTTCGTTTTTCGGTCAAATGGCCTTTTGAATGGGAGTGATAGGGGCACTAAATTATGCTAGCCTCAAAATAGCTATTTTTAAAACACTAAGAAGGCTCGACACAACATGAAACTTTGCTTGAAGTATGACCATGGTCTCTATACCTTGACAAAAGCATTGACAACACTGTTTGTGTACACAGAGTTTACTAAAAAGAACGGTTTTGAGCAACTCACTGTAGCTGGTGTTCTTTCGGTCGCCGTCTATCGAGCCAGTCAAAAATAGTTGAGGGATAAGAGTAAAGATGGAAAGCTCCAAAAGCTTAGTTCTATATAAATGCAGGGATAATTCGTTGTTTTGTCGTTAGTGAAACACAATATTGACCTTGTAGTTGAAAAAGCAGCCTTGTATAAGAATGACATTTCCTCCTATGGAGTCCGTTCATTCGCATTCGGAGGTCACCTATTTTTGACTGGGAAAATGGCGGATAGCGTAAACAACAACTGCTAACGTGAGTTGCTCAAAACCTTTTTTAGTAAACTCTGTGTACACAAACAATGTTGTCAATGCTTTCGTTAAGGTGTAGAGCCCCTGGTGATACTTGGAGCAAAGTTTCATGTTGTGTCGAGCCTTCTTAGTGTTTTAAAAATAGTGATTTTTAGGCTAGCATAAAAGTGCCCCTATCACTCCCATTCAAAAGGCCATCGATTCCGTCCTAAATATGCTTTTAAACCAAAGTTTGACTCGGGTACATTCACAAAAAGACCCTAGGTTGCATTTTGGCGAGAGTTACGCTTTAACTTGAGGATGACTAAAGCGTCATTTATGTTTCTGCAGAGGCACCACGCAAAGCTTTCGCTGTAGCCTACATAAGTGGCCTGAAGTTCATACTTGCGTGCGTTGGTGTGTGCGTTAATCTCTTTAAGAGAATTTCAGGGCTGGCATGTGTGTGTGTGTGTGTGTGTGTGTGTGTGTGTGGGGAGTGTGTGGTAGAGAGAATGAGAGAGTGACGGTGATTATCTTCAGAGTGAGTAGTGACTCTAGAGTCATAGTGAGAGAAACAAAGTGTCTCCTCTGTTCTTTCTGTAGCAGGAGACGTTAACCCTCGCCTTGATTTCATGTTGTTTATGGAGAAGGGGAACCAGGAAATGAGTCAGGGGAAATGCAATGCTACCAACCAATGGCTGAGCGACGTGCGTCTCCACGACATGTAGTTACATTTTTTGAGAGGTGCACGTCAGGCTACGACATATGGTCGGTGTCTCCACGTACCTACATACATAGCCACAGCGTATATTTAATGCAGAAGCATAAATTACACTTAAGGGGTCCTTCAAACCTTTCTTGTTTGATCCGGACTTTCTGACTTTTCATTTTGATCCGAACCAAAATTACAGGTGCGAAACCAAAGGTAGTCTCGGTCCGGATCAAGCTGAACCATGGTCCGGTTCGTTTCTAGTGTGAAAGCATTTTTTGGATGGTTCAGACATTTGGACCAAATACAGGAAGCTCTGGCAGGCTATCTTGGTGTTATAAGATCGGGTAAGCTCCTTTAAGGAACAGCTCAGTGCTTAGTGTGTACATGAGAGAGAGAGTGTGTGACGGTGAATGCTCTGTAGCCAGATCAAATGTTACAATGTGACAAAAACATGAACTTTGGTTCAGACTTTCAGGTGTGTAAAGGCCTTCTCAGTATGCTTCACACAAACTGATTTGTACAAATTGTCTTCCAAACACATCTAAAGGCAAAAGTATTTATTCCTCTTATAAAAGAATGTGTCACGGTTAGCGAAAGGAGGACCCATATGCATGAGACCAGTAGGTTGGGCGGGATCCATAATTATCATAATATACATTTCACAAACAACTATCCCAACACTATTATGTACAAACAAAAGATCTACCCAGTGTCAATCAGATATAGCAATTACCTCACGCACGTTCATCCTACCAACACTTCCTCATCCCCATCCCTCTTCAATCTTCTTGAGTTGATTCATATTTGGACTTTGCTAAGGTTCAATATCCAAGCCTTTGCAAAGATTCCCCCATTGAAATACACATACGCTTCAGTGTTTTTTTCAAATGAGCTTCCCTTCCTCTATATGTGAGAACATGCTTTTAGGTTGCCCAGAGGTAAATTATTTCTTGCTTTATACGTATTTGTGCTGCGTTAAATTCTACCAGAGTCATGAACTTCAAAGCATGTGACTTTAAAACAGCGTGTTAGTGTTTGTAGTAATCTACATTGTTATCTATCATCACAGCTCTTTGTTGTAGTATGCTTAATGAGTGTAATGTGTTTTTGTACCCATACCTCCAAACAGTAATTCAGATATGGTAACACGAGTGAACAATACAGTGTGTAATCAGGGGCGTAGCACAACATTCTGGGCCCTGCAGAAAGACATTCTCTATGGGCCCCTCCTGGCATCCACAGCTATTCATTCTAGCATCTTTTTGGGCCGTCCTCACACGAGGGCCCTGGGTACTCAGTCCCATTTCCACCCCTGGTCCGACACCACTGTGTGTAATGCTTCGTGATCCAATAAGTGCTTTGTTTTTTCCAGAACTGCAAACTGCTCATTGCCAACTTTGCTTGCCCATATTTATTATGAGGTTTCCAACAGATTTTGTGGTCCAATGTCACACCCAGATATGACTACAATGTTCACATTTTCACACATGTACATGCATATGTATTTGTTTTTGTAATAATATGATATTGTGAAGTAAGGGCAGGACTATATAAGCATTATGCTTCCACCTGCTCCTTCTCAAACTTTTTTTGTTCTTTGGTAAATTTGGATTAATTTGTTTACGTTTGTGTTTTTATTTTGTATTTTTATTTTGTTTTGTTTTTCTTTTACAACATTCTGTTGATTAAGAGATCAAATAATAATAATAATAATAATAATAATAAAGAATAAAGAAAATAAGGATATAAAGCTTTCAGTTGTCCTAAAGAGACCACCTCCAACCAAAGGAAAACACTGACCTGATACCAGAATCATCAACATTTAAGCCTCAAGAGTGAACATTTCACCTGACAATTGGACGTTATCATTTTATATTGACGTAAGTACATCAACTATCCACAGAGGTCCACTATAGCCCCTGGCCCGGGAACTCTCTGTGGCTTCCCCGTGTGCTGGAGGGACCTGTTTGGGTGAAAAGGGGGGGGGGGGGGGGGGGGGGGTCACGCTAACTAAAAGTGTGCCGAGCAAAAACAGGTCTTGTTGATACAGTCATCCGAGCCAACTGGATAACACATTAAGCAGCCTCTACACTAGCTGGGGGCTGCACTGGGCAGCAGCTGTGCACGTGGCCAACAGAAACCACAGTGGAATAACAACACAAGCTAACGCTAATAGATATTACATTGGCTCAATGGAAGTGATTTACTGGACCGGTGTACCAACTTATTCATTATCCAGTCATCTCGGTTTAAAATGATTTGCGCTGTGCTGCTAGGTCAATGGTTCTTCTTACAATGGAGGCGAATGGAATGGCATTTATGCTGCTCACAGCACTGAAAAATGAAATTTCTAAAAAACAACAGCAAAATGTCTTTTCAGAAACAATGTTCCAGTTCCTCGTGATAATCCACAGACCTTGTTATTAACAGGTTTTCATTTCAGACCCAAATAATTAGTACATTAGAGAACAGTAGATTTTGGAGTACATCTTTTTGATAGATCACACAGTTTATTTTGTGTGCGTGTGTGTTTGACTGATCTGGAAGAAAAGCTTCTTGAAGAACCTTCTTAAAGTCTCACTTTATCAAAACATTTACAGTATAATATCAAAGGATCACATTACTGCGTGTAAGGTGAAAAGTGTTGCTTGTAGTACCGAGAATTTCCCCCACCTATGCAGTTCACTTCAGCTCTACACAGCTTTTTAGCGTCTTTCAGTTTTTACCGTATAATCTGCAGCGGCAGCAGCTGTTTTTGGGGAAAACTCTCTGATAAAGCCACTGTACACTATTTAGACAGAAGGTCTCCTGGACTGACATCTGGCAGGTTGAACCCCAGTGCATTAGAGTTCACTAGTGCAGTGCCTGTTCAAGACCTGCCTGTTCGGAGCGGGCCAATTGCTTGTCCTCCAGTGTTGCTGCTAGCACAATCCAGAACAATTGTACCCCAAAATCACTTACAGAAGGCCCCCAAAGCACTTGATATGCAACCCTCCTTCTCCCATGAGACCAAACAGTCTAAAAGTGGCATTTCTTTGTGTTGTTGTCTCCTATCCAATATTTCCTATTTTTCTAGGCAGATTTTCTAGGCTGTAGTCTGATAAAGTGTAGTGGCTCTTTATTAAGAAAAAAGTCAGGGCATTGACAGCCCTCAAAAGATATGGGGAAGGGATGTGAGTATTAGACTGGATGATGATGAGTGGGACAGAATCTGTAAGAATATTTGATGTGAGGGTGCGCCTCATTCAGTTAAGATTATGCATCGCTTCTATTGGATTCCTTCCAGATTGTTAAGAATTGGTCAGAGGACGGCCAATTACTTCATGTCCTATGGTCCTGTGATAAGGTCCAGGAATTTTGGACCATGTATGTTCATGTTGCGAGTTGTGTTTGTGTGGAACCTCTACAATGCTCCAGCTAAATATGCTTTGATATAGGATTTCTTTTGCTCTTTGGCTGGCGGTAGTCATCCATGCTCAAAATGGTCACTGCAGACACGATGGTCTGCAAGGTGCAGATGGGCCGGAGTGTTAGATACATTTTGAGCTGCTGGATGAACATTTTTCATTTAAAATGCCTGCCTTTGGCCTCATTGGCCTATGTTCCAGGCTCTCTCGCTCCAGCTGTGTTATGTATTGGAACGTTATGGAAGAAACAAGAGTGTCCACTTAGCATGCATACCTTTGTTTCAACACTTGCTATCTGCAGGGGCAACCAGTTTATCTGGATATTGCTTTTCTCAACACTTTTACCTTATCTTCCTCTTATCTGCACTCAGGGCGTCAAGGCTGCCATCACAACTATCATCATGCTCATCTCTGCAGCTGCTTTTGTGACTCGGAATTTCTCTTTATTTTTAGGGTTTTTAAGATGGGGTGCAGGCAGTCAAGGCTACAGATCTTTAGTCCTGATTCTGATGGCACTGATTGGACTTAGGTTTGGGACTGTATGGAAATTATTGGTATGATGAGGGGGCTCAAGCCTCACGTAAAAATGTGAATGAACACTTATTATCACTCCCTGAATTAGCAAAACAGGCACAGGCATTATCTCTGAGGTTGCTGAGGGGTTATAGCCCTGCAATTGTTGTCACCCCACCCAATTTAAAAAGAAAAATGATATATATATATATATATATATATATATATATATATATATATATATATATATATATATATATATATATATATATATATATATCTCAGATGAGAACCTTTTAAAAGCCCCTCCCAACTAATTTTGACTACTCTCCCATCAGCAAACAATTAAATACAAAATATTTCCTCTATTCTGACCCCTTAATCATTTTCATACAGTCCCTTAAACTTCCAGTTTGCTCCATGAAAGCCGTTAAACTGTGTCTGCACATATTAAAGCTGTCCAAAATCCTGCTTTTTGTTATGTATCAACTCTGTGGTGACAGGTGAGAATGCTCGTTCTTGTTCACCTCAGCAGCACAATCGAAGCCAAACAAATTCTATCTGGAGAGAATAGCATGCTTGAACTCAGCCGAGCAGGAACAAACAGGGCCTTTTCTCTCAGCAGGTAAAGTCTCTGTGCCAGGGCATGTCTGAAATGTAGACAAAGCATTTGGCCGCCCAGTGATGGAGACGATAAACTGTACTATCATTTTAAGATCGTAATACAACATTCCGCATCAAGCATCAGCCGCTGACTTGCTGCCTTTACTCTATCAAGTTATTTAAAATATTATATTAAACATGTGTAAAAAAGGTAACTCTCTTAACAATACTTTGCTTTGTCTAAAAGTGTGCAAGTTATTACCGAACTAAAATGACTGCTAGACATGAAATGTTAGCAGAGCAGCTTGTTTCTGCCCAGTTAGGCCTATAAAACCCAGGAGCTGGCTGCTAATTTGTTGTGAAGTGCTTTGCTGTTGTTTTTCCTAATCACTCTACACTGGGAGTGCCTCCTGCTCACTATTACTTTTAACACCCACCAGACATTTTATTTGGAGCAGATCTGCTGAAAGGTCAAAAGATCACATAGCACATGGGGAGATCAGCTGACTCACTAGATTGGTATAAGGGGAGAATAAGTTGTTTCCAGATGGTCTGCCTGACTGGATGTGTTTCTTGATGAGGTGGTGTTCTAGGTGGTGTTCTCTGTCCATCCTAACTGAGATACACGTATGTAGATTCCTCACATTTTACAACACACAATTCTGGTCCGTTGTAGCAGGAGGCCTTTAAGCTCACAAAAATCCCACACTAGAGCTTAGATTGGGCCCAAAAAATCAAGCCCGACCCTACCCGAGCCCAAGCACGTTGCGTCCGAGCCCGGCCTAGCCCAACATATTAACTGTAATTATGAGCCCGAGCCAGATTTAAACCTGACAATTTTTTAATACGTGGGCCGTTATAACTGATGTTCTTGACTACAATTCCGAGTTGTTTGAACTACAGAAATCTGTTAAAGAATTATCTTAATAAATACAGGTAGGCTAATGCAACAAGGACGAAGCATGTAAACTGCACTGTTTGTTTATTCAGAATGGAATGGATCGCAAATGGATCCGAATGCAGAAACGTAAAAAGAAACTTGACCCTATCTCCCTCAGCTGAATAGTGTGGGTAATAGATCAAGGCAGCAACATAATCAAAGCCCTGGAACCATATAGGAGACTTTCTTGTCTCAATCACCAATTAATACTGTCCTTCGCCACGGTCTGCATGCTGATGCACTGGCCGTGAACAGTGCTGCAGATGGGGGAGACACGATGTAGCACAGTTTACCTCACACTCAAGTCAGTGCATGACATATACCCAGAGCTACTGGAGAAGCTGGACAGGCATAGCTTTCTCCCCACCGAATAAGGCTAATAAAGTAATGATTAAATGAACACAAAAGCTTGATCAAGGGCCCGGCCCGAGGATAGCGGCGGATAATATCGGCCCGGCCCGAGGGTCGGGTCCGGTTCGGGCTTGGGCTCGGGCTCGGGCAGAGAATCTAAACTCTATCCCACACACAGTGAATAGGTGCTTGTGCAGAGACAGCTGAGGTCCCAAGCATTAGAGCATGTTTCTGTCTAACTCCTGTGGTATATACCAGGAGGTACTAAAACAATGTTCAAACGATGCTCTAACACTTATTATGTGATTATTGTAAAACAGGGCTGCTTGTTTCTTTGGGTGAATGATTGTAATAATTTACACACATTTGTTTACGGCATTTATTATTTAACTAGGAGGTTTCGGGACTGATTAATCTTTAACTTTTCACGTGCACAACTGTAACACCATGAATGCATTCAAGAAGTCTCTCCTACATCATGCTAACTAGTTTGTTTCAAGTATACTGAACCCTTTAGTGCTTCCTGCCATTCCATGTAGTGCAACCAGATAACTCTATAACAGTTAGTTTAAGTACGGTTTTAGATTAGAGATGGTTTAGTCTTCAAAAATCTAAAAAATATCAAATGGATGACTTTGATCAGAGTGATAAAAAGCAGGGCAATCAAAAGTTCTAGACAATGTATAAGGTCTCTCAAATAGAAAAAATAGAAGGTTACTGCAGGCTAAAAATCGCAAATTCCTGGAGAGACTGATAACTCTGGATTTTTTTGTTGAGACTAATATACTGTATCTCATCAATCAAATCTCAACATAGCTGCCATTCCCTTTCAATCCCCTGATCAAAGTTCATGTAAAGTTTATATAGACGGAGTGACAAGGAACTGTACTGCAGCTATGCAGGCTCCACCTGCCCCACCGTCAACTCATCTTGGAATGTCTGACACAGTAATAGAGCCCGGGAGAGGGCCACTGATCATGGGGGGAGTCTTTAATCTCCATGTCAACACTCCAGCATTGACTCTTCTTCCACTTTGGGGTTGTTTAACTGTACTTATTGGTTCAAACTTTAGGAGTGCATTGAAATGTTGACATTCTCAAGCAAATGGTGCCAAAAGAGTTATAGCGTTACACTTAGAGGAAGTGTTTGCTGTTGTTCTTAAAGAAAGTTGTAGCTCCTAAAACAGAAGCAATACTGCTGCTTCTGATTAAACACAGATAACATTAATGTCAAACTAAAATTAGAATTTTACTCACTTTTTATGTAAGGACATATCATCTATTGATACTGCAGCTGTTGCTATTTTAATTTAAAAGTAAAAGTAAAAACGATTTCACATACAGTAGGCCTATTTGTGAAAAAAATGGTTTAAAGTGGAATTTCTGTATTTTTCAACCTGAACCCTATTGCTTATGCTTTTGCATCTAATGGCAACACTTTTTTTTTTTTATTGGCCCAGTATTGAATTAGAGGCCTGCAGCCAGCAGCCGCGAAACAGGCTGCAATGCAATTCTTTGGGGCAAATGTCTAAAAGTGTTGTTTTTGCCATTGACAGGTTCTGATTGTACTGTAACTTTAAGTCTGATAACATTATGGAAATATTGAGTAATTGCTGTTATCTGCCATACTTTTGTGTGTAACTTACTTATGCCTCAACACAGTAACTTTAGCTAATATGATTAGCTTATCTCTGCTCTGTCTGCAGCTCTCCACTCTTGGAAGAGCATTTTTTTTAGGATAATGTGCTTTAGTATAGGATTTCTTCTACTCTTTGGCTGGCAGTAGTCATCCCCAGTTAAAATGGTCATTGCAGACCTGATTGTCTTCAAGGCACAGTGTATGCAAGTGTTAGCATCCATTGTGTTAGCATCCATTGTGTAGTTTTACATTTTGTTGACACAATTCAGAAATATGGAAAGACAAAGCTACACTTTCTGTACTCCAACACAACAAACTGTCCCCGGCACTCCTCTTTCCAACTCTTTATACCCCTTTTCACACCGATGGCTCAACCAGGGTTGAACCAGGGCGAACTTTGTGTTTGAAAGGATTAACCCACGTTGGTTGACTGGGCTTTGCGAGCCAGGTCGTAAGGTGGGTTGGACGTGAGTCGGTCGCAGGCCGATTTAAATGTGAATTGCACACGATCTACCATCGCACATCCTGTGACAGGTCGCTGCACACTACAACATACTGTGCTTTATGCTGTGTTTTCACAGACGCCTTCAATAACAGCAGGATTCAATTAATTCCCTATGAGAACAGTAGTATGAGCGGAGACCGCTAACAGTGGCAACAGTGCCCGAAATGGTTAGCTTGAAGTTTAGATTAGACATTATTGTCCACCTTGGTGGAAATTTGTCTTTGGCTTCTCCAAAACATTAAAACACAACCATAACATACTGTATTGGTGTGAAAGAATTAGGTTGAAAAAAAAAAGAATTCCCCTTCAAGTCTCAGGGTCGGCGCTTCCCATGGTAGGTTTTGACTGACAACTGAGAGCTGAGGTTGCTAGGAGATGCACTGTCTACTTATGTGCTCCACTTCTGCCTAGAGAATATCATATTCTCAACGTAGGTTCTAATGTTGATACATTGTTTCCCCCTTTAAGCCAATCCATAGTGTTTGCTTTCAGGCAAAGACTAACTTATCTTCCCTCAGAGCAACATGTAGTCTTGTACCCTCAGCACTTGTACAGCAACCCGGTCTCACGGCAGTTCGTGTAAATGTAAATGTAAATGTACATTATTTTTAACCTATTGATACTTGTTCACGGGGACGTTTTTCTCGTTTTTCCCGTGGTGGCCAGCACGAAATACCCTATCGGGAAAGGACGCCTCACACGCCGGGAGACGGCCGAAAAGGATGCCTTATATGCTGGGAGGCGGCCGCAAGACGGCCGCTGGGGACACGACTGCAGGGAAAGGACGCCTCACACGCCGGGAGACGGCCGAAAAGGACGCCTCACACGCCGGATGGCGGAGGTTGGGTTTAGGAAAAACACTACGGGGAAAGGACGCCTCACACGCCGCGAGACAGACGCGCTGGACGGCCGCGGGGGACGCGCCACAATAACGGGATGGCAGACGTTGGGTTTAGGAAAAACACTACAGGGAAAGGACGCCTCACACGCCGGAAGACGGCCGCTGGGGACGCGCGACAATAACGGGATGGCGGAGGTTGGGTTTAGGAAAAACACTACAGGGAAAGGACGCCTCACACGCCGGGAGACGGCCACTGGGGACGCGCGACAATAACAGGACGATTGTGATTAGGAAGACTACGGGAAACAAAACGCAACACGCGGGACGCTATCCCTGCTCGCCCGGGTGAAAGTCCTGTGTTGTTTGACCCATCCACCACCCCGACCACCCTCCCTACGCGGATTTTCGGCTTTTTATACTACTCCCTACCATTTTCGTGCTGTGACCACGAAATATGCTTCCCATTGAAATACATTACTTCACATTTTCGTGCTGGCCACTACGAAAAAAACGAGAAAAACGTCCCCGTGAACACGTATCAATAGATTAAATAACGTGACCATTTCACGAACTGCCATGAGACTGGGCTGTGTACAGAGTATCATACAGAGTAAAATTAGCCCACAAAGTAAAATAGGTAGTGCTCAATGTCAGCCCCACAGTTGGGTATCTGCCTGTGGAATCAAAGTGATATTACAAACTATTTTACCTAGAAACCCGGTAGGATTGAAAATGTCTTTGTAGTCTTAGACCCACCACTGCAGTAACCTTAGACAGTGTAACATCACATTAAAGACATTCCTTCTAAACAATTATGTTTGTAATTTAATTAGACTATCCAAAAGCAGCTTGGGTATCCCCCACCACCCGCCCTACTAAATGTTTTCCAACAATAAAGCACTTACTGTGCAGTATAGCTGTCAGGTATGTACCAAGAGACCAGAGCATTACTTCTCAAAAGTGTCTTGCCAATGTGTGTTGAGTGTGGGTGGAGGGTGGGGGTTTGGCAGCAGTCTGTGTGGGCACTTTCCCACTGTTTAATGCAACCATCCAAAAAACGAAGGATTTCTTGGAAACAGGAGGCCTGGCATCTGGTCCCAGCGCCTGATGGCAAAAGATCCCAGCCCAGCTCTTCATATCCTGTGCCACTGCATCGTAATAGTGAGATGTTGCAATGAGTGGTGACTTAGGATGAAATCATGCTGCTCCTTAAGGATGTCAGAGAGCTTGAGGTCACGTCTTGGAGTGGGGCCGAATTATTTCTGAGTGACATCCTCCCCCCTGTATTAGTATGACTAAGAAACCGTACTTCTCCTACAATGCAGAGGACCCATTTTGTGAATTCGTTTTGACTAAAAAGTAGGAGGCACTGGATACATTTCATTCCAACATGCACTGCAATGATTCATATATGTATGCTCATACTAGACATGCTGGAGACAGTCTGATTGCTGTTTGCTCTTGACGCTCCAATCTGTCAACTTTGTTTTTCAACCAGAAAATGTATTCATTTTCCAATACCACTGGAATACTGTGTGTGTTTGTGCACGTGTGTTGTGCATGCATGCATTTCCAAAACCTTCAGAGTTGTAGCATGTGAAGGTCTTTCAGAGGTACACTGTACAGGCCCCCGGACACCTCCTGCCCAATTCAGTGGCTCACAGCAGGCCTCTTTACAGCAGCCCTGGGTAATACTAATATTGGCAGTTATAGAGCAGCACCAGGTAGAGGCTGCTACTGCATCAACTGTGAGTCAACAAACACATTAAATGAGATAAAGCTTTCAGAGTCTGTTACACCTGATACACCTGATGCCAGTTTATGCTAGTTAGGCTACATTTACCTTAAACTTATTTAAAAACAAAACTAAGAATAAATGTCTCAAAAGTTGGTGTATGTTTGCAGAATGATTGTCCTTGCAACCTGACTTCTACACATTACTCACCTCATATTGGAGGATGTGAAATATCTCTCTCTTGCTCTGTTTTTGTAATTGATGTGCCTTTTCTCCAGGGCCAACACATAAATCAAACGCCCAGTTCCACGAGTGTAAATCCAGAAAAGAAAAACATATTGCTCTACTCACCAAGGAGCTACAATGAAAACAGATCGATTCTGTGGAAAGACAGGAGTCATGAGATTCAAGTGATATGGATCTGCCCACTTGCACGCATGTTGGAAAACAATTACATAAAAAAACTAACATGGTAAATGTGTACACAAGTCTGCACGTTAGACTGCGGGTGGTGGCCAGAGGAGAGGCTGGCTGTGGCTTCGATTCACTTCCAGAACTCCTTTCAGAATGGAGAAGCAAACTGAGGACCCCTGTCTGTAACCACATTCTGGGGAAGGTCATGCCGAAACCACGAGAAAGCAACAGACTTGAGGGGCCAGGGATCGTACCACCGATCTTCTGATTGCCGGGTTAAACCTCCTGGCGGTCCTGATGTTCTCCAGCTTCTTTTGGTCAGCCCATGTCAGGAACTGATGCTTGGCACGCGCCAGCCAGTTAGGGCTGGGTTTAAGAATGAGATTACCCGGTTCAAATCGATCTTCATTTGAATTATTTAATATTGATTCATAAAATCCAGAGACTGATCTTTTAACCCTTAGAGGCTTTATGGGACTAACGGCAATCTCCACCGACATGCAGCAGGCTCTGCTTTAGCTAGAGTGAACTCATTGGTATCAAACTAGATGACCTGAGGCAGAGAGGCAGGGATAAAAAAACAGAAGACAAATGAGGGTCATAATACTCCCAAGCACACAGGGGAAACAGGCTGAAACGCTGACACAAACGGTATAAGACGAACTGGCAACGGGCTGAGGAAAGGGGCAGGTATATATACACTGAAGGAAAATTGGAGATAGGACTGAGGGGCAGCGTATTAGGGGATCAGGAAATGAAGTGACCTGAAACCAGACAAGACAGTGAGTATCAAAATAAAACAGGAAGTAGCAAAAACATCCAGAAATACACATGAAACAAAACCTGACCTTATAAGCAGGAGCTAGAAATGACACCTTGTACAAATTACAGCATTAGTTCTCTGAGAATCTCTTTCATATCCAAGCAAAATTGGTATTGTAACTGAAATATCCTGAATGAATACCATAAAAATCGAATTGGGACCTTGTAAATTAAATTGGTTGTTGGAGCCATTTCATGGGCAGCCAGTGTGTGACGCTGTGGGTGGAAAAAGTTTATTTAAATGTGGCCTAATTGCTACAGCTGTGTTGCGCACAGCGAGGTCACCTTGGTTATGAGGTATGGTGGTAACGTGTTAAGATGGTTTTGGTATTATTTAAAATAAAAGGACTGACATATCCAATTTTAAGTTTCAGATTTTGGACAGTTATTTGAATAAAAATGGTTTGTTTTAAAGCATGCCTTCTACATTGGACCCAAGCATAAATTAAAGACCAGATGACAAATGTGCATCAACAGTGGCGATACCCAGTCCTACAGCCAGAGTCTCCACACCTCCTGCGCCAACTTTAGGGCCGGTAGTTTGTAGAACTTCTGTTCTACGGTTGTGGAAATGTAGTGCCAAAGGAAAGGACCGTTTAACGGCAAGGTAAAGTGGTAAAAATATTCTAAATATAGCCTACACTTAAACTGATAATGATTTTTTTAGGAGGTCCTTTATAGGTAGCTCAAATACGTTTTGCTGCAGCCCCCAACCACAGCAGTACATTGCCCGTCTGCTTCTCCAAACTGGGGGCATGCGACTGCCATCTACTCTAGAGAACACTGACTATGGATGAGTACCTCATACAAGCCCACATCAAAAGATCCAAACTACTCTTTTAAACCAGGGATAATCAATCTTTCACATCAATCTTTCAATGATGTGAAAGATTTTTTGTCAGGGCAGTTTTCTGACATGGCCCATGGGTGGAGTGCGGTGAGTAACATGACAGAGAAGGCAGGCAAGGCAAGGCAAGGCAAGGCAGCTTTATTTATAAAGCACATTTCAGCAACAGGGCAATTCAAAGTGCTTTACATAAAACATTAAAGCGTGGTGTGGTCGAAAACCCGACTGGAAGGCATCAAAACTGTTGTTTAGTGACAAGAAAAGGTTGAGTTGTTGAAAAAACGCTTTTTCAATGATTTTACTTAAAAATGGAAGGTTTGATATCGGCCTATAGTAACGTTTCTAGATTGTTCTTTTTTAAAAGTGGCTTTATGACTGCAGTTTTCAGGGCCTGTGGGAAGATACCTGAAAGAAGAGACGTGCTTACAAGCTGTAGAAGATCTAAAGCCAAACAATTTGAAACATTTTTGAAAATGCCCGTTTTTCCAGGTTTTTTTATTTATTTTTTTATTTAACCTTTATTTAACCAGGTAGGCCGTTGAGAACAGGTTCTCATTTACAACGGCGACCTGGCCAAGAAAATCGTAAGTGTACAAGACAACATATAGTTTCACATTCAACATAGTGCAAGAAAACAAAATACAATAGGAAAGGTACAGATTAAGTGAGGTGTAAGTAAGTCGATGGATATGCGAAAGTGAAATGATGATAACATAATATACATGAAATAGACAATCTATAACATTGCTGAGATGTAGTAAAGAGTCAGAAAACAATTAGTGCAAAATTAAATTGTGGGCAAGATAGTGATGCGGATCCAGTGATCAGTTATAATGCAGTATATATAAATAGATAGTCTATATGAATGCTGAGAAGTAGTGAAGTCAATATACAGTTAGTGCAAGATGTAGTCTAGTTAGTGATGTGGATCAGTAATAACACAGTAAACACGAACAAAATGTCTGTCAAAATGCTGAATATAGTAAAGGGTCAATATACAGTTAGTGCAAATATTTGTCTAGGTAGTGAGGTAGAAACATAAATAACACAGTATACATGACATGTCTATATGAATGTTAAATGCTGAGATGAAATAGAATCGTTGTACAGTTTGTGCAAAGTGTGGGCTAGATAGTGAGGTTAAACAAGCATAACACAAAATATAAGAATAGACAGAAATATTTAAATGCTAAAACGTAGTAAAGAGTCAATATATAGTTAGTGCAGGTTGTGGTCTGAATAGCGAAGTAGGTGTAGAAAAGAGTAGTAGATGTGCAAAAGAAAAAAGGAAAAAGATTTGTATGATAACAAGGTCTTGCAACAGTGGTGGGGAGAGATACAGTTTTGCATGCCAGGGCAGGAGCGAGATGCAAAAGCGCATAAAGAGATATGTGCAAAAGTGCAGTGGAGCTTGTCAGAGACAGTGGGATAGGGTGTGTGAAACTAATACATGAAAGATGAACGATTAGCACATGCAGTGATTGGACAGGAGCTTGGTCAGACGTGCTTTAAAAGGTAGTTAGGGGGATAATATCATGCACACAGATAATGGACCCACGAGGCACGACTCAGAAGGTAAAATACAATAGTTTATTTATCAAAAAATAAACTCAGCAACAGTGTCCAATAATCGACAGGCAATAGGGAAAAATCCAGGAGACAGGCAAAGTCCAAAAATCCGGGGAATCCAAAAACAACAGGTAACAGGAACACGGGAAAAACGCTCAAAAGCTGGACACATGGCAACAGACAATCTCGCACTGGAGAGAGGGGGGAGACAGAACTTAAATACACAACTAAATTAGACACAGATGCAACACATTAGGGCGGGACAGGTAATCACACAAGCTGGAAAAGAAACTAACAGGAAGTAACACAGACAACCTTCAAAATAAAACAGGAAGTTGAAAACAAAACAGAAAATGTAATACAAACTAAAAACCATAACTTGACACAGGGACAAAACATGACAGATAAGGGTTTTGAGTTTCAGGGTTTTTTGTAGCTCATTCCAGTCATAAGCAGCTATGAACTGGAAGGACCGGCGACTAAAGGAGGTGTACGCTTTTGGGGTGACCAAGGAGATGTAACTGCTTGAGCGGAGGTTGTGGACCGTGGGTAGGGCTATTGTGACCAGTGAGCTTAGGTACAGCGGGACTTTGCCAAGCACGGACTTGTAAATGAGTTGGTACCAGTGAGTTTGGTGTCGTGTGTAGCGAGGGCCAGTCAACTAATGCAGAGAGGCTGCAGTGGTGGGTGTTAAGAGAGGCTCTGGTCACAAAATGTATGGCACTATGATAGAGAACATCCAGTGTTTTCATGAGAGTTTGAGGCAGTTCTGTAAATAACATCACTGAAATTGAGAATTGGTAAAAATTTCATTTTCACCAAAGCGAGTTTGGCAGCGTGAGTGAAGGAGGCCCTGTTGCGGAATGGAAAACCGTTCCTGGACTTAACTTTAGATTGAAGGTGTTTTATGTGTTGCTGGAAGGAGAGGGAGCTGTCTAACCAGACACCTAGGTATTTGTACACTGTCACATTTTCTAATTCTAACACATCGAGCATGGTGATGCTGATCTTGTGGGCCGGGGTAGGCAGTGATCGGTTGAAAAGCATGAACTTGGTTTTGCCAGAGTTTAGAAGCAATTGGAGGTTTCGGAAGGAGTGTTGAATAGCATAGAAGTTCTCCTGGAGATTTGATAGCACATTAGCTAATGAGGAGCCAGATGTGTACCGGATGGCGTGTCTGCGTAGAGGTGGATTTGTGAGGGCACGGCAGCAAGAGCCACGTCACTGATGTAAAGGGAGAAAAGTGTTGGCCCGAGAATCAAGCCTTGTGGTACCCCAATAGAGACAGCCATAGTTCCAGACAACAGGCCCTCAGATTTAACGCATTGGACTCTATCAGAAAAGTAGTTACTGAACCACGCGAGACAGTCATGGGAAAACCCAAGGGTGTTGAGTCTGTCAATGAGAATATGATGGTTAACAGAGTCAAAGGCCTTGGACAGATCAATGTAAACGGCTGCACTGTAATGCTTATTGTCAATGGTGACTGTGATGTCGTTCATGACCTTGAGGGTGGCTGTGGTACAGCCAGGACCAGCACAGAACCCAGATTGCATAGCGGAAAAGACATGATGGGATTCGAGATGGTTGGTAATCAGTTTATTGACCAAGCTTTTGAAGACTTTTGAGAGACAGGGCAGGATAGATATGGGTCTATAGCAGTTTGGGTCAAGGTTGTCTCCCCCTTTGAAGAGAGGGATGACAAGAAGATGGCAAAGTCATTGCAGGTCTTGGTGGATAAAAGTTCAGATGCTACTGGTACTGGAGGGTTTGTTAACCTATCGACAGTAGCAAACAAAGCACGTGAATTATTATTGTTTCTAGCAATAATGTCAGCGAAGAAGGACTGCCTTGCATTCCTCAGTTCCAAATTATGAATGCGAAGTCTCTCTTTATAGGTGTCATAATGGAGCTGGAGATTAGTTTTTCACCACCTGCGTTCAGCTTTTCGACACTCTTTTTTTCTGTTCTTAACAGTATGGCATTTCTCCATGGAGATCTTTTCTTACCAGAGACAGCTTTGACCTTAGCGGGAGCAATGACATCAATAACATTTGTAATTTTACAATTGAAATTATCTACAAGCTCAGTGACTGAGACTCCAAAGAAGGCGGGTGTGGAGGAGAAAAGCTGAATGAATGATTCACTGGTGTTGTCTGTGATGTACCATTTCTGATTACCTTTGTTTGAACACTTTTGTGCCCAGAGATAGTGCCGTTAAAGAAAACACAGGAATGATCAGAGAGAGCAACATCAGTCACCACTACCTTGGAAATGTTCAGACCCTTGGAGATAATCAAGTCCAGAGTGTGCCCCATTGTGTGTGGGCTCTGTCACATGCTGAGTCAGTCCATAGTTCTCAAAAACACAACACAGTTCTTTTGTCCCTCTGTCCTGGGGGTTGTCAACATGAATGTTGACATCACCAGCAATAATTACACAGTCAAAGTTAATACAGATTATAGACTGAAGTTAGGGGGAGCTGGTGACCTATGGCGTCAGGATTATGTCATATCTCGCGAGCGCAATAAACATGCTCACAAGCAAGTTATATCACTTCACACACGCAGATATTATTCTTTGCGAACCGCTTCAACAATCAAGAGTTGTACAGGCAGCTGCGAGCGTGAAATAAGACAAAACATAGGGGAAAGAATGGTACCTGCGTGTATGAAACTAAGCAGCACGGAATCGTCGATGCTGCCACGCCCTCATGTTTTTTGCATGTGTTGAAGCGCTGCGAGTCAACCTCCTCTAACTAAGCTACAGCCAGTCAAAAGTTAGCATGGCAACTGCAGATGCAGGAGACCCATCGACAGAACTTGAACCCCCTCCTCTTTTGCTGAAGTCGCCGGTGTGGAAGTATTTTGGATTTCTAGTGAGTTATGTTGACAACGTTAGCCACAGTTTGCAAGCTCTGCTATGTGCGTGTACCATATTCTTCCACTGACATCACGACTAACATGGTAGGGCATCTCAGCAGGCACTACAAACCATAGATGTATCTATTAAACCAACAACTGTAACACAAACTACTCTTCCATCTTCATTTGGAATTAAACTTCCAAGTAACTCATCTCGTGCAAATGCAATTACAAGCACCTTTCATAGCCGCAGACATGCGACCTTATTCGGTGGTGGAAAACTCCGGTTTTAGGCATTTAGTTAGCGTGCTAGAATCACGCTACGTAATCCCAAGTAGAATGCATCTCACAGCTACGGTGATACCCTCCATGTACAATCATCTAAAGGAGAAAGTTATTGAAGGTCTGAGCAGTGCACATATAGTGGCTTTGACTACAGGTTGCTGGACCTCCAGAGCAACACAGAGCTTCATGACTGTCACAGCACATTACATTAATGATGACTGGTAAATTCAAAATCCAGTCCTTCAAACTCGCTCCATATAAGAAGCTCACACAAGTGAACATTTGGCAGAAGTGCTGATGGAAGTGGTAGTGGAATGGAAATTGGACAGACAAAATGCAATCATCTCTGTGACAACTGATAATGCAAAGAACATTGTCAATGCCTCACATGCAGCTGGATTGTCTCCACACATTGGATGTTTTGGCCACACTGTGAATGTGGCCTCCCAGAAGGGGTTGGAAGTAAACCACATTTCCCGTCTTTCGGGCAGAGTCAGGATTGTGGTCACTTTTTTCCACAGAAGCACTACTGCAGCAGCCGTCTTAAAGTCCAAACAAGACATGCTTCAGCTTCCTCCTCACAAGCTGGTTCAAGATGTCATTACAAAGTGGAACTCCAGCTATGACATGATCACATGCTATTTAGAGCAACAAGCTGCTGTCTATTCTGCACTTGCAGAAAAAATGCCAAAGACCTTATCACCCTCTCTGATCAAGATGTGACTGTTCTGGAAGATGTATGTCAGGTACTGAAGCCCCTGAAAACAGTCACAACCTTGATGAGTTCTGAACAGCAGCCTACTGTGTCATGCCCCTTCAACACACCATCCTGACGTCTATGAAACACAGTGACACAGATTCAACGACTGTAAAGGGTGTTAAATCTGCTATAGAGGCAAACTTTGAAGAGAGGTATTCAGACCCAAGACTTCAACAGTTTCTGAATGAGACCACTGCCTTGGATCCTAGGTTTAAGACTTTACAACACCTGGATGACATATCTCGGAATCTTCAATTGGTATGTGATGCATTTAGGCTAATGTGATGAAATAACTATGTTATTCTGTAAAGTAGTTTTTTTTTGTATTTACATAATTTCACAACTGTGTTTTTTGTGTGACTATTTCAGTCTCATGCCTCAGGAGAAGGGTCCAGCCAAAACCCTGCTGGGGATCCTGAAACTGTAGCTACCAGCGGAGGCAGCCCCCCCCCACCCCCCGGCAAAGAGAACAGCACTTAATGAACTGTTTGGTGATTTTTTCAGCACAGCTTCCACTGCATCATCATCAGCAACCAGACCTGACGAGATTCAGCTATACAAAATGTTTAAAGTAATTTCTGTTGATTCAAATCCAGTGAAATGGTGGAAAGATAATGCGCACCAGTACCCAAATTTGTCCAAACTCGCCAAACGTTATCTTGCTGTACAAGCAACATGTGTGGCAAGTGAGAGGTATTCTCAACAGCAGGGGACATTGTGACAGCTCAAAGAGCAGCCATCTCTCCAGAGAATGTGGACATTCTCATTTTCTTAAAGAAGAACATGAAAATATCAAAATCACAGTTGTCTTGTCTGCTAGAAATGTAAATAAACATATCCGTCTTTAGGAAGAACATGAAAGAATGAAAAAATACAGTCATCATTCTCAGGGGATACAAAGTAGTTATCTATGTGGTATATGTTCAACTGTTTGGAAATAGTTTGTTAAGACACTTAATTGTTCAGAGAAGACTATGGACATGGCTGTTTTATTGTTTTTGTTTGTTTTGAACTTGAATGTCATCTTCTGTGAAGAAGACTGCAGTTACAAAAGAGAAACTAGATGGCAGGTTATAGATATAAGTTAGTTACATTATGTTGTTAATAAATGTTTTAAATTTGACAATGTAGTGTGGTACATTGAGAACAAAGGTCAGATATTATATTGCATAAAAGTCTAGTCTAAAAATGGCATAGCAACCTGTGCTTTAAAAAATAAAAATATAAAAATCGAGAATCGAACCGTGACCTTAGAATCAAAAATGAAATTGAAATGAGGATTTGGAGAATTGTGACACCCCTAATATATATATATATATATATATATATATATATATATATATATATATATATATATATATATATATATATATATATATATATGTGTAGCAATAGCCATGGTAGCTACGGCTAGCTCTAATGTTAGAGATAAGGGTACATCGGCAAGGATTTACGAACATTTCAAAAGCAACGCACATATCCAAACAGAACGGATGACAGACACTTTTACATTCCTTTACTTACGGTGCTATTATGCGCTATATTGTTAATTAAGACAGTAAAAACAGGTTTTCGGCCGATACACCTCCGTGCTTCCTGAATGATAGCTGAGACTGGTAAGCACCTGTTGCGTCTGGGAGCCAATGTCGTTCAACTGGTCCGCCACGGCAGCCTGGAAAGTGTCCTTTCTTGCGTTGAGCTCCCAGACCCCCAAAAAAAATCAGGTTTGTGAACATTTGATAGAGCCGCTTGCTCTGAGTGTCTTTTCTTTGTGTCATTTCAACTCAGTCCTCTGAATGGACCGGCAAACCAATGGAGCAAAAGTTCTATTACTGGAGAAATATCGCCATTCATTCTAATAACTCCACTAAAAATAGGTTTCAAGATTAGTAATGCTGTTTACGCCAAATTCCTTCCCTATATATAGTAACATCAGACTATTTTTGGCAATTTTAGGTGGCAGAAGAGAAAATGAGTCATCCTCGACATTAGTTGTCTTTTGGTTTCAGAATGATGAAGACAGATGGAGAGGAGTTGGATACAAAACAGGATGTAGGCTCTACAGAATTATTCTGTCTCCTAAACTATCATGGGCAATGTTTGGGGACAACAATCATGTTTTTTTCCCCCAAATGTACAGATTTTTAGGCATTCCATTATCAAATGGCTTGAAAAGTGCATGTAGGCTAGCTGCTGTGAATAGAGCATCACCGGACCCCCCCCAACCCCTCAATCTGACTATTGTGATTACCATTGGATCAGAGTACTGTCACTTGGCTGCCTGTTCTGCCAATTTTCCCAGCCCTCGTCACATGACCAATTAATGTTTCCATGACGACTATCCAAAATTCTGATACCATGGAACCAGCACTGGAGTTTTTTTTTTTTTAAAAGTGTCAGACTGACCCCATAGAAAATGTGTGCCATATTCAGATATACCATTTGTTTAAAATTAAAACAAGTGAAATTAATAATGAATGTGATGTTTTATTTAGCAGAATTACATTATGTTCTATCCTAGCCAATATTTCTAAACAGATTTTCTATGCTGTAGCCTATTCTGCCACCCCACTTAACAGAGCCTGGAATCGCCACTGTTTAGTTGAACCAGTGAACTGTGTGCAGCGGTACCTCCAACTAACCCAGGAGTTTAAGTTTTTCGAGCTACTCGTGAACGCACCTTGCCGTAGTGTAGTGCTGGGCGCTGCAGTCAGCAGTCCAAACGGACCTGCCTCTTCAGACAGATATCCATGTGTGTCTCCACGCCTCGGTGTGCTCTCAGCCCGGCAGGACCGCTGTGTGACGGGATGGAGGACATCTGCTGTCAGCTCATTGCACCGGCTGCTTCACTGTCAGCTAGGACTCTGGGTGCTCTGCGCGTCTTTTGACAGAAACTACACCGTCGGGGGAATGCTAGACAAACTGTGTTGTTATACACATATAGTTTGGAGACTTATGAAGGTTAGCAACATTTAGAGTGTGTTGTAAAACTACAACACCAGCTGACCAGGAGGTGCTTTTGGTTTCCACGTGGATTAATCGACAGTTGTGCTCGCCTCTGACTTTTTTTCTTTTTCTTCCACAAACCGCGAAGCTGTCAGTGTCAGTGGAGAAACGGAGCGAACACGATGCACGCGAGCTGCTGCTCCCCCCGAACATGTGCAACAAGTTACCGCGTGCACACACCGGCCCACTGACCGACATTAGCCGCGCCTGGAGGTCTGAATCTGGCTGAAACATGTTTATCTTGTGGGTGCCGGTTAGCTTATTCCTCAGCTTCATCGTTTCTCAGACGTGGAGCGTTCAGATGTCGTGGGATAACTGGGACGCAGAGCTGCGCAACCGAGGGAATGAGTTCCATAAGCCGAGCTCTCAGCCACACATCGTGTTCATCCTGGTGGATGATCAAGGCTTCCGGGATGTTGGGTACCACGGCTCCGAGATCAAAACCCCGACTCTGGACCGGCTGGCCGCGCAGGGAGTCAAACTGGAGAATTACTACGTGCAGCCGCTGTGCAGCCCGTCCCGGAGCCAGCTCATGACCGGCAGGTACAACGTTAATGCATAGATCCTTAACTGTGGTCCTTTTATGGAGTTTACTGGATGTCATATCTGATAAATGGAGTCCAGGCAGACTGCCATGGATGTGTCAGAGGGTCTTTGAAATGAGAAGAAAAGCTTGGAACCCCCAAACTAAGCTGAGAGAGTAGGCCTACAGGTTATCATCCCTCTGACTGGGCCCATTCCTTTGATGTGATCATCAGGATTACAGCACACACTAAGTATTTTAATAATTGTCAAATGAGACCGTTATGGCATGGTTTGATCAGATCTCTCTGCTGATGTGATGGTGCAAATTGGCCCTGCAAAGATGAATTGGTTAACCGATTAGTTATCAACTATTTTAATAATCAAAGGAAAATTAAAACATCTGATTGCAGCTTGTTAAATGGGAATACTTTCTAGTTTCTTCACTCCTCTGTGACAGTAAATCTTGGACTTTGGGAAATCTTTTTCACCATCTTCTGACATTTTATAGACCAAACAACTAATCGATTAATTGAGAAAATTATCGACAGATTAATCCTCAATGAAAATAATCATTAGTTGCAGCCCTAGTGCAAATCCCAAGTGAAGTCAGTAAAATGTTTAGGGTGCATGCAAGTGTGAGATGACAACATGGATGGGGTTAACCATTAAATCTTAATTTTTTAAGGCTTTCACCTGTTTAACAAAATGAGCAAATAACAGGGTAGCCCACAGGTCAGTGTCCTGGGCCTACAGTGTCAGCTGTGATAAGCAGCTACAGATAATGAATGGATAAATGTTTTTTTCATTCCTGTCTGTCTGCAGTCAAAGTGTGTAATCCACCATTACTATGGAGCGTAGATAGAAGCCCCCCTATTTAGGATTGGGCATCTAAAACCGGTTTCAACTTGGAATCGTTTCAAAAATTCCAATTCCAATGGAATTGCTTCTTTATTGGAATCGTTTGGAAAATTTGGTTTTGAATCCAATCATTGGTTCCAAATTTAACCAACACAAGGTTTGGTTTCTGTAGCGACCACCGTACTTCCAGGTGCTTGTTGTGTTGCAGCCACGGAGCACAGTATGCGGCGCTCTAAAGTTTGGCTATATTTTAAGTTGAAAAAGCCTGGTAACAGTGTAAACCACCATTGAATCAAAATCAGATGTTCCTCTTATCTGTGAAATAAGCATGTGGCCCGTTTCAACTCCACCCCTCAAGGAATCGGAATTGAGAATCGATAAGAACCGGAATGGAAAAGAAGGATTGGAATTTGAATCAGAATTGTTCAAATCAAAACGATGCCCAACCCTACCCCTACTGCGCTCATCAAACCTGGATTTAAGGCTCAGGCTATCAATTTAGTCACTTAGTTATTGACACATATACCCATCAAAGCAATGTTTCTCCCGGGACAATGGTCTGTCTCCACTTGTCCTAACTTTTTCCGACTTGTAAAATATAGGGCTGTCAATCGATTAAAATATTTAATCTATTTGCAATATCGCATGATTGTCCATAGTTAACTCATGTAAAGCATATTATGGTAAACTCCAGCCCATCAAGCAACAACAGATGGGCAGCACTGCAGCACTTCTTGATTTCCCAGACTACGGAGCTGCCTAAGGCCCAAATAACAGAGCGTTAATTGCACACCAAAAAATTGTTTGGTGTTAAAAGGAATTTGCATTAACTCGTTATTGCGTTAATTTTGGCAGCCCTATTAAAAACTCTTTCATTTGTACAATGGGAACATAAAATGTGATCAGTGTTATTAGGTTTTCGGCCGCCTTAGCAAGACACGCCTGCCGCCTTAACTATCGGCACGTCTGTACTACTGAGGACGGATCATTTTAAATCAAACGGTGCCAAATTTCAGTACCCGAGAGCGCATAAGCACAAGCTTATCTGACGTCTCTGCATCGTGCACGGTTCGTCAGTCCACTGTTAATGTGCACTAACCGCTTACTGCCGTAGTGCCCACTTTACACACCTATGTTAAAACACTTACTGGAAACGACGAGGGGGATGAGCGTGACGAACGCAACACATGGCAGCTGATTGAACGATCGCGTCACGTGGTTCTTGCTGCTCCCGAATTTCAAAACAGACTCTAATGGCGTCTCGTTCTGAATACGATCTGATATTTTACGAAAATAATTCACCGAAACGTGTTTCTAACAACATTTTAAGCGAGAAATGGGCCATACAGTTGCTGAATCTGTCTGTTTTTTGATCGACAAAGGTCAGTTTAAAAGATTTTAGTCAGACTTTGAGAGGCTCCGAGCCGACCGCTCCTCAGGTGGCGTGTGGCGTGCTGCAGGTCACGTCATGCAGAAATGTCAGGTGGGAGAGATGAGGAAGGCTACCCGGAGTTGGAGGATGCGCTAGCATCGTATAAGTCTGGTGTGTGGGAACATTTTGGATTTCATGTTACCTATGATGACAGCGGAAATAAAACAATAGAACTGCCACTGTGTGCATGTATTGTGCAACATGCATTCAATATGCTAATTTTAGCTGAAGTATATTTCTGGAGTGTTAAAGATTAAAAGAAAAAATAACAACAACCGTACAGAACCGAAAACCGTGACCCTAAAACCGTGATACGAACCAAACCGTGGATTTTGTGAACCGTACCAGCCCTAGTGCCGACGGAGTGAAACAACGTGGACTTTGTTAAACTCACAGTGAGTCACGGCAATGCCGGTAAAGCGGCTGCAAGTGTGTTTACACTTTTTAAAACTCCACGGAGACAGCGTATATAACGGCGAGGTGAAAGCTGTCATGGTATGGGTTAACGTTAGACTTCCTATGTCACAGGCAGGCACCACTGTATTCACTATGCCCTGTTCACTAACTGACAGGCTGAGGTTGTCAGTAGTCCACCCGCCTCCCCTGTTCTGACGGCAAACCCCACCATACCACCTTAACTAACAAAGTTTCTGCGGGAAACGCTGCATGCACTCATCCAACTTTTTCAGTCCCAATACCGATACCTGGGCTTTGGGTGTCGGCCTGTGTTGAGGACCGATCCGATATCCCTATTTAATTGATAAGCTGTATGCCTCACTGTGGGGAAGTGACCTGAATCATTCTTTTATGTGTAAGGCAACATCAGGCTTGACTTAAGGCCCTGACACACCAACCAGACGGGCCGACCATTGGCAGAAAAGGCAGTCGGACTGATCAGTCGGGTCCCCGAGGTCCAAAAAGTGCCTCAGAACACACCGAAGAGACGGCGACTTGAGCGTACGCTCTGCACGTGTGCGAAACATAATACGTCTCCATAGCAGCCGGCGGCGCTGCTCTGTATTGTTTCCATTAACAGTCCGATTGTTTCCCAGAAAATGAAAACCAGCAGCTGATTGGACGAACGCGTCACGTGGTTCTTTTTTCTCAGGAAATTCACAGCCAGACTGTCACGGCAGCTCGTTCAGAATACGATCTCATATTGGACTAAAATAGTTCACCGAAACATGTTTCTGAAAACATTTTAAGAGAGAAATAGGCCATGCAGTTTCTGAATCTGTCTTCATTTCAGATCAACAAAGGTTAGTTTAAGATGCTCATCCGCTCCCCATTTCCGGGCGAGTCCCGACTGTCCTGTCTCCGACTGAACATGTCGGGTCGGCCAAAATGAAGGCCGACGGCTCCTCCAACGGACGACGGCATCGGACACACCGAACAGACTCGAGTCACCGACCTCGCCAGAAGGTCCGACGGCTGATTATCGGGCTGGTGTGTCTCCTCTCTTAAACAACTTTCCTAACTTTGTAAAGCTAAATGTAACAAATAAATACATAGATATTGTTGCAGAGGCTCACTAATTACAGGCTGGCTGCTCTCTGTTACAATCACATAGTGTACATCTGTTAAATGCACTTCCTATGTTCCCCCAACTCTTGATGTGAATAATGCAGTCTGAGACTGTTGGGGATCTATGTACTGCACTTTAATGTGTGTGTGGTTTTGAAAGGAACAATACCATGTTACAACAACTCACTCATAAATGCAAAAGCATTTCCACAGCTATTCATTTACACTGTAATTACAGAATCATAACAATGTATCCAGTAAATAAATGTGACAATGTACATTCCTCTGGACACACACCGGGAATGTAAACGATGGATCATCTGTGAAAGGTAGTAACACAACAAACTTGAACAGACAAATCAAAATCGTTTCGCTCCCGTAGTAGGTAGGGTTAGCTTAATCCTAACCCTAAACCTGTCCAGCTGGATAATCCTCTCAACAGACATATATATATATACATTTACTGAATTGTTATTTATTAATAAATCCTCCAAGCAGCTGACGTGTTTGTTAGCTACCTCAGCTACTGGTTTACCTGCATCATCGTGCTGCTGACGCATAATGTAGAACTCACACGTGTGACCAGACAACATAGAATTGAGTTGAATAGATTGGCCCCACTGTCACGATACCTGATCCAGCAGTTTGAGTCAGTATCTGCTAGGATCGTCAAAATTGGCCACAAGTTATGTCTGAGTATTCCTTTTTTTAAAAAAACATATGTTTGAATATATTGGAATATCTATTTGTGCACATTATGTCCATTAGAGAGGCAAACCAATACAACGGGAGACATAACTACTTGTATAGGTGTATTTATTTCTATATACCGTAAAACTTAATTTAATTACTGTAGCTCTCTCTCCTGCTCTCTGGAGCGTGTAGGAGGCAGGACATGATGCGGACCGTGATCACAGTTTGTAATTTGGTCATCAACAGCTGAGTCTCTTGCCGTTTCTGTAATTTGTCCGACGATTTCTGCGTCGCTTCTTACCGACAAAGTGCCAGAATCTCGTCTTCTCTCCAGTTGGTCATTTTCGTTGGCGTCTTTTTGGCGTCTTGTTCTTCACACTCGTTAGTACCCGTAGCGCGAGCTGCAGTGTCATCAACATGCCCACTGGCTCGCTGTGAATTCTCTGGACGACTCTCCCAGGAGTGAAGCATTCGTCCAATCAGGTGCATCCATTGCGGTTCGGAGGGTGGAGCCTGTTTTCTTTGCTTGTCAGTGGTCATTGAAGATAAATTGATAACTGCTAGTTGCGAGCCCATCAAGCATCCAATGCTGAGCAGAAGAGGGGTGGTCCATTCCTCCAAAACCCCCCCTGTAGACACGTACTGTTAGAGCATGATTATGTGGTGCAGTTGTCCAGATTTTATCTGAAGGGGGCTCACTGTGTCAGACTTTAAAAAACCCTGCTCCTCCTCCACAAAAAAGTTGGTAAGTGGGCAACTCATTGTTGTGTTTCTAATTGAAGGAGCAGCAGCGTTGCCTTACGCCGCCTTCACACTGGCAGTTGAAATCAGCTCCAATACAGCTTCGAAAACGACCAGAAGTCATTCATTTCCTATGGAGATTCGCAGACTGCATGCGAATGTGTCCGAACGAGTGCGGTGCGAAAAAAATCCTGTCAGTTGGTCATCCGGATGCGTTAACATTTTTTTAACTCTTATCCGACAATTCCAGCGTTGCTATGGTACTGATAAACAAACCTGCTAATGCTAATTAGTTAACTAGCAACAGACATCGAACTATTGACATTATACCGCTATATCACATTTAACCGACATGACATGTCAACGTCCTGGGCAACTTTTCTCCACGCAGCAGCCTTTCTATTTATATCTGTATAAGAGAGGTCATAGAGAATCGTACATTCAGACACTTATCAGTTGTTCTAGTCTCTCTGCCATTTTTGTGAGTTGCTTCCGAAGCTTTTCAACGGTGTAGTACGACGTCCGTTGGGGGCGTATTGCGTATTACGGAGCTGATTTCAACTGCCAGTGTGAAGGCGGCGTTAGCAACCACTTACAGCAAGCTGTAAAGAGACAGGTCTGGCTTTGTACTGTACTTTGCTTACAGTGTGTTTCACATCAGCAGTTTCCCTTTTTGAACATGCAGCTCTGCAGGGCTTCTCCTCCCCTGCCCCCTCCATCTGTTCCACTCCTTAGTAAAAAAAAAAGAGGAGGCTTGCTGGGCACCACGTTTTTTTGGCAGGTGTCCAAGAACATAATGAGAAAAGTGCAGCCACCGAGTAGTTCCTCTGCTCTCTGTACGCTGCTCCAACCTCTGACTGGAGCTACAGCTAACATCCATGTGGACTGTAGATATACTTATGTTTCCAGGCTTGTGTTGTGTTGTTGTGTGAATGGTTGCAGAGGAGTGTCTGAAAAGACACCATCTGACCATGTGTTAACATGAAAGCATTAGCTCTCTGTCAGCTGGACGCTCTCCAAAGCTCTGTGCCTAATTCAGTGGTCTTGCAGTGATTATGCAGTTGTGGAACCAGGATAGTCTCCAAGGTATGATTTGTGATTTGCAGGTCAAAAGACATCTCTAGGTTCAAAACTATCTAAATTTGGTTCAAACATGAACCAAAGTCACAGGTTGCATTTGTCTACCAAAAAGTGATGTTCCATCACAGATTGGTTTAGGCTTAAGTGGTTTGAATAGTTTTTAGAAGCCTGGAAAGAGAAGAAGCAACATTTAGAGAAATGTCTGACATTTCTTGTTAATCATCTGGTGTCCTGTGTAGATCACGGCTGTTTGGGAACTGGTTTAGGACACATGTATAACCATTGTTCATTTCAGTGTCTAGTTAGGATCTGTTTCACTTTGGAGGAATTAACAGTAAAGTGGTACTAAATGATGGTTTCATTGTTAAACAGCAGAGGAAAACCTGTAATTGTACTCTATTTGAATCATAGTCGTTGTTGAAAACAAGTGAAGGAGCATTCTCAGAGAGAGGCCTCTTTTTTATTTAATATAGGTTATTTAATGTAGACAATTTGATAATGTTTTATAGATATATATTTTCAAAACAGGGAAGGAAACCCTGTCTTTTCATCTCATTTGATCAATGTCTGTTTCGATATAAGTGCTTGTGACATCCCACATTTGGTTTTGACTCACAACTGAACATTTAGCACACTTTGTAAATTTATATCATGCATCGCCATTCAGCCTGTAAATGCCAAGCTAGTTTTGGTCCATATGGCCCAGCCCTAGCTCTAATGCAGGATCATGATGTGCTTTAAATCTGGTTGGTTTGTCAAATGTTATGGCTCAGCAGATAAATTACCTGAATACCCAGAGCCCAATTAGGCTATTATATATATAACTTAACCTTAATACTATGAACCATACAGACAGTTACATGTTATTAAAATCTCAACACTGTCTCCTCCTAATTCCTGTTAAATCATACTCTATAAGACTAAGGCTATCTAACGTTTTTTTTTCTGTTTTTGTTAGATCATTGTTCGTTTTTTAAAAAATATTTTAATCTGTGTTTTGGGGATCGTAAACACACTGTTTTGTAGGCTACTATACATGTCCTTGTTGCATTCATTAAGATCTTATCTGAAGTTTTCTAAACAACTCTGAGTTGTAGTTTAAAACTTTTGCAGCCAACTTAATAAAATCTCGGGTTTTATACGGGCTCAAGTTCATGAATACAGTTAATGGATACAGGCATGGAGAATGAGAACTGAAGGCTCAGTTAGCAACGATTAGCTCCGTTAGCGGTTAGCTCCGGTTAGCTCCATTATAAAGATATGGAGTGTATGAGACTGCCGCGGACAGGGGTAACAACCAGACTCTGATAAATGACATTCGGGGAGCTTCCACAGCGGTGTGGCCGCGGTGTTTCTACGGTTTGTTAATATTATTATTATATATACAGTTAATCCCACGACAAGACCACCACTAGCATGCTACTACTAACGATAGCCTCTGACCCTACAGTAGGGCTGAACGATTTTTGAAAATAATCTAATTGTGATTTTTTTTTTTTTTTAAATATTGCAATTGCGATTTAATATGCGATTATTTTTTAAGCTCTTTGTCTAACACCAGATTAGATTAAACAAACTGTTCTTTCCTGGAGGCCAGGCCTATATGTGATGATGAAATTACCTGATGCATGAATTTATATGAATTACCTTTTATTTAACTACTTCACTCACAGTAGTATATTGAGCACTGACCAAGCCTGGTGTAAACATTCATATGAAAGTCAGAAACTAATCACACAAACTAAAGTGCAGATTGCAGAAATATAAAATATACACTTAGTAATATTTAGATTATTTAATTATTATTTACTATAATAAACATATGTTAATAAAATAAAACCCTTCATTTTATTAAAATGGCTGTAAAAGTTTTAAACTACAACTCAGAGTTGTTTGAATGACAGAAATCAGCTCAAGGTACAGCGTAGCGTTAGCGTGCTAAGTTGATGCTTTCTCTGTGGAGTGCAGACTGATTTGCTTTTGCGAGTCACGTGATTAGGAAATCGCGTTTTAACATATCGCGATATTATTGCAAATGCAATTAATCGTTCAGCCCTACCCTACAGTCACATTAGCTACAAAAGACAGCGACACGCACTCGCTTGATGGGCGTTCCTGGGCGTGCCTAGCCTACTCCTGCTTGCTTGGCAAAAGTAAACAGAAATTCTTTGGTGCTACCTTCAAGCACGTCTTACAAGTCACTTCAGAGGTATTGTCAACAAGTCACAAGAACGATGTTTTTGGATTTAAAAGTATTTATTTCTTGATAGGGGAAACAAAATATATGAGATAAAATGCCAAACATATCAGATATATACAGAAATATGATGTCCTGAAGCATTTTCCACCATTGAAAATGAATTTCAGCCTGCCGCTTTGTCACTGTCTCTTGTAGCTAATGTGACTGAGGGGTGAGCCTGAAGTGCAGCTGGAGGCCGCTGGTATTTGTGCGCTGTAAAAAAATACATTGTTGATTGTGAGAAAATGTAATTTGGATGTTATCTACCTGGTCGGGTCTCACTCTACCTGGGCGGTGCGCCCAAGTACAACCTATGTATGGAAAACACAGTATTAATAAAACGGCTTACTTTGACCTTTTATTGCATTCCAGTGGAGTAATGTTGGCAGTTGATTTCTGGTGGGTTTACTTGCTGTGACTGCACACCCTGGGAAGCAGCAGGACATTTTGTACAGTAAGAAGTTGATAAGACTATGGTCAGAAGTAAACCAAATGAGAAAATAGGATCCATGTTAAAATGGCTAGAGTGCTTTTGTTTTTTTGGTAATTTATGAAGATATGAACTTAATGAATTGATAAAACGGACCTGGCAGATAAAGAGAAGCAGTTGTGTACAGCTGCTGTTGGAACCGTAGCAAAGCACTTTAACCTTCCAGTAACAGGAGCTTAGAAAAGATTTCCATGCTGTCCACCCCCTGGGAAACTCACAGCATCAGAAAAAATTCAACCTGTCTGGTTTTCTTTAAGCTGCCCTGATGAGATTAGAGGCTTAGAGACAGAGCTTTCCTTCAATGTAGAGTTATTGTGCTTTTCAACCCCATCCCACTCCCACTGATCTTTACTGATCAACAGAGGTGGGTTGCCAAAGAGGAGGGCAGAGGTTGCTCCTCCGGGCAGCACCTACACTTCAAAAAATGTTAAATATGTTTGAAGAATGTACACATGACATGGTGAAGCAATATTTCTGAAACCTTTCCACTTTTTTTGGGTCCTTTTGTAATTTAGTCAACATGCTTCTGGAGTGTCAAAGATGAATGTTTTAGAGTCAACGTACCTGTCTAGACAAATCCAGCATGTGGACTTTCTGGCAAGTTCCATACATCATAAATACACCTTTCACCTCTTGTATCAGCCGCTAAATCTCTAACCCTTTGCACACTCTTGTTGACTCTTCAGTTAAACACCTGCAGGTAAAAGTGGAGTATATACAAGTGGCCAATGCACAACGCCTCCTAAGTTTTTCTGATAATGATTTTACTTACAGTAGGGTATTATTTTTTCTTAGTTGAGGAGAAGTAAGAAAAAAACTAAGCTGCTTAAAAATATTATGAATATTTCACAGTTGCCAAGGTGCTGGAACACCGACCCAAGATTTGTTTTTAGTTTGTATTGCTAAAAACACAATGTCTGAAATGCAAAGGGGAAAAAAAAGTTAGACTGAGAGCATTTGAGAATCTACGTACAACTCTGCATACCTTGGACTTCACTTACTCCAATAACAGACTGGAAGAACAGTGGCAAAGAAGCAAAGTGCAGTTAGTAACTGCAGGACAGCAGGGAGTGCAGCTGCACTGTGTTGGGTGCTTCAAATCCTGTGCGAGTTTGTTAGCCAACGAATAAACTAAGTACTGATTTAATCTATAATCTCGAAGGTTGTTCCTGCCCCAAAACACTCTTTTTAGAACAATATATTAAGCCATAACAAGGTTTATCCTGCATAGAGACCTTTTTGGTGCCCCCTGAAGAGGTTTTAGCCAGCGCAGAAGGAAAATCACCAGTGCCAAAACGTCTTTGACTTCCAGCCGCCAACTCCCCTGTCATCCACAGGCGATATATTTTACACACGCGGCTGGCGCTGATAAGCCAGCTGCTGCGTTGTTTTGACCGGAGTTTAGAACGCCAACACAAAGAAAGATGAAGATGACATGAGGGACATCCAGCGGAATTTCCGCTGGCACTTAAACAATCCTGGAAATGAAACGTTGCTATAGACTAGGCTTTACCGAGCGGTGACCATGCTGATGTCACGTGACCAGCCGGCAGTCTCCTAATTTTTGTATGATATCATACGAACCCATTCATGAGAATGCGTTGGTATATTCAACAGCGCTGACAAATTAGAAACGCGTACAAATAAGCTACACGTATCACTGTACACCTACAGTAATAGTTAACTTATGTAAGTTACTGTGTAGCTGACTGGATTGAATGTTCCAGGTGTCTGTCTGGATTCAGTGCGACATTAAAACACTTCCCTCTAAAACACCTCAACACTTTTGTGCTCCGATAGAGGTGTGAATCTTCACTGATCTTTTGATTACGATTATCAGGTCTTCGATTCGATATCTCGATGCATCACAGTGCATCAAAAACATTTTTCTATTAAAGCCATATAGGATATTTGACTTGACAAGCTTGCATTGTCAAGTGCAATGCCCAAGTTGCAATAAGTAACTTTAGACTGGAATGATGAAGTGTTTGGGTTCATTTCTTTAAGGTAGCCACTGTAGTATACCACCCTTCTTTTAACCTGCAAATTCATTGTGCTGTAGAATAACTGACCCCAGACAACTCTTTAACAAAAAGGGTATTGTTTACTGAACGATAACTTAAATGTACAAATAATATGTAGCCATTAGATTGAATAACAAAAAAAAAACATAAAACAAATCACACCCTTCAAATATGCTAACTGCAATATTTCTTCAAATTATATTACACACAACTACCCCTTTACCCGTTTCTCTATCAGTTTCCACTTAAAACACTCAAAATTATTCCTCCTTACAGCAGTTTCAGTTACCACACACACACACGCGCCAAGAGGGAAAAAAAAATGTTGCGGGCGTGATGGTAGCTTGTGTGGACGTGCAGGACGTTATCTTCAGTGACGCAAACACACAGAAATCCAACTTACAGTTAGCTGTTAGTCCAAGAAACACAGCTCAAACACGAAAACGAAAAACCAGTCACCTGCTACGGCAAAGTCCTCTTCAGCAGGGAAACACGCTGTCGTCCTCTCCGGTCCGAAATCAGCGTCCTCCGAATCAGTAACTCTCCGCCCTTAGTTCCAACTTTAGCTAGTCCGTTAGTTCCAACTTTAGCTAGTCCGTTAGTTCCAACTTTAGCTAGTCCGTTAGCTCCAACTTTAGCCAGGCACACTAGCACAACGTTTGTACTAAACCACTGCTGTTAGACAAGAAAAGTGTCGTAGTGTAGCTACACCTCTTCAGCTTCGTTATTCCACTTAGATCTTCTCCAAGCTAACTATTCTGTGTTTGTTTGTGTCTCTGTCTGTGTGCATGTCTGCCTGTCTCCGTTTGTCTGTCTGTCTGTCTGTCTGTGTGTGTGTGTGTGTGTGTGAAACGGGTTAGGCTACTGAGAATGTTATTTTTCATTTGAATGTTTATGCCGCGGCCGGAAAATTAACGAGCGACGTCATTGCGTTATATGGTCGGCCACTGCATCGATGCAGCATCGTCCATGTCTGCATCCCGATGCATCGATTTACTTGATTTATTTCAACACCTCTATTACATAATTGCAAAAGGGTTCTCGACTGTTGTAAAAAGAAGTGGCTGATCTTTAATGCAGTGCCCATTATCAGCAACCATTCAGCCAATGTTCCAAAGGAACATTCTGTTTACTAATCTGATTTTAAAAGGTTACATTGGAGAACTCTTTTGCAATTATGTAAGCACATAATGTAATCTGAAAACTGCTGCCCTGGTTAAAAAAACAATTTGTAAGTATTCAAGGAAATATCCTAAGGACAGGACTTAACCTGCAATTTCCACCAACTGTGGAACGGCTGCGTAACGGCTCCGCTGAGTGTCGGCTCTGTGCTCCGCCGTCCTTCAATACCTACCAGGTCCGGATTTGTTGCGGAACGGCTGCGAGCATGATTGACAGCTGAAGTCACGAGGACCCACAAGATCTCGCGAATTCACGTATAATTCCATGATGAGTTTGTTTCCAACCAGAGGAGTAGAGGGGAAACGACTCTGTGCTGACCTGCTGAAATATGATCCGCCATGAGCACGGTGTATTTTATTTTGAAAATTAACCAGATGTTTTATTTTGTTTCTGTGCTCAACTTCCTGTCCCACACAATCTGCCCTGTGCTAAACTGCTGCAGAGCTCTCCGGCATCCGGCAAAAATAGAAGCTCTGCATATCTGCTCCGCAGGGCTGCGGATCGCTGGAGCTGGGACAGAGTCGGAACGCAGCCGTTCCGCAGTCAGTGGAAATACACACATTGACTTTAATGGAAACCTAATGACTCCGCTGCTGTTCCAGTGCGGCTCCGCAGCTGTTCCGCAGTTGGTGGAAATTGCAGGTTAAGGTGAATTTTCTATAGCTGGTTTAACATCTCTATTTACATTGCAGACAAGGCAACCTGAACTGTACAGAATGTCCTAATCTTGTCTTCATAGTCACCCTGCCCACCTTCTCTTTTGGCCACAGGTGTTTAAGATGCAGTCACTCCTGTCAAGCAAAGAAAAACATATTTGAAACTGGGATGCACCAAACCCAGATTTTTGGTGTTCAGCCGATTTATACCGAACCGACTGGTTAAGATTCTCCCGAACACCAAACCGAAATCTACTCCCATCCTCTACGCCCATCTTTTATCTTTTATTTAATTTTTAATTTAATACATACTGTATACTCTGTACATATACTTATAATTAACTTATATTGTTTATATTCTATTTAGAGAATGTGTGACATGCACCAACAACACCAAAACAAATTCCTTGTATGTGTTAAAAACGTACTTGGCAATAAAGCTTTTCTGATTCTGATCCTCAGTCCATTAACACAGTAAACACATTAATGAAGTAAACAACGTCCACAGCCTCTAAAATAGTTAAATGTAACAACTTAATGTTGAATATACACGCTTTTTTCACATCGTAGGAATCGCTATTCATATTATTGCCAGCTGAGTGACAATTTTGTTTGCCAAATTTTCGCTAACCAGTGTATGATGAAGGCATGTTGGGTGGGTGAAATTAGAAAGCTAACATTAGCTAACGAGCAGCAGTCGCTCCGCTCCCACTGTAGGGAGACTCATTTGCCGAGAGAACAGCTGACAGGCCGGGAGAGGAACTTTCTGGTTAACACAAGTTTTGAGCTGTGACTGTCCTTCCTTATCTGAAGTTGCTGCATTTTGTCTGCTGTCTGTAGATTCCTTCATGCACAACTCATACGCAAATGTCTTAACAGCGGCGATGTTATGTATTGTTTAGGCTTCTTGCCCCCACGAGACAAATCGGCATGGCAAATTGAACATGTAGCTGGACTTGAATCATCTTCTTTTGACTCAAAGTACTGCCAAACAACACTTTTTCTCACAAGTTCCATTTCCACTTTCTCACAGCTACTGCATCGAATGCTCCACCTACGTAAACACCTTGCTGTAATCAACGGCGCCGTCATTACGTCGACCAGCATAGTGTAAGCGTAACTCTACAAAGAGTAGAAGTAACAAGAGGCTAAACTCAATAGATCGTTGTGATGCGTTCAATCCAAGATGGCGGAGCTGCAGCTCGGTCATGGGTGCGTTTGTTGCAATGGAACGTTCTATTGAGTTTCGCCTCTTGTTACTTCTATACTCTTTAACATTTGCCTCTTTTTCTCGAGTTTGGTCTCATGTTACTTCTCTTTGGTAGAGTTCGGTTCGGTGGAAAAAAATTTGAAAGTTCGGCAGAACCCGAACTCTGGGTTCGTTGCATCCCTATTTGAAACAAAATTAAATTTCTCCTACATCCCTAAATGAATTATTGTCCATCAACAAACAAAAGATAAAGAATGCACTCTGGCGTCCCTGGGCAATAAGTAGCAGGCCTCAAGCAAGGACTGCGGCTTGATTCCAAAAAGCTCTTCTGTCATCCTTGAACACTGTGCTCTTATATCGTAGCCCACTGGACTGGAATCTGGTCTTCAACCACAAGGAGAATGGGGTTGTGTATTTGCTCAAAGCAGCTTTTTTTTCACTCGCTATAACTCTGGCTCCTACTTGTTCACACACTTCCCATCTGTCCACACTTATCTCAAACTCATCTTAGCCTCTCACTCACCCTTTTCTTGTTGTTTCAGTGCTGTCTCTCTTTCCCTTCCCTTCCTCGCCCCACACCAGTCTGTCCTGGAACTCTGTATCAAGCTGTGCAAAGATGTCCCGAGCAAGTGAATGTTTGGGGTGACGAATAATCAAGGTTTCTGAAGAAGTTTGGATTTGCATTTGTTTAATAGGATGTCCTGAAAAAAAGAGAACACAAGGCCAAGGCAGGAGGAAACTTAATGGAGATATTCAGAGATAGCAAGGAAGTAAATGAAGAGCCTGCTGAAAAGAAGAGCAAAGTAAGACAAACTACTCCGGGGATGACTTTGATTAAATGCAGAGCGCAGAGTTGAGCCTCCTTATTTGAACCATATGTGAGGAGGACGTGGAGCAGGAATACACGAGAGGGCCCCAGCCTGGGCAGCTGGTCTGCTGGGGAACCTCCACAACCTCAGCGGCTGGATTGGTGGCCAATGCACTTGTCTTGTGGGACTGTCTTGTGATTGTTTGGAGATTTGAATTTAATGCTTTGTGATTTGTTGACCTTGTGGCTCAACGCTTGTGTAAATAAACTAGAGAGATAGCGTGATTATAGCAGTGTGTAGACTATAATTTAGTCTTTACTCAAGGAAGGCAACAGTACACTTTGGCATGATAAGATAGGGAATGGAGCCACTGTAGAAATATTTCCCTGCTTGTACGTGGCTTGAATCCATACTGGATAAAGGATGCAGAGGCTTTCTATTCATTCAGGCCCTGCTTTGTTTTAAAAGAACCCATACATTAGTCACATTGGACATGTGGAAGAACTGCTGGGCAGGAGGGAAGATCCCCAGAGGGCAGTAGTTACTGCAGTCGTTTTTAAGGCCTCATAAATACATAAAACCTAGAACTGTCCACCAGGTGCCCCAAACCCTGCACATTCAAGACCAAGTTCCCTTGTGAACTCCCTCATATGTCAAAGAGAAACAACTCAGGGATACATTTAAAGTCTTTGCACTCCACCTTATACCCTTCTCCTTCAAGACCTTGGGCTGGTTTGATTGATTTGTGGAGGAATCACAGGCTGCACTTAGCATGACATTCTCATTACACGGCTGTAACCTTTTGGTATGTGAACACCACTAAACCTGCAGGAGCTGCAAAAGAATGGGTTGGGGCTCTAAGTGGTCAAGTCTTACACACACACACACACACACACACACACACACACACACACACACACACACACGTCTTAATGAATTTGCACATGTGGGTTCCATATATTTAATCCTGTCTGGGTCGCATCATCTATTTTTTTCACTGCAGGTTCTACAAGGCCTCATTTTCTGAATCCCATTGCTCTCCTGGCATTGATGCAAAAGTGATTGACAAATAAAAATAAATGAAGTGAAGGGAAAAGTGGAAAAACAATCGTATAAATGGAATGAATACAAAAGTAGATTGAACATAATGGAGCATATTCCATCCAAAAGTCATTTTATAGACATTTATTGGCTAGTTACAAGACTTGGTTCAACATGTACTATGCTTGTGGAAAGTCTGGAGAGATTACGGAGAACAAGGTTTTACAAGTACTCACTTTTCATCAAGTTAATTATATATTATGTGGATCTTTTCAACAAAAAAGTGGAGTAAACAAGCTTCTTTTTCCTAAAGAAACATTCCCATGCCAGGCTTGGTTGACTTGTTGTTGTCTTACCCTCAAAAACATGTTGCCCTCAATTCACTTTTTCATTACCATCCCTTTCTTAGTTCACTGCATTCAAATCTCGTCGCCTAATGACAGACCAACAATGCCTCCTCTATCCCCCAGTGTGCATGTCTCCCCCAGCCTAGACCACCAAGTGACAAGACATTCTTCTCATCGCCATATGAAACCAAGACTCTCTCTTGGCTCCCACCAGGGCCAGTGTGGTCTCAATTTGAATTCACCGACCTGACCTCAAAGACTTGCATGAATAGAGGTATCAAATTCGGAATTGTGCCGTATTATTATCCTGAGGAGTTAGTGACTAAATATTGTAAAGGTCCTGGGAACCAGCTTTCAAAATCTGTTGGAATGATTATTGCCAAGTTGTAAACATTAAAGTTTCCAAAAGATTTGGAGGCATCAAACCCAGATGACATTTTGTTTTTAGCAAAGCACAGTGCAGAACAGGCAGTCATTCTCCCTAGAGAACAAACGGTTCTGCCACCAAGTTCCTCTCCGCCAATTGTAGCTGGAATTGAAATACAGCAGATCTGAGGTGGGTCAGTGGTCAGGGTTTCCCCAAAGAAATTGTTAGTTGAGGTGGTACGGGCTGAGCTGTATAAAAAAGTTACCTAGTTAGACATTAAATATGGTTGTGGCTATAACACCCACAGTCTATCAATTCACCACACGTAATCATTGGTAATGATAGCTCATTCATCATCAAATGTCTGAGAGGTATCTCATATGGACAGTACAGTTTAAAGAGGGCTTCATGATGATGTGCTCCATGAAAATCAAAAGCAGTGGGGGAAAAGTACCTTTTAAATAGTATATTAGACGCCGCCACCTCCATTGTTTCCAGTGTACATATGAAGTACAATGTGGTGGCTAGCGAAAGTAATTATGGGGTGGCTGTCCACTAATCGGAAGGTCGTGGTTTTGATCCCTGGCCCCTGCTGTCAACATATTGCAGTGTCCTTGGGCAAAATACTGAACCCCAAATTGCGGTGTGTTAACGTAAATGTAAATGTCTATTGCTCCCCTCCTGATGAGCAGGTGGCACTTTGCATGGTAGATTTCATCTGTGTATGAATGTGTGTGTGAATTAGAGTTGGGTACTATTCACATTTTTACCCCTGAAATTCAGTTCCAGTGCCCAACGGTACCTTTTTTCAGTACTTTCTCCGTAATAACAAAAATTTATTTCAGTTGTAAAAAAATTCAACATTTTGTTATTTATTTAGAACATTTTACACGCCACACACAAAAAACCTCCCCTCCCCTCTCACACCCATCCATACAACCTATTAAATCAAAAAAGTATTAATTTCTTACACTGCACTGTAACTTTTATTAATGTTTTTGTATCTAATTATATTTTAGCTTGTTTTTATTTTCTACCTCTTTCATGACCGTTTTAATTGGTCTTTAATGTTTTATGTAAAATGATTTGAATTGCCTTGTTGATGAAATGAGCTATATAAATAAAATTGCCTTGCCCTACAACCTCAGCCTGTCAGTCTGTCAACAGGGCATAGACCACACTTGCAACCGCTTAACGCCATTGCCGTCACTCACTGTGACTTAAACAATCTGCAGAGACGACATAGTTTGCTCTGTCTGCACCACAGCTCTGTGTGTGGTGCTCTCTGTCAAACATGCATTGACATAATTCTGTAGCTACCCTAAAAAGTACCATGTCCGGGACCCAAAACTATATATGTATATTAATGCAGTTCATTTACCATTAATTACCATTCTAGGCCCCATGAATGTCCAGTAGTAGGACTGAAATTGCCATAGACATAGCCATGCTTGCATAGCTAAAAACTAATCTCACAGTCTCACTGGTGAACAACTTCATAACAGATCTGTCTAGCCTATCAGTGTTTAGATTATCCTGATCTCCTGACATTGTTGAATCAGAAATGTAGATACAAATTATTGTAGCCGTCTGTGGGCACTCAGAGCTAGTACCTCATATTTGTACAGAGACCGGAAGAAAGAAGGAGCTTTTATGGAGAAAAGTAAGCGAGGAAGTTAGACTACCTTAGTAAGTCCTGAAATTATGTGTCTGTTGTTGTATTGATGGAGCAGCTACAATGATAGCATAGCTCTGATTGATTTTTACAAATCTTCATCATGATGTTGTTATTAGTCTCGCATTGCCAGACCTTCCTCCACAGCGCTGCGGAGGAGGGTCTGGCGAGTCCACACAGCATTCTGGGATGGGGGAAAAACGTGCTCTGGTTTATTTCATTAAACCAATCACAATCGTCTTGGGTGGTGCTAAGCGCCGGACGGAGCCATGGTGCCTCTGCAAAATAGCCTTGGGAAGGAACTTGTTTTGGTGGAACATGTGTACGTTCAAAAGTAGTTTTAGTCGTGCAACAGAAAACTGAGATTGGACAGATAGTCTAGCTAGCTGTCTGGATTTACCCTGCAGAGATCTGAGGAGCAGTTAACCATAGTCCTCAGAAATCCACCGGAGGTTAGAACACCAACACAAAGGAAGCCCAAGGAAAAGAATATCCGGCCTAAATGAGTGAAATCCGGCGGAATTTCCGTCTGCAACGGAGCAATCCCTGAGGTGGAACATCATGGATATAGACTATGTTGTTCTTAATGTTTCTCCGTTTATTGCGATTAAATCACAGCAAAATCTGTACCTCAAGTGGCGCTGGATGTGTCCAGACATTATGTTACTTCCTGGCGAAGGCAATGAATTTCACCGAGCCGTTTGCTCTTCCGGATGATGTTATGAATCCAGACAAGACACAGTTGGATTTTGCGACGTGTCTGGGACTTCCACAACCAGTACAAAGCAGCAATATTGGTGCGAGTAACGCTAGTTAACAGAAATGAACACAATATAATCCTGAGATTAGACTCACAGGGATAACAAGGAGCGAATATTCTCTTTTCAGCCGGTCTGAACACACCATGAGTGTGTGAACCTGCACATGCACACACAATAATGCTAATGTGGTTGAACAGAACTTGTTCGCCATCCTTCTGACAGACTAGTGCTGTGTCAACCCATAAGGTCAATTACTCTGGAGAGAAACCAAATGAGGCATTGTTCCAGACTTTCATTTGAAAAAACAATGCAGATTTCACTGTTTACAAAGCCAGGTTGTTAGGGCTGTAACGATCTGCGATATGAAATGGGTTTGGATTGCTGTAATGATAGTGGCTGACTGCTAGCTGGCTGGGGGGCTGACTGTGGATGTGTCCCAGGGCTGTTGTCAGCTCTCATCCCGACTGAAGCCTTTAGCGCCGGGAGAGTGAGGCAGACAGACAGGGGTGTGCTAGCTGGCTAAATTACCATTAGATTATTGGTCTATCTATACAGTTAACATTACTGAAGAATTCGTGGGTTAGCCCAGAGTTGTTAAACGTGGTCAAAACAATCATACTGAAAATAACTGAGCGTGTTGAACGATGTTGTAATCTTATGTTACCCACCAAGAATTAGCTAACGTCAACCAGCACCTTTATAGTAGGCTAACCTTAAAGCAATACCAAAGCACTTTTCCTCTTCTGTCCCCCTACAGGTTGGAAGTGGAATTGTCCATTACCATTACCATTATTCTTATGTCTCATTCGAACTGGCAAACTTGCATAGTGCGTTTATAGCCGATAGAGGGCTGCAAAGCGAATGCAGAAGTGCCGTTCACCCTGTTACGAGTTAATGAACCACTGAAACGATTTTGGAAACATTTCAAGGTACAAAAGAATCTTTGGTGTTGGATCGATCAATATTGAAATCAATCAGTATCAATAAATAAGGTCTCTGTTGTATTACTGTGTTGCAAAGTGGCATATAATCAATGACAAAATGATGCCATGTGGCAGAAAAAAAGTTGTATTATGTTTACGGAGTATAACTCTCCTCCATAACAAATTTTTATTGCTGATGATTTAAATCAACGTAAGTTTTTATTTTTTTTTTTAATTTTTTTTATTACAGATCATCCTATATCATGCCGAGGTTAAGAAAACATCACCAAACTGAAACAGAAGCATCTGTAAGCTTCCTGAAATACAAGGGTTAATCCTTAGGGTAACCCTAACCCTAAATACAAGCTGTTGGCCTAGCCTGCTGTGCTACATGCAGGATAGTGTGCATGTGTTTGTAGTTGCAGTATGTGCTTTTATGTGGATATTTGGAATGTTTACTGTATTGTTTTGGTTGAGTAGGATTTGAGTTGTAAATCACATGTTTATTGCTATGTTTGGAACGTTGCACATACCACAAGCTGGTCTAACCCCTGATGACTTTTGCGTTCTCAAGGGGCAATGGAGGTTTGCTAGGCCTGACCACCTTATACCACTATCCAACTGAATCCTCCTCTCTGGAGACCCTGAACTAGAAACTGATCTTTCCCTGGTGACAGTTTAACTGCACACCACTAATCTCAGGGGAAAGCAATGAGGGCCAAAAGAGGATAGAAGGAGAAGAGCTATCTGGCTACATCAGTTCCTTGTGTCCTGGGTGTCTTGCTTTCACTCAAAGCAGACGTGGGGAGTCGGGCAGAAATGAAGTTGGGTGCTCATTTTCGCTCAATGGTGTTTTAAGCCTCCAACGTCGCCTTCCAGGCAGCTAACCTTAACCCTAAACATAACCATTACTGCTCTGCCTGGAAGGCGACGTTGGGGGTTTGAAACACCAAACACCCTCATTGTCCTTGTCTACTGAGAGCTGTTTTCCAAAGCCAGCTGGGTTGCCTCGCTGTGGGCCAGGAACACAGTCAGTCTCCGTCTCGATGATGACAAAGTTGACTTTGCTCTTTTAAAGTCAGACCACTAACCCCACAGCTCATCGTTTTAATTGATTTAATTTGAAGTTGCAGCAAGTAGTCTACTCAGTACAATTGCCAAATATTCTTTGAAGAAAAATGAGCCAATAAGACTTAGTCTTCACAGTTCCAACATTTTTGACCTGATCTAAACTGGATCCAAAACCTGTGAAAAACCTACCGCCTTAACCTGTAGTTAAGTGTTAATAGTTTAAATGTAGTTTGAACTCTAGTAGTAATTCTATGCCACAGTGAAGTTGTAAATAGTTTCCAGACAGTGTTGTTTATTATTATTTCTAACATGTAAGCCTAAACTGGTTTGAAATAATGAAAGTAAAACAAATGTTCATCCAATTTGCTGACCAGCAGTTTGTTATTAGGCGTTAAAAGAGTAAAGAATTTAAAATAATATACTGTTCCATATTGGTCTTTTTCTGTGCAAACATTGTCTGTTTTCCATACAAACTTTGCAAAATCCTGATTGCTTAATGGCAGGTGTGTGTGTGTGTGTGTGTGTGTGTGTGTGTGTGTGTGTGTGTGTGTGTGTGTGTGTGTGTGTGTGTGTGTGTGTGTGTGTGTGTGTGTGTGTGTGTGTGTGTGTGTGTGTGTGTGTGTGTGTGTGTGTGTGTGTGTGTGAACCAAAGAAAGGTAATACTAATCTACAGAACAAATTGTATATTTATAAAATGAATTTTGAGTCACCATGATTCATGTTAAAATGCATAAAATAAACATGACATTTTTATAAAATATGAATAAAGACATCCATTTTGTTGGTCATTAAGTAATGCACCATATTATTACATTTAAAAGTGCATCCTCATGTAGGTGCACCGGCTGCATGTAGCCTCTCCCCCCCATCCATAGTAGTTTGCATTGGTTCAGGGCTCACTGAACTCACTAGTGGCTGTAGCCAGTGATATTAAAGACAACACAATTAAAATACACTATATATATATATATATATATATATATATATATATACAGTGCCTTGCGAAAGTATTCGGCCCCCTTGAACTTTTCGACCTTTTGCCACATTTCAGGCTTCAAACATAAAGATATAAAACTGTAATTTTTTGTGAAGAATCAACAACAAGTGGGACACAATCATGAAGTGGAACGAAATTTATTGGATATTTCAAACTTTTTTAACAGATAAAAAACTGAAAAATTGGGCGTGCAAAATGATTCAGCCCCCTTAAGTTAATACTTTGTAGCGCCACCTTTTGCTGCGATTACAGCTGTAAGTCTCTTGGGGTATGTCTCCATCAGTTCTGCACATCGAGAGACTGAAATTTTTGCCCATTCCTCCTTGCAAAACAGCTGGAGCTCAGTGAGGTTGGATGGAGAGCGTTTGTGCAGCAGTTTTCAGTTCTTTCCACAGATTCTCGATTGGATTCAGGTCTGGACTTTGACTTGGCCATTCTAACACCTGGATATGTTTATTTGTGAACCATTCCATTGTAGATTTTGCTTTATGTTTTGGATCATTGTCTTGTTGGAAGACAAATCTCCGTCCCAGTCTCAGGTCTTTTGCAGACTCCATCAGGTTTTCTTCCAGAATGGTCCTGTATTTGGCTCCATCCATCTTCCCATCAATGTTAACCATCTTCCCTGTCCCTGCTGAAGAAAAGCAGGCCCAAACCATGATGCTGCCACCACCATGTTTGACAGTGGGGATGGTGTGTTCAGGGTGATGAGCTGTGTTGCTTTTACGCCAAACATAACGTTTTGCATTGTTGCCAAAAAGTTAGATTTTGGTTTCATCTGACCAGAGCACCTTCTTCCGTTTGGTGTGTCTCCCAGGTGGCTTGTGGCAAACTTTAAACAACACTTTTTATGGATATCTTTAAGAAATGGCTTTCTTCTTGCCACTCTTCCATAAAGGCCAGATTTGTGCAGTATACGACTGATTGTTGTCCTATGGACAGAGTCTCCCACCTCAGCTGTAGATCTCTGCAGTTCATCCAGAGTGATCATGGGCCTCTTGGCTGCATCTCTGATCAGTCTTCTCCTTGTATGAGCTGAAAGTTTAGAGGGACGGCCGGGTCTTCGTAGATTTGCAGTGGTCTGATACTCCTTCCATTTCAATATTATCGCTTGCACAGTGCTCCTTGGGATGTTTAAAGCTTTGGAAATCTTTTTGTATCCAAATCCGGCTTTAAACTTCTCCACAACAGTATCTGGGACCTGCCTGGTGTGTTCCTTGTTCTTCATGATGCTCTCTGCTCTTTAAACGGACCTCTGAGACTATCACAGAGCAGGTGCATTCATACGGAGACTTGATTACACACAGGTGGATTCTATTTTTCATCATTAGTCATTTAGGTCAACATTGGATCATTCAGAGATCCTCACTGAACTTCTGGAGAGAGTTTGCTGCACTGAAAGTAAAGGGGCTGAATAATTTTGCACGCCCAATTTTTCAGTTTTTTATCTTTTAAAAAAGTTTGAAATATCCAATAAATTTCGTTCCACTTTATGATTGTGTCCCACTTGTTGTTGATTCTTCACAAAAAATTACAGTTTTATATCTTTATGTTTGAAGCCTGAAATGTGGCAAAAGGTCGAAAAGTTCAAGGGGGCCGAATACTTTCGCAACGCACTGTGTGTATATATATATATATATATACACTCGTTATGCTCTGCCCTTAATTGCATCGCGATTAACACGTTAATGCTGACTGCCCTAGTATACATATAACATTTGGGCTCCAGGTAATATACAGGATGGCACATTTGCAAGCACCATGTTGCATGTAAGATAAGACAATAAGGCTATTTCATGGTAAGGCAAGATAAGGCAATTCAAATATTCCATTGTGAAACATATTTATTACCATTTGATTTTTTTTCTTCAAATGCCTTTCAAAGCCAGTAGTAGAGAAAAAGACATCCATTTTGGTTATTTCATAATGCACCATAGTATTACATATTTGTTAAAAAAAAAAAAAGTGCAATTCCCACATTTTGTAAGAACCGCAACATTATGTAATAATTTATTACAAAATGCAGAGAAATTTAAGACATATTGCACTCAGGGGTTTTATTACAAAATGCGGCAGATTATTACATAATCGTTGCTACAGGGTAAATAAAGAAAAGATAGCTATGTTTCTATTTAGATCTGGAGCTTAGATGGGAATTTATCAGGTCACAAATAGTTTCTAGCAATACCAATGATAAAGCTGTCATTTTTGATAAAATGCATTACTATAGTTACTTTGTATGTATTAGCTGTTTCTGTATTTATTGTTGATTTTGAAATTAATATTTAATATGTTTGTTTATGTATGCACCTTTCACCAAGGTAAATTCTACGTAACTGTACTTATTGTGGCAATAAAACCTTTTCTGGTATCTACTTCAGAGGTACATTTTACAATATTTAACAATGTAATCTGATTTGCTTTTGTCAGGCTTATCAAGGTAGCTTATAGAATTAAAATTTCTTCCAAAGCTACTCATTGGTGACATTCCCACCCATTGAGTAATGGATGATGTGGTGAAGTAGTACTAATTTGTGCTAAGTGGTAATAAAGCATACATTTGCAGTGAAAGGAGTAATATATTTATCAAAATTCTGAAATCTGTCCTTAATGTATCAATAGTTTTGTGTCAACTTGCTGCCAAGATAGCTGCCACAGCATCAGTAGCTCCAGGTCTCAACACTACAGTGGCCTTGACGGGCAAAGCACAGCGGCAAAATAAAAAAACACAACATTTTAGAAAACTCATTTCAGGGGCGCCTGGGTAGAGCGCGCGCCCATATATAGAGGTTTACTCCTTGACGCAGCGGCCGCAGGTTTGACTCCGACCTGCGGCCCTTTGCTGCATGTCATTTCCCCTCTCTCCCCTTTCATGTCTTCAGCTGTCCTATAAAAATAAAGGCCTCAATTAAAAAATAATCTTTAAAAAAAAAAAAAAAAAAAATTATTTCAGAAAATAACATTTCACAAAACACATTTCCGGAAACATTTGTTGTTGTGTTTACTATAATGTTATGTTTTCTCTTTTTGCCATTGTGCTTTGCTCCTACTATGTTTCCTCTCTGGTCTTGAGTGATATCCCCTCCCCCCCCCCTCTTCCTAACTACCATTACCCATCATCCTCCTTTCACTGCATTGTTCAACGTCAGCTGAAAATTACCCTGCATTTGGCTTAACAGTCTATAAGCCCTCATCTGTTTGCTTTGGACTGGGTCAGTTTTCTAAACTTATATTGGCAGCAATTTCACTGTTTAGATCATTTTATTGAAATGCCACACAGTAGCATGTGGACATTAGGGCCTATTATCCTATCTGGACCAGTTTGTGAGGTAATTGTACAACTCTTGACATATTAAGCAAAGAATATAGAGGAAGGATTTTCAGGCATAATCAGCTGTAATGTCATGGCTGACTAAATCCACATAGATTGGTGCTTCGCTCTGTTACAGGAAATTAGTAGATGCAGCCTTTTTTTCAGGCATTTCTTACACGATGACCAGCTTTTGTCAAATGTTTCTTTTTCTTTGAAATGGTTAATGTCTCTGACGTGCTGATTTCTGTTTTTATTTTGTAGGTATCAGATCCACACAGGCCTTCAGCACTCAATCATCCGAGCCACCCAGCCCAACTGCCTGCCCCTGGAAAATGTCACCTTGCCCCAGAAGCTCAAGCAAGCGGGCTACTCCACCCACATGGTGGGCAAGTGGCACCTGGGCTTCTACAAGCGTGGCTGTCTGCCCACACAGCGTGGCTTCAACACTTTCTTCGGCTCTCTGCTAGGAAGCGGTGACTATTACAGTCACTATAAATGTGAAGGGCCCGGTATGTGTGGCTACGATTTGTATGAAGGGGAGGAGGCAGCTTGGGAACAGGACCGCGGCTTGTACTCGACCGTGATGTTTACTCGAAAGGCTATCAGCATCTTAGCCAATCACAACCCTCGCAGACAACCCTTGTTTCTTTACTTAGCCTATCAGGCGGTTCATTCCCCGCTGCAGGTTCCTGCCCGCTACCTCGAGCGCTACAAAGGCATTCCAAACTTGCATCGTCGTAAGTATGCCGCCATGGTGTCCTGCCTGGACGAAGCTATCCACAACCTCACGTTGGCGCTAAAACGCTACGGTTATTATGACAACACAGTTATAGTGTACTCCTCAGATAACGGAGGCCAGCCCTTAGCAGGTGGAAGCAACTGGCCCTTGAGGGGGAGTAAAGCCACCTACTGGGAAGGGGGAATTCGGGCGGTGGGCTTTGTCCACAGTCCCCTGTTGGTGAACAAAGGGACAAAATGTCGATCTTTGGTCCACATCACTGACTGGTTCCCTACGCTGGTGACATTGGGTGAGGGGACTTTAGACGAAGATCTAAGTCTGGACGGGTATGATGTCTGGGAGGCTATCAGTGAAGGCCGTCCATCTCCTCGCCAGGACATTCTTCACAACATTGACCCAATCTACATCAAAGCCAAGAATGGTTCGTGGAAGGCAGGGTATGGCTTATGGAACACAGCGATCCGGGCTGCGCTCCGGGTGGGCCACTGGAAGCTTCTGACGGGTATCCCAGGCTACAGCGACTGGGTTCCCCCGCAGACCTTCTCCAACCAGCGGCTAACCAATCGCTACCATAATGAGCGTGTCCGTTGGGACCGGGGGAATTCCATCTGGCTGTTCAACATCACAGCGGACCCTTATGAGAGAGTGGACCTGTCCCAGCGTTACCCTCACATAGTGAAGAAGATGCTAATAAGGCTAGCGCAGTACAACAAGACTGCAGTGCCTGTACGCTACCCGGCGAAAGACCTGCGCTCTAACCCTCAGTACAATGGGGGCGTGTGGGGACCCTGGTACAAAGACGAGAGGGAGGAGCAAGAGGAGGACGAGAGATACAATAACTTGTTCACCAACCATCTTGGAAAAAGAAGGTGGAAAAAGAAATCAAAGAACAGAAAGTTGAAAAGGAAGGTAGAAGAGTAGCCTGTCCCATTTGCCCCAAGACTTTAACTGCCTTTTCTCAGGGATTGACACTTCCTGTTTCAGGATTGTCCTCTTCAGACATTCTATCTCCAGTTAGTTTCAACTTAACTCCACTATATACTGTATGAAAAACAATGTGGATGGACCTTTTGAAATGCCTCAAAGGAATAAGAAAAATATCCTCTCATTCAAACACTGTTATGCATATACACAACTAAGACCTCATGTTAAAGTTAAGGGCATTTAAACGTACAATATGTAACTTTCTGCCGCTAGGGTTCTCTCAACCAAAACAATGGATTGTAAACACGGACTTTTGATGAAAGTTTATTCACGTTACGTTTAGTAACGTTTATTCATATCATTCTAATAAAATAGCTGCATTTCCCCCAACATAATTACGTTTTTCTTGATTCGATCTGTATTGGTAGCTGACCAGTTAGCTAGTAAACAAGCAAGCTAACAGTAGCTAGCAGCTTAAACCACAGTGACTATCACAATATATTTCACATATCATATGTCACCTTTTGGATGGTTCCAACACCGGGCGGACGGAGTTTGTTGTAACGCTAGCTAGCTACTCAACGAGGCTGAGAGACGGGTGTGGGTGGGGATTGCTGGGGGAATCTCCGGGACAGCGAGGACGGTTGATGGCCGTTGTGCAGCACCAGAACATATCCGAACTGCCCGGAACCATCTCCCCCTTTACTTTTCTTTAATCTTAACGATTCGTTTTGGTGCTTAACCCACCTTTTGTCGGGTTCATTTAGCTAACAGTAAAGACAGCTAAACACGAAGGGGGGAGAAATTCGGCAGGGAGGAGATTTTCGGCACGAATACCGGCAGCGCTACGTTATTGATGGCCGCTTTTGTGACTGTTTCCCAACGCTTCATTAAACTGCCGATAGCATCGTTAGCACCCGGCACTGGAGTTAAGTGCTGGCTGGGTACGGATTGCCGTAATGGTAGTTGCTGGCTGCTAGCTGGCTGGCATCTAACGGTAACTAGCTATTGCTACATGTCCCAGGGCTGTTGTCGGCTCTCATTCCGAATGAAGTATCTTTGCGCCGGGGGAGTGAGGCAGAGACCGGGGTGTGCTAGCTGGCTAAATTAGTATTAGATTAGTTGTCTATCTATAGGCTAACATTAACGTTACTGGTGAACCCAGTCGTGGGTTAGCCCAGCGCTGCTTTTATCTGTGGTCAAAACAATCATACTACTAATAACTTTAGTGTTGAAAGATGTTGTAACCCTATAATGTTATCCACCAAGCATTAGCATTAACGTTAGCTACTTGTCAACCAACACATTGTAGTAACGTTAAGCTGGATCGATATTGATATGTATCAATAAATAACATCTCTGCTGTATTACTGTGTTGCAAAGTGACATGTAATTAATCACAAAATAATGCCTTGTGGAGTATTGTTTTCTGTGACATTGTATGATTTACAATTACGCTTGAACGTATCATCTTGGTGCCATGTTTTGACGGAAGTTATGAGTAACAGAGGGTGAAAGGTTATATGACGCCACTGACAGGCGACTAAAGGAAACGTCTCGTGTCAGAAATAAAATAACAGATTTCTCTGGGTTTGACATTTGGTGGAAACATTTGGGATAGTGTAACTACACAACTCAAAAAATATATATAACATAGGTATGGTCGTTTTTAGAGATTTTAATGCAGAAATGTTACATATTGTACCTTTAAAGAATGTTACTTTTTCTAGATTGTGTTGCATGCTTGAACTGTTGTCACCTTTGGATTGTTCCGTAGACTGATGCTTCACTTAGAGTAGCAAATAACAGTTTCCATGAATTTTGGTGACAGAGAAATAAAGACATAGTTGTGTCATAAAGACATAGTTCTATTATGTTGTTGATTGCAACGATACAGTATCTTGGAAACCGGTGTCGGATTAATGTCATGTGTGAGATTTATAAGCTCTCTAAGTCTGTCTAAACTTTAGAATAATAGATGTTCCCTCTTTTAGATGATGTCTGGTCTGGGACCAGGCCAACCCGAATGTAAAACAAGCTAACAAAATAAAAGCCCCCAGACACAAAGCTCTTTGTTTCCAGCAATCTTTCAAGCTCTGTCTGGTTTGCATTTATTACAGCCAAATTTTCTTTATTCTGATGACAATAAGTGCTCTGGTAACTGGAAAGTTTTAACATATTTAGAAGCTGACACATGGCCACTAAGTACATTTATTCATGGAAAATACCGTAAAGTGGGATGTAACTGGTGATAAAGATCTAATTACTTTCTTATAGTCCTCAAAAAATGGCTGCCTCATCAATCATGGTGTACTGTACAAGAAGTTATGATCGAGGGGAAAAAAAAGAAATTGAACTATTCACACGGAGTGAACATAACTTACAATCTGTAAAACTATATTTCTAATAAGTGCTGTTGCTTAGCAGCCATCGAAAGTCCCCATACTCCAAATGTTGACGTCTGACTGGAGCTGTTTTGCAAGTGCATGCTTTGGTGTACTTTACAGGCCAATTAGCAATTTTAATGACACTAAATGACTTCTAAATGTACTGTACCCAATACGATTTATAGTTGCCTAAAAATGGAACATGTTCTGTTTTCATTAGCTTCCCTAGTTTGTCTATTTGTCTTTTTAATTAGCTAACCAAGCAGCTTTTGAGAGCAATGCAAGTCTGTGGCTCCGGTACAATCTGAGAGCTTAAAATGATTTTCAACACATGAAACAACAGGAGCGCCAGAGAGAGGGGCTTTCCCGTGGCTGCAAATCCCTCCCATTCACACTACAGTATCTTGGATCCCCTTGCTTCTGCACTGTACTTAGAGCCAAGTTATTACCTCAGTCCGTTCAGGCACTGACTCAACGTTCACAGTGGCATTTGTGGTAACAGTTTATGCTGATATGAAGATGGGTCTTTCCATCCTTTACTGCTGTAAATCTGAAGCAGGTGAGGTCTATTTGGGGTAATCATACTGGTTTTCCTCAGCTCTTTTAAATTACTTTGTGTCTACAGGCCAGATTGTACCCATGGGAACCAGAATTTACCTACTCTTTACCCTTGACCATAAAACATGAGGGATGCCCTCCATGCATATTATGAGCTGCAGCGGAGAATTATAGAAGATCAGATTCTTATTTCGTTGCGTCGTGCTGAATTTCCTCTCCCATGGGCCATAGCAACAGTTAAACCCTGGATTCTCTGGAAATTCACATTTGCTTTCAGTTATGGGCATTAGCATCCCTCTTGTGGGAAAAGGCGAGGGTATTTTTTTTCCTGTAACCGAGCTGTAATGCAATACACCAACCTCTCTCATGCTGCCGCCTCACATTAAGAATACCCGTTAGTGCTCATTGGGAATGATATGAGAAAATAAACCTGATGGATGGCAGAGTAAAAGAGCTTTGATCAAAGTGAACTGCGGCAGTACGATTTTGCCGGATTGTGTTGGTGTTCTTTCAGCTGTGGCACCGTGTGAAATGTATAGTTTAGGTTCTAGCATGATCTAGGTGCAAATTAGCCAAATTATGTGTAGCCAATTGGAAAGAGCTGACCACCTGGATCCAAGAGCTACATGTAAAACACCATGACTCAGCTAGTCTTGGGTTCTAAAGTATCTCTCCCAAAGTCAAGTGATGAAAAACAAGACAAATATCAAGCAGCTGTTGACCAAAAGAATCAGAGTTAATACAGAGTCCATGAAATATCTTGTGAACACCACCCAAATGGCCAAAACCCATTTAACGCTTGTTGTGCATGCACTCAGAGCGTTACACACTCCAGGGCTATGCTTTCCAGCTACTTGGCAAACGTGTGACATTCCAATCGTAAGAGGTAGCTGAGATTTTTTTCAAGTAGTTGTACAAGCATAAGAAGCTGCTCTCATGTTTGACGCTGACGTCATAGGGAGTCCTGCTTGGGAAGTGGGCTAAAAAGTCTGCAAATAATGTGCCAAAATGATAAAGATGATACTTCCTTTTTCCTGCAGGAAGAATAGGAGTTGCCATGTACACAAAGCAAGCTGTGTCTGCTGGAAAATACATACTGTACTATTGTAATTACAGATCCACCTACATGAGTTAGAGCCACTCTGACATTTATTGAAGCCCATGAGAAGATTTGAAGTGTGTGAGAGAAGACAGAACAGTGATTTAGCTTGATGGACACTCTTGGCTGGTGCTCTCTCTCCTGACATGGGGATTTCCTGTAATGTGCACCCATACACAACTGGACCTTCTCTTGGCCTTCCACAGAGGTCCAGCACTCCCACTTTATCTAATTTATGGCATGTTGTACTTCCCCAGGACCACTCCCTTGATATCTTTATATTTATTCTTACTTTCATTAATCTTTGCCTGTATTCGTCTTTCTTCTCCTTTCCCTTTCAGCCATTCAGACCGTTTCCTTTTCTTTTTATCCTTGTCATTATTCTTCTGAAGCTTTATTCATGCACTCTTTATCCTCCGTCTCTCTTCCCTTGCTCCCTGCTTTGCTCAGCGGAGGTCCTTTCAAAGGTTTTCCTCATGTTCAGACCTGTGGGGGTTTCTGTCGGTGAGCCAGCTGTGTTGCAGGGAAGGCCTGGATATTATCCACAAACACAGTATCGTCCATCTCTCAGCGGTATTTAGCCCCCAGGCCTGTTGTCCCCTTGCGATTACCTCCACCTACGAAAACTCTTGTCCTCCGCCACTCTTCATTCTCATTTCCCTGCAAAGTACGTCGAAACAATTTCCCCCTCCCCTCTCGCTCAGAGTCAATCAGCTAAAGAGGATAATCAGTGCTGTTCTACAGCCAAAACGTGCCGCCACGTCACTTGCCGATACTTCCATATCCAATAGGTTTGAAACAGGAGTGTGACTTTTCTCCATGTTGTACGTAACTTTACTGCATGCACAAAATTGAGATGTTATCAGCATGTTACAGCTAACACGTTCGCAAACAATGACCCATATTAACCATCCAGCAGGCATAAAGCAACATAAGCATTCATTTGGAGTTTCTGGTCACCTGATGATTATAAGTGTAAAATTCACTCTCTTTTAATTAGCTCTGATTTGGTCTCTCCTGAGAAAATATATCTGGCTCTTAAGCAGCTAAATGCTCCAGCATCTGTCTGCAGTTTGGTGCTGGGTAGCGTACAGTTGCTTTATCAGAGCTTTATCAAACTGTAAATGTGCAAGCCAGAAAATCTAAACAATTAGCTAAGAAATGCAATAAAACTGCTTATTGTCTGTGGGCTCATCATTATGAGCGACAACTCATAATGCACATAGACATTTGATTCATTTTCACTTTATGAAAATAAAAAGTTCCAAACGTTCTTCTCAAAATTGTTTTTAAGCCCGCGTTATTGGTTGTTTCACCAATAGTTATTATTGAATAATCAAATGGAGTTTGTCTCGGTTCTGATGACCCTGGCAAATAACACATTTTTGGTAACACTTTATAATAATGGTACATGAATTATCATGACTTCATGTATTTAAAAGCATGCAAGGATTCATAGTATCTCATGCGTGACTTAATGCAGGAACAATACGTTAGTTCATGCATTAATGAAGGTTTTTGAATCATGATTTCTGATTTATTAATGATGTTCATGTCTTCTTTAAACAACTGAACTCTACATACTGTATCTTCTGAAGAACTGTAGTGTTGTAGTCATGATTAACTAAACATGACTTCTTCATTACTTCATCATGTTTGTGGCCCTTCAATTAAAGTGCTGACCTGCTCTATTTTTAACATTGATAAATAAGATATGATTAATGGTAGCATACAATTAAATGTATTAAGAATTAAAGGAGTGGATTGGCAAAATGATACTGAGGTCACTACATTGACACAACATACTGCAGATGCATTTTTATAGTTGCTTTATTCATAACGACATGAGGCACTTAAACACTAATGCCTCAGAACAATGTTCACCCAAGTAGGATATTTATGAATTTGACTTTTGATATCTTCTAAGTGTCTGAACACCAGAAATGTCTTGACTTTTTTATTTATTTGAGGGGTCACAAAGAGGATTGCTGCATATGTCACTGTTAATCATATCTTATTTATCAATGTTAATGATGGAGCAGGTCAGCACTTTATTTGAAGGGCCACAAACATGATGAAGTAATGAAGAAGTCATGTTTATTTCATCATGATTACAACACTACAATTCAGTTTGTTTAGCCTGTCACTTTAACTACTGATTTACCAATGAAGAAGAACATCATTAATACATCAGAAATCATGAAGATTGAAAAACCTTCATTGATGCATGAATTCCTGCATTAAGTCATGCATGAGATACTATTAATCCGTGTACATTCCTGATAGTTCATTAAGTACTACATGAATGAATTCATGCTTTTTCACGCATGAAGTCATGATAATGCATGTACCATTATTATAAAGTGTTACCCATTTTTTTAGACCTACAATCAATGTTCTCCTTGTAGTCATCTGACTCAGGATTATGGCCACATCCGTGACAATGACAGACCAGTCAAATCACCACAACACAGATGCCCATAATTACCTTGAGTTTAGTTTAGTTGATTAGATCCACATTAGCTACAGCAGGGCTAGGGTCCGACTCAAAAGTGAAGAGAGAACTTTGTTTTCTTCACTAATTGAGCCCTGATGTAATGTTCAGCTCATCGCTTCCTCATTATTCAAACACAATCACATCCTTGTTTGATTAATGCTTATCTAATGAGCATGAGAGCGGAAACATGAGCTCATACACCACCAGCTGAGTGGATTGTGTTGTATTGAATTCCCAAACTTGCTGTTTCGCTCTATTACTTTGATTTAATTCATTAATGCTGTGGTCTAAATGAGGTGTTGGATACCCATGGCGTTAATGAACAGCTGATGTCATTAGTTGTGTGCAAAGACTTCCAGAATAACAGAATCTCTCCGCTGTGTTACGTGTTACTGAGTGTGCAGTCCTTGTGTTTACATTTTGTACAGTCAATCATTAAACTCTCTCCTCTGTCATTTCCAGATTCTCCTCTGCCCACCACTCATCCTCAACAAGCTTTTGGCCTATGTGGCCTTTAGATCAACCTGTCTGTTGCTGGTTGTGCCTTTCACATTTCACAAGGGGGGAGGGGGGGTTAGGGTGGTCAGATCAACTCCATCTGAGGGTTGTCCTCCCCCCTAGAAATATCATTAAAACCACACCATGTATTGTAAATAATATATACTTCAAATAATTGTGTAAGTAGTTCAACAATACAAACGCAAATGTGGCAAAAAAAAAAGTGTTTTAAGTTTAGAAGCATTTCACTCCTCCTGAAGTCCGTTGGACTCGTGGGAGAGAACAAATTGAATCAGTAAGTAGGCTGGAAGGCTGTTTTATTCACTTGTGTGATTCTTTTCTCTTATACAGGTGATGCTGAGTCATTATTAATTTAGTCATGACAAAAAAAATTATGTATTTTCAAACAGCCCGTAGGCCTACATAGGCCTATTTGCCATGGAATTTAGCCGGGGAACATAGACACGCTCCCCTTGCTAGGAGGCTCAGTTCTCAGTTCAGCATCATCTCTATTAGAGAAAATAATCACTTTCTAGAATGTTTAAAGTGAATAAAATAGCTTTTCCAACCTACTTACTGGAGTTCCACAACTAACGTTACACATATCCTATACATGGGTTTCCTGTTTGCAAACATTACAGGGTGCGTGCACATACCAGGGGCAGAAAGCCAGATTGGTGAGCTGGTCCGCCACTGCAACAACCTGAAGTATTGAAGCTTTCCTTATTGTTTGTATATAACTGCTGACTCAATAAAACTTGATTTTAGTTGGATCTGTTTGTCTGTCTTTAATTTTGCAGTGTTACTGTGATATATGTATGGCAATAATTATCATGTTAGGCTAGTAATGTAATAGCCAATGTTAGCAGTGCAGCATCTAACGGACAGCCCAAATTTGCTTTTATATTAAAGTTACGTTACGCTAATGTTTACGTTAGGCCTACTTTATAACCTGCCACATTTCATGACTGCACACATACACAAAATACTGGATTATGTGGGAAGCCTTAGTACCTCCGACCGTGCCGATTATACTAAAAAACTTACTCCCTGCAATGTTGAGATCTTGCCAGATCCCTACGCTATACAGGACGATCTGTGGATTGTGGATGACAAGAAATGGCCAGCAATTGAATGGCCTGATATATACAACTATCTAATTCAGACACCAAGTGTATACTAGAGAAAGGATTAGAGTGTACAAATCCCTTGATGCATATAACTACATGCTCTGTGGTCATGTGCAGCTTGTCAAATACTTTGATGCTGCTCCGGATGTTTGCGTGTTGAGGTCAGGTGTGCTCCTTAGTCAAAGGCAAGGCATTAAAGCCAAGCCTTACGATGCTTGGGTGTATGTCCACAAGGCCCTTGGGTACATCCTCACGGCTAACTGCAAATGCATGGCAGGGTAAGTCTACCTATCAAAATGTATCTGCAATCGCACAAAATAATTGATGCTAATTCTGCTTTTCTCACATTTCCCTCTCCATCACTCCAGTTGCCTCTTGTTGCAGTCATGCTGCTGCCATCATGTGTCAAGTTGAACTGTCAGGACGGAAAAATGCTACTATGGAGGAGGTTGTCTGCACGTCCAAGCTGGTGGAAGTATATGTCCCAGTCAAAAGTTGAGCCACAGAAACTAAAAATGTTTAACTTTAGCCGTCCAAAAAGGCATCTAACCGAGTTACCCCAATCTCGTCGCGTACCAACACTCCAAAACGTTCCAGGTAGGCTACACACTGAGCCATCTGCATCCTAGAGGCACAAACATTATGAATAGAAAGAATATAAAATACAACTTCCTCCTCCCACTCTTCCATTTGCATAGATTTGGAATTACTTGCAACATGTATAATTTCAATGAGCAGATAAAACACAACAGATAGGCCTGCATGTAAATAAATTATGAATACAATGATGGTGTTGCATTTTCATAATATAAAAATACATACAAACCGTAGTAAAACGTTCACTGAAAAAGTTGTATTAAATATACTGCCTTTCTATTGAAAATATACAAATCTGTTCCTACACACAGCAATTACATCCAATGATCTTCCGGCTCTGAAAACAATATGCCCAGATGCTGCTTTGTTTACAGCCATCTAACACAGATACAGCCTCTGAAACTGAATATGAACTCCCTGAACCTCTGACAGCTATGTATGATCCATCTGCAAGGGACCTGTCACCAGCTGACCTAAAAGTTAAGTGTGAAGTTAGCTTTGACAAAATGAGAGGAAGATGCACAGTTACTAAACTGGAAAATCTACAGGATGTGACTAAAGAGCAGGCAAAGTGCACAACATGGAACATACACAGAGTAGGATGTATAACTGGAAGTACTTTTAACAGGGTTATTAGATGTAAGCAGTCTTCAATTGAAACTGTGGTCAAGCATGTAATGCAGTATGACGAGCATGTACCAGCTGTCATGTGGGGCAGGCAAATGGAAGATACTGCACGTCAGTGTTACGAAACAGAAATGAGGAAGACACATACAAATTTCAACCTAAAAGCAGTGGGGCTAACCGTGAGAGCAGACAAGCCATATCTGGCTGCTTCTCCTGATGGGGTATTCTCCTGTGACTGCTGTGGAACAGGTTTACTAGAGATCAAATGTCCATACAAATGCAGAGAGGGACTAGAGGGGTCTGAAGCTGATGCTACATTCTGCCTAGATGAATATTATGAGCTGCGCCATAACCAATAATACTACTCACAGGTTCAACTGCAAATGTATGCTTGCCAATTGAATGCCGCCAAGACCCCCAGTTGGCTGAAGAGGTCAACTGTCCTTGTTGCAAAAGACCCAGCTTTGGCAAAATGATCACATGCAAAGTCTGTTTCCAACAGTTCCATTACAAATGTGTGAACATTGTCAGACAGAAATGTGGATGTAAAGACATATCAATATTAGCCTAGGTGGATACTGTACTGCACATGATGGCCAAAAAAAATCACATCAAGCCATACATATTCTTTAAATATATATAAATTAATTTAATTTTGTTTGTTATATTACAAATATCATTACAAATTTCATTAATTATTCATACATCACACATATAGTTATACATTTTTAACACTCTTGTTTTTACAATCATTGTATTGTACGCTATAGTCAAGTTGTCGGTCCGTTTGATCACGACGTAAAGCAGTGGTTCTTAAACTAGGGGTTGGGACAAGTTTTTTTTTTTTTTTTTGGGTGTGGTGTGGGGGGGTGTTAATCTTGATTTTATTGTGAAGTTTTTAATTTAAAATATAATGGATTTGGTATGTTCACTTCATATATTCAGTAGGCCTAGAGCACATTTTAATTCATAAAAGAAATCATTTCTACCTGCACTATCTGAGACTTGGGAAATGTTTTTTTGTGGGATCGCCGGACAAGAAGTTGAAGAACTACTGTCATGAAGTACAATGCTCACAGAAATTACAGGAACACCACTAACATATATATACATACAAATGCTGCTGTCTATTTCCGGGGGACCACAGACCTCTTCAGATTTGTGAGACCTGCACAAATGGTGAGAATGTGATCCAGCATGTCAACCTGGCTTATTGGTATGACGCTGTTCAAAATTCTTCAGCACCAACAGGAGGTGGTTCTCCCATGTTTGTCCACCCTTAAGTGTGATTGTTGTGCTTCTTTTGAGAATGCTCGAATGGAGGCTCCAACAGCCGCTACGAGTTCATGTCGCTGACCGAGCCGTTGAACCGATCCTCGCCGTCGTGTGTGTGTGTGTGTGTGTGTGTGTGTGTGTGTGTGTGTGTGTGTGTGTGTGTGTGTGTGTGTGTGTGTGGTAGTAGTAAAGCCAGAGAATGGGAGAAGAAGTTTGTTTGAGGTGGACCTGGTCACCACAGACCCAAATCTCAGCTGTTGCTACTGTCACATGCTGCACTGTGTCTTCATGTGGCACGTTATGTTTGGCACATTGTATGGGTCACTTCTTATATCATAACAAGGTAACAATTTTGAATGTGTAATCAATTAATGACTAACAGTAATGTAAATGCTAAATGCCCTAATACCTGTTGATACTACAACAATGCAAAGTATAGGCTCTTAACCTTGCAGTTTTGCATATATCATGTAAGACTCAATTTCTCCATTTTTTTTTGCACAAAACTCTCCAGAAAGTGCCATTTAATGGCTTAATTTTCAAATATTTTTCCCAGGGGGGCATACCCCTGGACCCCCCTAGGGAGAGCCCCCCCTCTCCCCCCACATAACAAATTCCAATTTAACCCTTGCATAAGACATAATGCAGATATATGAAATGGGACACCCTGTTAAGCTATTCCAAGCTTGTGTATAGTGGCCCAGACATTAACAAATAATACACATTGTAAATATTATCATGTACAGCCAGGCTAGCTGTTTCCTCCTGCTTCCAATCTTTATGCTAAGCTAAGCTAAATATGTGCTGGCTATAGCTCCGTGATTAATGCACAGACACAAGATTAATATTTGACCATTTGGTTATATTTTCTCCTTCCAGTAAGTCTGGCTAACCGGTCTGCTTGTGTGTCTGAGCCCAGCTGACATCTTTCTAGTGATTTCACCATAGAAATGATGACCAGAACAATATACATAACACCATAGGCGTAGATTTTGCAGGGGATATGTCCCTCCTAATATTTAGAAGATGTAGATTTGTCCTCTTCAAAATATATGAAAGACAACCCCCACCCCAAAAGAGAACTGACATCAGCAGGTCAGCAGAGCGAGGTCTCTCCCCCCACCCCCTCTCCTCAGTGTATCTGCCCTGGGGGGCGTGGAGGCCCACATGTCAGACCCAGTAGGAGTTGACGTAGCACAGCTGGACCTTCACCTCCTTTTCAGCCTGGTTGAAACCGTCACCGCAGCATGATTGATTCATGTGTAAACTATAATGCTTTTTCAATACACTATACAATTAAAGCAACATGCAGAGAAAAGCACACATAGCTCAAGGCGGACAGAAAAATAACAATATACAGTACACTCAGACATGCGTTTCAATGGCAGATGCAATCAGGTTTATTTATACTGTCGTTATCTAAAATCTGAGTTTATGAAATTCTTTACAAGGCACACACACAATACATAGAAACAACCTATTACAAAGGAAGAAGAAGTAGAGATCCCATCCAGACAGGGTCTGACTGGGGTAAAAAAACAGCCCTGGACTTTTGAGACCAGTCCAGCCCACCACAATCAGCCGGACACCAACTGTCCTTGAACTTCCCTTCAACACATAAACATACCGATACTCACGCGCCACCTCCCCGACCGGCCGGGATTCCACCTCAGCCGGCGCGCGCCAGACCTCACTTTCATTGCGCCACGGGGCGACCCTCTGTTCACACTGCGGCTGCATTGAAAAAAATCAGACCTGGGTCTGATTCAGGACCACATATGGAAGTGGCCTGGATCTATAGTCTCCTCAATGGTCACTCCTCGATGATCCCTCCACGATGATCTCTCCTCGATGATCTCTCCTCGATGATCTCTCCTCGATCACTCCTCGATGATCCCTCCTCGATGATCCCTCCTCGATGATCTCTCCTCGATGATCCCTCCTCGATGATCTCTCCTCAATGGTCACTCCTCGATGATCCCTCCTCGATGATCCCTCCTCGATGATCTCTCCTCGATCACTCCTCGATGATCCCTCCTCGATGATCCCTCCTCGATGATCTCTCCTCGATGATCCCTCCTCGATGATCTCTCCTCAATGGTCACTCCTCGATGATCCCTCCTCGATGATCCCTCCTCGATGATCCCTCCTCGATGCTCGCTCCTCGATGCTCCCTCCTCGATGATCCCTCCTCGATGATCTCTCCTCGATGATCTCTCCTCGATCACTCCTCGATGATCCTTTCTCGATGCTCGATCCTTGGTCCTCGATGATCCCTCCTCGATGCTCGGTCCTATGGGCAGAAATAAGAGCTTTGAGACAGCCTTCACCGAGGAGGGACAGAACAACTTCCGGTTCAGCCGAAGAGCAAGGAGCTATCAGATAAGGGATGTGGGAAGCAAGGGAGTAACTTTAGGTTCAACATTGGGGGGGTCTCCACGTTTGAGCAAAATTGAAATTTTGAGCATCAAACACTTCATTTACTGCATTATGTGGCCTTTTCTGAATCAATTTATGGTGCACATGTCTTCATTTATGTAAAGGAAATTATAATAGGTTTTTGGGGTGGGTTGCACTTGCCAGTTTTGATTATAACCCCATCCCCCCTATAACTCATGCCTATTAAAAAAAAAAGGTAGAAGACAAGACAAGAGAAGAAAAAAAACTGGAAATGAAGTAAGAGGAAAAGAAGGAGGGGAAATGACATGGCAGCCATCCAGAGATCCTGGCTGTGATTGCAGGGAGGTTGACAGGATAAGGGAAAACGAGTGATTCCTCCCACATGGCATCACAGCACACCACTCAGCTGTTCACTCCGCTGGAAGGAAGCCAGTTCTCCTCATTCACTGCCAGTAATGGAGAAACATGTCAGGGTGTGGGAGAGAAATCAGAGGCAATGGAAGGTTGGACAGTACTGAACTACAGTTTGATGACTTCAGCCTCAGGATCACCTTTCCATTGATTTCCTCCAGCAGGAATGTGGAGGTGTGTCTGTGTGTCTGAAAGTATTCAATTGCAATTCAATTTTATTCATAGTGTCATAGTTGTATTTTAATTTTAATTTTTCTGACCACTTTTGTCCGCCATGGAGGTTGGTTTTTGGGAGATTAAAGTCCACGTTGTCGCTTTTTGTGACATTTTTGAATTTTTTTATCTCTAATTTCTTGATGCTTTTTTCAACATTTTAGGCATTATTTTCCAGCCTCTTTGACGCCTTTTCCCAATGTTTTTGTTGCTTTTTTTCTACATTTTTCTGTATTTTAAAGTGTCTATATGTAACTTTCAGTTTGTGTTGATTCTAGTGGCCCCTTTAGACTAAAGTGGTAGTGTTTTTACCACGCCTGCTGTCCTAAAGCTTTTTTCTTTATGGTGCTGTATTACCCACTGTAGATTACTGAGTTAGTGTTACGGGGGAGTGGTTATATAGTCACGATGAATATTTAGCTAAGACAGAAAATTATTCATTTACAATAAGAGAATTAAGTTACAGATGCATCGTTGCATTTCAAGTGTTGCATACGGTAACTTAGCCTACTTTGGATGTCTCGTGAGATAATCCAGGTATCACTGTCACTGTGTCACGAGCCAAAGCATTAAGAGATTGTTGTAGCAACCAACGTAATAATAACTTAGATTAATATAGCACATTTCATGAAACCCACGGACGCTTTCCACAGGAACAGTGGGACAAGGGGAAAGAAAATAGTAGGCCAAGACAAACAGGAATAAAACGTCTGCACTAAATGGAAGGGGGATGTCATTTAATGTCGGTTACTGACTACAACCACATCGCTTATTGTAAAGTTATTTAATGAATGAAATAGACATATTACATACCTGAAGGGCAATTCAGGGACGTTTTTGAATAATTTACAATCCCGTCTGTTGAAAGCCCGACCGAAGTTGACTCACATTATCACGTCTACCTGCCGCAAATCATTCTGTGACTGCGCGGGAAAAATCGGACCGGAGCAACGGCACTAATAAAAACTATATAAACATAGCATTTATATAGCGTCCTGCATTGGTACTTAACATTTAACCTGAGGAGCCAGATAGTTAACACAGAACCATCTGAATAGCTGTCATTGGAAACAGTTTGGAGAGGCAATTTCAAAAAAATCAATCAGTGCTAAGCGCCGGACGGAGCAACGGTGCCTCTGCTAAATAGCTTTGGGAAAGAACTTGTTTTGGTGGAACATGTGTATGTTCAAAAGTAGTTTTAGTCGTGCAACAGAAAACTCAGATTGGACAGATAGTCTAGCTAGCTGTCTGGATTTACCCTGCAGAGATCTGAGGAGCAGTTAACCATAGTCCTCTTAAATCCACCAGAGGTTAGAACGCCAACACAAAGAAAGAGGAAGGGGACGGACATCTGGCTGAAATGAGGGACATTTGGCGGAATTTCCGGCGGCACCGGAACAATCCTGGAAGTGGAACATCGTCGATATAGACTAAGGTGTGTGTGGCGTTCATTCAAAGTAATGGCGGACATGATAGATAGATGGTTCATCCAATCACCTGCCAGGTATTTTCTGAAAATGCCTACCCTCCCAAAACAGTTTCCGATGATTGCTTCTCAAATGGTCCTGTTTTAACAAACCATCTGGCGTGTCAGGTTATTGGTAACCATAGCTGTCTGTGAAAACTTTCTTTCTTTTACTTTTAACCGTGTGGGGCTTGTAACAACTCCACTGTTGCAGACCTCTGTTCACAGATACATGCACACACTTGGAGAGGAATATTTTCCACAGCTCTTTATTTAATGACTGTATCAGCAGTGCGTTGTTCCACCATTCATCTGGAGCTCCCTCGCTCCCACCTGGCCCGAGGCTCTCGGTCGCGACGGTAAGAATTCACTCTGTCCAGCTTATCACACAGTGTCCACGTCTTTTCTCTCACAGTCGGCCATAAAGTTTCCCCCTTGCTCCGGCTCGCTACTGCTTTTAAAAGGGAGATCATGATTAGACAACTCGCTACAGCTGTGACAATCAGTCCCACCCTGCCTGCTCACCTGAGCCACCACCTTCCACATACCCCCACCGCCAGCCATAGGCCAGGGCCAGTTGGCCTGCCCTACTCCCCCCGCGAGCGGGAAAGGAAGTCAGCCACAACCATCCGTGACCCCGGTCTGTGGACCACCTTAAATTTAAATGTCTGCAACGCCAGGTACCACCGGGTGATCCTGGAATTTGTATTCTTCATGCGGTGAAGCCACTGGAGGGGGGTGTAATCCGAACAGAGGGTGAAGGAGCATCCCAGCAGGTAGTAACGCAGGGCCTCGACCGCCCACCGTATCGCCAGACACTCCTTCTCTACTGTACTGTACCGTGCCTCCCGCTCGGACAGCTTGCGGCTAATGTAGAGGATCGGGCGGTCAACGCCCCGCACCTGCTGGGTCAGTACAGCTCTCACCCATCTGTCCGATGCATCTGTCTGCAAAACAAAGGGGAGAGAAAAGTCAGGGGTATGGAGGAGCGGCCCCCCACAGAGGGTCTGCTTCACCCTCTCAAACGGCTGTTGACATGACCCTGTCCACTGGACCGGATCTGAGGCACCTTTTCGGGTGAGGTCGGTCAGGGGGCTGGTCAAGTCATCAAAGTCGGGTATGAAGCGCCTATAGTAACCAGCCAGCCCCAAAAACCGCCTCACCTGTTTTTTGGACTTGGGCCGTGGGCAGGTTGCAATCGCTGCGGTCTTGTCTACCTGTGGCCGCACCTGTCCACCGCCCAAGTGGTACCCCAAATACCGTACCTCCCTCCGTCCAACTGCGCACTTCGCCGGGTTGGCCGTGAGCCCCGCCTGCCTGAGGGACTCGAGGACCGCGGCCACCTGCCGCACATGCTCCGCCCAAGTTGTGCTGTGGATGATCACATCATCCAGATAGGCAGCAGCATATGCAGCGTGCGGCCGCAGCACCCTGTCTATCAGACGCTGAAACGTCGCTGGGTCCCCAAACAGGCCGAACGGAAGCGTCACAAATTGGTACAACCCGTACGGAGTGGAGAACGCTGTCTTAACCTTGGACTAGCCCTTGGTTAAATCTAGAGTCGTGAAAAATTGAGCTGTACCTAACCGATCTAGGAGCTCGTCGACCCGGGGCATGGGATATGCATCAAACCGTGACACCTCATTTACTCTACGATAATCTATGCAGAAACTGATGCCCCCATCCTTTTTAGTCACCAGAACAATGGGGCTGCACCAGGCAATGCCAGATTCTTCTATCACTCCCATTTCCAGCATGGCCTTCAATTCTGCCTGAAACAGGCATTGCCAGATACTTCTATCACTCCCATTTCCAGCATGGCCTTCAATTCTGCCTGAACCACTTTACGTTTGTGCTCAGGCAACCGGTAGGGGCGTGAACGCACCGTCACACCCGGCTAGGTCTCAATATGGTGCTGTATCAGGTTGGTGCGTCCTGGCAAGGGAGAGAACATGTCTGCAAAACGCTGTTGCAATTCAACCAGGTCAGTGCGCTGGGACTGGGAAGATGAGATGGCTGTCACAAAGGGGGGAGGTTAGATTGGTCGATTTTGGAACCTCGGGCCCCAGCTCATCTCTGTCCTTTATCACCGTCACCAGCGACACCATGCCCGCCTCCCTCCATGCTTTCAGGAGGTTAAGGTGGTAAATCTGCGTGTCTCCCCCTCTATCCGAGCGCACCACCTCATAGTCCACATTCCCCACTCGCCGTGTGACCACAAAGGGCCCTTGCCACTTGGCGAGTAATTTAGAACTAGATGTGGGGAGCAACACAAGCACTTTATCTCCCGGCGTGAACTGTCTAAACCGGGTCCCTCTGTCATACAGGCGCTGTTGACGTTCCTGGGCCTGGAGCAAATTCTCACGTGATAATTGTCCTAGTGTGTGAAGCTTTACTCTCAGATCCAGGACGTATTGAACTTCATTTTTACTGGGGCTTGGACAGTCTTCCCAGCTTTCTTTTACTAGGTCCAGCACCGCGCGTGGTCGCCTGCTGAACAGCAGTTCAAATGGGGTAAAACCCGGTGGAGGCCTGGGGAACCTCTCGCACTGCAAATAACAGAGGGTCCAGCCACCTAACCCAATCGCGTTCGCCCTCGTGCATAAATTTGCGAATCATGGACTTCAAAGTCTTAATCAGCCGCTCCACCAACCCGTCCGTCTGAGGGTGGTAGACACTGGTCTGAATAGACTTGATGCCCAGCAGCCCGTATAGTTCCCTCATTGTGCGTGACATAAACGACGTGACCTGGTCAGTCAGGATCTCTTTCGGGATCCCAACTCGGGAGATGACCTTAAACAGTGCCCGTGCCACGCTCTTCGCTGAGATCGTGCTCAAGGGCACTGCTTCGGGATAGCGGGTTGCGTAATCTATCAAGACATCCCTGATCGATATCCCTGCGAGCTCCGGGGAAATGGCCCGATGAGGTCCATACCGATCCTTTCGAACGGCACCTCCATTAGTGGTAATGGGCGCAAAGGCGCTCTCGGCACGGCTGGGGAATTTACCAGCTGGCATTCGGGGCAGGACGCACACCAACGGCGTACGTCCTCCCGGATGCCAGGCCAATAGAATCGGGCCATTATCCGGTTAGTGTCTTATCGAACCCCATGTGTCCCGCCATTGGGTTATAATGGGCCGCCTGAAAAATCATTTCCCGACGGCTCTTCGGCACCAACAATTGGGTAATTATTTCTTCTGTTCGAGTGTCACGGCTCACTCGGTACACTCTGTCCCTAATTACTGAGAAATGTGGATACGTGAGAGCCGCATCAGGGCGCACCATTTGACCATCAATCCTTATCACTTGGTCTAAGGCTGAGCATAGCGTATCGTCACGAGACTGCTCGAGTGGAAAATCTTCCATGGAGTCAAATGCAGGGACCAGCGGGGTCTCCAGAGGAGGCCCCGATGGGCCCTGCTCTCCCTCGTCAGTGTCGGACAACCTCGCATCACCGCTGAGCACAGCACACATTTCACATGTCCCTATCGGCCATGCGCGCACCCCTGCACATTGCCCCACCAGTTTATCAAAACCCTGCCAATCTGTGCCCAAAATTAAGGGGTGCGTCAGGCAGGAGCTAACCGCGGCCTATATTCTATATTTGTTCCCCCCGTTCTGATTTCAAGCGACACCACAGGGTAACGGTGAACATCCCCATGCACACATCTTATCTCCACCCATGATGCCTCTACCAAAGCCCCGGGACGAACCAGGTTCTGGTGAATTAACACCATCGCCTGAATCCACCATCGCCTGATATGCCCCCCCCTGGATCCTTACCAGAACGTGGTACGTCCCTCCGGCATCGGGGAGGGGGGCCGGAGGGCCCGCAACCTGGACCATCTGCCCAACCTCCATCAGGGGGCACTCCCGGTGGAAGTGACCGGACTGCCCGCACCTCCAGCACCCCTGCCCAGGCATCTGAGGGATCCCCCGTGGGTGGGGAGCAACGCCAGCAGCGACCAGAGCCTGTTGGACAGACGGAGAAGAAACAAAACTAGTCTGGGACGGAGCGTTCCTCCTGGGAGCAGGCGCCGGCCGGGGCTCCCCGGTGACGTGGGCTCCCGGCGGCGGGAGACACCTGCGGGCCGCAGGTTCTGGGCGGGGCCCCTCCAACACCGGACCCCCCCCTTCCTGCCGGGCCGGATGAACAGCCAGATAATCCTCCGCCAATTTCACCGCCGCCGCGACGTCTGCTGGCCGATGCCACCTCACCCAGGCAGCCACTCTACTCGGCAACCCCTCCAGCAACTGTTCCAGCACGATCTTCTCCAACAGGGCCAATTCCCCCGCCGAGTGTCCCGGTCGCAACCATCCGGTCGCGGCGTCCCTCAGCCGTAAAGAGAAGGCAAACGGCCGGTCCGTCGGTCCTAGTCGGGCGGACCGGAACTGGTGACGATGGTCCTCCTCCGACTGCCCCGTCCTATCCAGGACCGCCTGACTGTATCAACAGTGCGTTGTTCCACAGTTCATCTGGAGCTCCCTCGCTCCCACCTGGCCCGAGGCTCTCGGTCGCGACGGTAAGAATTCACTCTGTCCAGCTTATCACACCGTGTCCACGTCTTTTCTGTCAGTCGGCCATAAAGTTTCCCCCTTGCTCCGGCTCGCTACTGCTTTTAAAAGGGAGATCATGATTAGACAACTCGCTACAGCTGTGACAATCAGTCCCACCCTGCCTGCTCACCTGACCCACCACCTCCTCCCACACTCTCTCTCCCCACACCTCCACAGGGCTAAACAGCTTTAAAGAGCATTTTGGGGACGAAATGTACAGAAATAAAGCATATAAAGCACAGAGGTTAGCAGCAGTTTTCTACTATTGTATTTAATAAACTATCATCAATATTGCTGTTGTTATTGGCCTTCAAAAAGCCCTGTATGTGTCAAACTCTAGCAGTGTATTATATAACTAGTGCATGTGTGAAAAGAGTTTTACTGCAGCAGTGAAGCTGCCTCTCCCCCTCCCACAGCACCACATGGGATGGTCCCATCATCTCAGCTCAGCTGTCTGCAGCTCACACCACCACTCAGTGAGGAAAAATGTATAGCTGTACTGTGTGTTACAATATAAATCTCTGTCTTCCACAGTGTATTTAATGACACTGAGTAATAAGAGAGCACCTGCGATGCCTGGGAGGCTGAAGGAGGGGAAGTTTATGTTGCCAAAGTGTCACTCATTGCGTATACTTTGCTTCTTTTGTGTTGGATGGATAGCATGTAGTTGATATGTATTATATCTCCGTCATTTCTTAGAAAATATGGAAGGGATATTTATGGTCCGAAACAATGTGAATTAGGATGATAGGGTTGGGGCTGTATGAATGTATGACTTGCAATGCTTAATATACATTATGTTGTTGGCATTTAAAGTGTCTAAATTGAGTCATAAAACTTTATTTTTTTAAAGAAAATGAGACAAAGTCTGCCAGTGTAGCACAAATATTTCAATTCGTTTTCAGTGAAAATCATGTGACAGCCTCAGAGAAAAAACAAAAGTTGCTGCTCTGTAAGACTTTAGGGACTCCATTAAAGAGAAAAATTACTTTAAAAAATGTCAACGTTTTTCTGTTGCTCATTGGTGTTCTCAAATTTGAGTAAATTCATGTTTTATTTATATCCTGTCCTGCAGTGGTTTAGCCCATTATCTAATTACCATGTACATCACAGCTTATAATGCAGGATTTTAATAAAGCATCTGTAAGTGGGCTGCGTGATTAGATGTTTGCCCAATTTACCAATGCCATATCATTTCTTTATTGAAAAGGGACAACACACATTTATCAACATGAGCACAGAGTCCAACATGTAGGCAAATTTTCTTCCTGTGCAGTGTAAAAAACAGTTTTTACCCTTTAACCCTTTTGCCTGCCCCTCAAAGCAGAATTTGGCAGATCTGCCGTCTTTGAGACTCCAAAATTCCCCCAGAAGCAGAGAGTTTTCATGGTCAGGCTGTGAAACAGGTTGTTGTTAAAAATCATTGTTTTGCTTGATTTGCTAAATTCTATGATGGCTCTAGAACTCTTTTGCTGATTTTTGTAGGGGTTTATGTCGATAAAAATGCGACAAAAAGCGACAAATTTGAAAAAACAAGTGACAAAAACTTCTGAGAAAGCCACAAAAAGTAAAAAAAAAAAAAAAAAATGACAAAAATGTAAAAAAAAACTACAAAAAAAGCTACATGCAGTAATACAGTCAAACATATTTGACTTTTTCAATGAGACAAAACCACGTTAATAAACTATACATGTCTGGCCCTTTGTGTGATCCTTTTTTTCCAGTGTAGCCCTTAGTGAAAATGAGTTTGACACCCCTGCTTTATATACTTTCTGTTTCCAACAACCAGGTTGAGAATGTATGGTCTTTAAAGACTGAGCTTCCGACAGATGAAGCTGCAGCCAACCATCGCTGTCTTTAGTACCCAGAGAGTCAGGTGTCCCTGTTCTGACACCTGATGGCCTCATATCAGCAGCTGCTAAGTGACAGAGTGAGACCACGATTTCTGCCCTTTCCTGGCATCTTTGTCTTTACTCCAGAAGATAGACACATTGTGTTTTTATTTTTTATCACCACCTTTTCTCTCCTTCCATCATCTTCCATGGTCACCTGAAGTGGAAGCACAGTGCCCTCTGGCTGTTGTGTACGGTGGCCAACAGGGGCAAACGCACGGCAACTTAATGAAACACACGCAAATAGACAAAACACAAGCAAATGAAGAGAACATCTTCATAAATCTGACAACACATGTCATCACCTACCCTTCACCATACCTAGAGACTGGCATGGTTTTATTTCAGTTAGCCTAATAGCTGGTTTGATTTGCATTGAGAGATGATTTTATGGAAAGTACCCCATGGTGAAAGGTATGTGATGATGTGGGGCTATTTTAATTCCAAAGGCCAAGGGAACTTTATCAGGATGCATAGTATCCTGGATCCATGAAATAACTGGCCTTTAAAAATAAACATCTGCCTGCCTCTATGGGAATTTAACATAGGGGTGTACTGACTTATGACCTCTGTATTTTAAGGAAGAACATTTATTCATTCACAAAGAAGATTGGTGTCCTTAAAGGTTGGATTTTTCCTCATTTTTTTAATTAAGGCATTAAGATCAATTTCCAAAAGATGATTTTTTTTATTCCTCGTTTTAGTCAACTTTAGCATGGGTTCATAAACTTATGAGCACCACTTTACATGAAAGAAACAATTATTTCCCACAATTTTCCACCGTAGCTAACCGAAAAAAGAATAGGCTGAAGCCAAAGCTTACTTTTTGCCTATCTTATATAATACCCATAGAAATCCAACAAAACTAAATGAAACTTAATACATCCTTTAGCAAAGACATATTCAACAGGGGTCCGCCAAATTATGTTTAAAATGTCTTTGAAAGGGTCTTGAATGTGTGAAACCATACAATAATATGAATCCAACCTATTACAGTTTTTCTCAGTCGCTTTGGTACGTTTTTCACATCATCCCTAACATGTACAAAATATTAAGTGCATTTCTCAGAACAATTTGTACAAACTGCAATATACAATAGATATGTTTCTAAAGCTAGTCAGTCACTAAAAATCCTTAGTACATCTCTCAAAAGTAAATATTCATGTCAATGATCATGTCAGTGTCATCAGAATAATAAGTCATTGAGTCATTGTTCACGAACAAGGTCGTGAAAATGTTAGGGCATGTTGTCAATGTAACTGTGTACTTTGACAGTATTACCTGATGTAAACTGAGGCTACAGTTTGGATGACAGTTACTGTATTGAAAATGCACAAGGCTGGACTTCTATGGCATATATCAATTCCAACAGTACTATTTGCATATTACTGTATGTGGGTTATTGATTGAAAGAGACTGGACAGGATATTGTTTTTCACAGCTTTTACTTGTGCTACTTTATGAAAGAAAAAAAACAAAATAATTTACAGTAAGAAAAAGACAAGGGGCACAAAGGAAAAAAAACTAAAAATTAGAAAGAAACACAGGAAACACCCCTAAGGCACAACTTTGCCCGCAGCACTGTTCTAGTGCTGTCTCTACACATCCAGAAGTTCCTGTCTGTCGGCCCACATATCTCATACACATCACACCGGATATTTTCCCTTGCAATGCAATGTGGAAAGAATCTTTTGGAATGCCTTATCCATCCTCTGCAGGCGTCTACTGTGATGTCCTCACATGCTGCATCCATTGCAGCCAGCAGGGTCATCTGTGTGTGTGGCTGACGATTGTACACCTTCCACCTCCATGCTGAAAATAACTCTTCAATTGGGTTAAGGAATGGTGCATAAGGTGGAAGGAATTCTATGAGCATGCTCAGGTGGGTCACAAACCATGGCCTTATGATGTTTGATCGATGGAAACTCACATTATCACAAATGACCACATACTTTGGCAAATCCTCTCTAAACAGACCCCTCTCATCATCAGGGATGAGAGCCCTGTAGAGAGTCTCTAAAAAGGTGAGTAGATGCTGGGTGTTGTATGGCCCTATAAGGGAGATATGGGTTAGGACACCATGCTCCGAAATAGCAGCACACATGGTGATATTTCCTCCCCGTTGGCCTGGCAAATCCACAGTGGCTCTGTGATTGATGATATTACGACCCCGCCTTCTGCATTTGGTCAGGTTGAAGCCAGCCTCATCCACGTATACAAAGTTGTGAGAGGGTTCACTTGATTCCAACTCCATTATACACTATATCCCAGAACACACAGTTGAATTTGTTTTGGTAAGGAAGAGTGACATAAAATGTACATATATATTGCATGTTCCTTCCACAGCAACGGAAATGTGTGAAGTTTATGCTTACTGTACTATGTATCACTATAAAATGTTGCTGTAAAGTAGTTACATAGATATATGTTTTACCTGTACATACTAGTACCGTAGCTCCTTAACTCTGTCCTCATTCCTTTAGAATGGTACACGGTACAGCTGTTTGATACTCATCTGGTTTCTATGCAGCACCCTGTCGATGGTTGAGATGCTAACCGTATGGATGTATATAATATGTATAAAACACAACAAATACATACATAAAGAAAGAAAAAAAAAACATAAATAATAATAAAAAATAAGATGAATAAATAAATAATAAAATGTCCATAGTAGTGGCATTATTTAAACAGACTTCTCAACATATTCAATAAAAGAGCGACATAACTTAAAAAATAGTTTTTCCGATCCTCTTAGCGAATACCTAATTTTTTCGAGGCAGAGACAAGACATCATATCTTTAATCAATTTAGTGTGAGTGGGTGGCAAGGGGTCTTTCCACTTTAATAATATTGCTCTATGTGCGATCAGGGAAGAGAAAGCAAGGATCTTACACATTGATGCTGACAACCATACCTCCTCTGGAGCGACTCCAAATAATGCCATCAGAGGTTCTGGCTCTAATCTATGCTGAAGGACCGCATAAAGGGTGAGACATATGGATCGCCTGTAATGCTGTAATTTGGGGCATGTCCAGAACATGTGTATTAACGTTCCCTCAGCACATTGACATCTATTGCACATAGGGCTAGTACCAGGAAACATTTGAGCTAGTTTAACTTTGGATATATGAGCTCTGTGTACTACTTTAAATTGTATAAGCGAATGTCGAGCACATATTGATGATGAGTGGACCTGTTTAAGAACACAGTTCCATGTGTCTTCAGAGAGTGGTCTATCAAGGTCTTCCTACCAAGCCCTTTTAATGTTATCCAGGGATGAAGACGCCAGATTTATCATTAAATTATAAATAATAGCAATTGAGCCTTTAGCCATTACATTACGTGAAAGGAAACTATCCAAAGGATTTTCAGAAGACATCGTTGGGAAGTACAAGTGACTTAACGTAATGTCGTACTTGCAAGAATCTAAAAAAATCTGACTTGGTAAGACCAAAACGTAATACCAATTGCTCAAAAGAAGCGAATACATTATTCACAAATACATTTTTGAAACATTTTACCCCCTTGTGAGACCAACTCTTGAATGAACCATCCTGCATCGAAGGTGAAAAAAAATTATTACGGAGCACAGGGCTAAGAAGAGAGGGGTCCCTAAAACCAAATGATTTCCTGAATTGGATCCAAATCCTCAACGAGTGTTTTACCACTTAGCAATCGACAGAAGTATAAAAGTCAAGTGCTGGGAGGGAAATTTGCTTGTAAGCATTTATTTCCATGTCCACCCAGGATGGTCTATTGGGCAAAAGGTGATAATTCAATTCAATTCAATTCAATTTTATTTATAGTGTCAAATCATAACAAGAATTATCTCAGGACACTGTACAGATAGAGTGTAGGTCTAGACCTCACTCTGTAATTTCCAAGGACCCAACAATTCCAGTGATTCCCCAAGAGCATGCATGAATGTGTAAGTGCGACAGTGGCAAGGAAAAACTCCCTTTTAGGAAGAAACCTCGGACAGACCCAGACTCTTGGTAGGCGGTGTCTGACGATGCCGGTTGTGGGTTTGATGAACAATGGCAATAAAAAGTCACAATTAAGATAATGACTAGAGTAATTGTAATAGTTCATGGTGTCGTAGAGCACATCGTGGCGTAACAGGGCGTTGGCCGGACATAGCAAGTCGACGCCGGGCATTGCAGGGTGTAATGGGGCACAGCAGGTCGTAGGGCAGGACCACGGCGACAGCGACAGCTGCCACCATGATGTAGGTGCCTTCATGATCCAAGATGATGGTGCTGGGGGGACAAAGAGCATATGTACTCCGGGGAAGCTCTCCGGAACTAGGTTAATAACAAGCATTTCTGGAACATGAATAAACACAGATGGAAAGAGAGAGGAGAGAGTAGTCAGTGTGTCAAAGGAGGTGCTCCGGTAGTCAAGAACTATAACCGCATAGGGAGGCTGTGTTCGACGATTGTGGCTACACACCTTCCCCCGCCGGTCTAGGCTAACCGCTGCGACACCTTACTGCCTAAGTATGCGTAAGCTTTCTATGGGGAGAAGCAGTGATAGGATGGGTGTGCGCCATGACTGAGGCTACACACCCACCCCCGCCGGTCTAGGCGCACACTGCAACTCCTCATACCCTAAATATAGTAAGCTTTCTATGAAGAGAAGCAGAGATATGGAGGAGGTGCGTCATGACTGTGGCTACACACCTTCCCCCGCCGGTCCAGGTGAATGCTGCAACTCCTAACTTCCTAACTATAAGCTTTATCGAAGAGGACAGTTTTAAGTTTACTCTTAAAAATGGTGACGGTGTCTGCCTCCCGAACCCAGACTGGGAGCTGGTTCCACAGGAGAGGAGCCTGGTAGCTGAAGGCTCTGGCTCCCATTTTACTCTTAGAGACTCTGGGAACCACAAGTAACTCTGCATTCTGGGAGCGTAGTGCTCTATTGGGACAATAAGGTACTAAGAGCTCTTCAAGATATGATGGTGCTTGACCATTTAGAGCTTTGTAGGTTAGGAGAAGGATTTTAAATTCAATCCTGGATTTTACAGGAAGCCAATGCAGAGAAGCTAATACAGGAGAAATATGATCTCTTTTCTTAGTTCTTGTCAGAACATGCGCTGCAGCATTCTGGATCAGCTGGAGAGTCTTAAGGGACTTATTTGAGCATCCTGATAATAGGGAATTACAGTAGTCCAGCCTGGAAGTAACAAATGCATGGACTAGTTTTTCAGCATCGTTTTGAGACAGGATGTTCCTAATTTTGGCAATATTACGAAGGTGGAAAAAAGCTGTTCTTGAGGTTTGTTTTAAGTGGGCGTTAAACGATAAATCCTGATCAAAAATAACTCCTAGATTTCTGACAGTAGTGCTGGAAGCCAAGGCAATGCCGTCCAGAGTAATTATGTCTTCGGATAATGAAGTTCGGGGGTGTTTAGCGCCCAGCACAATAACCTCAGTTTTGTTCGAGTTCAACTTCAGGAAATTGTTGGTCATCCATGATTTTATATCTTTAATGCACACTTGCAGTTTAGCTAATTGACTGGTTTCATCTGGCTTGGTTGATAAGTATAATTGGGTGTCATCCGCATAACAGTGAAAGTTAATTGAGTGTTTCCTAATAATATTGCCTAGAGGAAGCATATACAAGGAGAATAGAATTGGTCCAAGCACTGAGCCTTGAGGAACCCCATGGCTAACTGTGGCGTACCTGGAGGATTTATTGTTGATATTAACAAATTGAGATCGATCAGAGAAATAGGACTTAAACCAGCTTAGTGCGATTCCTTTAATGCCAACTAAGCATTCCAGTCTCTGTAAAAGGATTGTATGATCAATAGTGTCAAATGCAGCACTAAGATCTAATAACACAAGTATGGAGACAAGTCCTTTGTCAGCAGCAGTTAGAAAGTCGTTAGTAATTTTCACCAGTGCCGTCCCTGTGCTATGATGCTTTCTAAATCCTGACTGAAAGTCCTCAAATAGACTATTCCTATGTAAAAAGTCACATAACTGATTAGCGACTACCTTTTCAAGGATCTTGGAGAGAAAAGGAAGGTTCGATATAGGTCTATAGTTGGCTAAGACCTCAGGATCGAGGCTGGGTTTTTTCAGAAGAGGTTTTATCACAGCTACTTTAAATGACTGCGGTACATAACCTGTTAATAAAGACATATTGATCATATCTAGTAATGAAGTGTTAACCACGGGTAACGCTTCTTTAAGTAGCCTTGTTGGGATGGGGTCTAAGAGACAGGTAGAAGGCTTTGCTTAAGAGACCTTTAGCATTAGTTGTTGAAGGTCTATAGGAAAAAAGGAGTCAAAGTATATGTCAGGTCTTGTCGTTCTTTCTAGCACTCCTGTATCAAAACGTGAACTGTTAGAAGTTGAGGGCAAAAGGTGATGAATGCCATCCCTAATTGTTATGATTTTATCATTAAAGAAGCTCATGAAGTCGTCACTACTAAGAGCTAGGGGAATAGATGGCTCAATAGAGCTGTGACTACCTGTCAGCCTGGCTACAGTGCTGAAAAGAAACCTTGGGTTGTTCTTATTTTCTTCTATTAATGATGAGTAATAGTCTGATCTGGCATTTCTGAGGGCCCTCCTATAGGTTTTTAAACTATCTTGCCAATCTAAACGAGATTCTTCCAGTTTGGAGGAACGCCATTTAGTTTCAAGTTTCCGTGAGATTTGTTTTAATTTGCGAGTTTGGGAGTTATACCAAGGTGCTGGTTTCCTTTGCTTCATCATCTTCTTTTTGAGAGGAGCAACAGAGTCTAAAGTCGTCCGTAGGCAGGTCGTAGCACTGTCTACAAAATTATCAATTTGGGAAGGACTAAAATTAGCATAAAGGTCCTCTGTTATATTAAAGCACGACATTGAGTTAATTGCTGTTGGAATATCTTCCTTAAATTTAGCTATAGCACTGTCAGATAGGCATCTAGTGTAGAAGGTTTTATTTAATTTCATATAGTCTGGTAGTAAGAATTTGAAAGTTATTAAAAAATGGTCTGATAATAAAGAATTCTGTGGAAATACTATTAAATCTTCAATTTTGATGCCATATGACAGCACAAGGTCGAGGGTGTGGTTAAAACAGTGCGTGGCCTTATGCACACTCTGACTGAAACCAATTGAATCTATTAGTGAGTTGAAGGGAGTACTAAGACTATTACTGTCAACGTCCATATGGATATTAAAATCACCTACGATAATTATTTTATCTGATTTTAGGACAATACATGACAAAAAAAATTCAGAATATGGGCCTGGCGCTCGGTAAACAACAACAAATATGATTGGCTTTAATGATTTCCATGTTGGATGTTGAAGATTAAGAACAAGACTTTCAAACGAATTATAATTTAGTTTAGGTTTAGGATTAATTAACAGATTTGAGTCAAATATGGCTGCAACTCCTCCTCCATGGCCTGAGCCTCTAGGAATTTGAGTATTAATATGACTGGGAGGAGTGGCTTCATTTAGACTAACATGTTCTTCATGGCCCAGCCAGGTTTCAGTAAGACAGAATAAATCAATTTGATTATCTGATATCAAATCATTCACCAGTAATGCTTTAGAAGACAGAGATCTGATATTTAATAGTCCACATTTGATTCTCCTATTCTGTTCTATCGTTGCAGTGGTTGTTTTAATTCCAATTAGGTTGTTAAGAATAGCACCTTGTTGGTGCACAGAGGAGCGTGTAGCGCTGTACCTTTGAGTAATGTTATTACTGACTCTTACTGGAATGATATAGCTGGTCTGTGGGTTATCAGAGTTATTTGTAAAGGACTGAGAGCTTATGGGAGAGTGTGATTGGGAGGTGCGCCTGTGCTTGTCTTTACGGGGTGTAAACAGTCAATCTAAAGTCTGAGTCTGCACCCAGGTCTGGGTCTGCACGGCGTGACGCAAGTTCTCACATAGCACCTGGCTGCCGCGTCTATTGGGATGAATCCCATCCCTGCTGAACATGGAGTCACTTTTCCAAAACAGATTAAAATTGTCAATAAAACCTATCTTGTGCATGCTGCATGCATGCTGGAGCCAGGTGTTGAGGATGAGTAGTCTGCTAAAAAGGCCTACTCCGCGACCTCGAGATGGAAGTGGGCCCGAAATAAAAACTGACTTCCCAGTGCTTATTAAAGCTTCAATGAGGGTGCCAAAGTCTTTCTTTGTGCGCTCACTCTGCTGATAAGACATGTCATTATGTCCGCAATGGACCACGATGCGTTTAATAGAGGTTGGGAGTGACGGTATCATGTCCACAGCTTTAACCAGGATGTCTGCAACTTTGGCTCCAGGAAAGCAGTGTGTGACCGCATTAAAAAACCGTATATCCCGGGTAATGGAGTCGCCGATAATTATTGTGGTAGGGGTGAAGAGCGGACGAGGAGTGGGGGGGCGTGAATGGCCGGTGGTAGGAACAAAACAGCCAGTATTGGATTCAGATGGACAAGGAAAAGAAGCGGAATATTGCTTACCTTCATTCGGTGGGGGAGATTGTTTTTGAGGAACGTTGTCATTTGGCTGGTTCAGGCAAGGGAGGCGCCCGGACCGTCTGACTACCGCATCCCTCAGAAATTGTCGTCGCGAGGCAGCGGTGCTCCTCGTTGACGCCTGCAGGTCCGTCGGCTTTGAAGTGGGGCGAGCCACGTCGGCCGTTACCGGGGGAACATTCGGCTTCGATAGGGCATCGAAGCGACTGGAGAGGCTGAGGGAAGGAAGCGATGGCGCTCTACCCGAGGCTCTCTTTCGACTTCAGTCCAGGATGCCCTGGTGGTCGGTGTCGAACTAGAAGATGAATGTGAACAGGCGGATGTGTCCCAAATTACAGTATCCTGGAGTGCCGCCGAGAGAGTTGTGATGCGAAGCGACTGGTTTTGAGCAACGTCCAGGTAGGAGATCAACAGGGCATCTTTTGTTTTCAAGTCCTCGGAGAGCCGGCGAACTTCTTCCCTAAGGTCATCGATTTCTTTGTTTGCATTTTCAAGCAACGAAGGTGTGGAGGTAGCCATGGGGCTGGTGTTAGCCTGAAGCTAATGTTTAGCTAGCTACTACTACTAGAACAAGTGCGGTCCTCCACGCACAGGTGCGTAGATTTGCGTAGATGCTGGCTCTTTCTAGAGACTAAGGGCTACCAGGGGGCTAAAAGAAACAAAAAAAACTAAGCAAATAGTACAACATTTATCTCGAAATAACACTATTTTCCTCCGTCAGTCTTTTCTCCTCTCCACACTCTCACACTGCGTTTTACTTCCCACCAATAAAGTGTATTTCGTATGTTAGCTGCCCAGTAGTAAAACTTAAAATTAGGTAAGGACATACCACCATTGCATCTAGGCCTCTGGAGGTATGCTTTGCGTAAACGAGGGTGCTTGCCATTACAAATGAAAGAAGAGATAACAGAGTCCAAAGATTTAAAAAAAGACAGGAGGAGAAATAAAGGTAAACACTGAAAGAGATAAAGAAATTTAGGAAGCACCACTATTTTAATGAAATTAATGTGCCCAATGAGGGAAATCTTTAAAGGTGACCATTTAGAAAGATCTTTCTTAATCCGTTCAAGAAGCATGCTAAAATTATGTTTAAAAAGATGCTTATGATGGCGAGTGATACAGACCCCAAGAAAAGTGAGCTTATTTTTGACTAGTTTCAGTGGTATGTTGGAATACTGTAATTGCATATCTACCTTGTTAATTGGAAAAAGTTCACTCTTGTGCAGATTAAGCCTGTAGCCAGAAAACCGACCAAAATTCTCAAGCAAAGATAGAGCTGCGGGTAAGGAAGTTTGTGGATTTAATATAAAAAGCAGTAGATCGTCTGCATATAGAGTTAACTTATGCATGGTCTCACCTCGGGTAATTCCAGTGATCTGCTGACTCTGGCGTAGGGCGATTGCTAAGAGCTCAATAGCTAAAGCAAGTAGTAGTGGGCTTAGGGGACAGCCCTGTCGGGTCCCGCGATGCAAGTTAAATGGCCTAGAGTACAGACCATTACTTAGGACTACTCCAGAGGGAGCACTATAAAGTCATTTAATCCAAGAAAGAAAGACTGGGCCAAATCCAAATTTTTCTAAAACTAAAAAAAGGTACTCCCACTCAACCCTGTCGAACGCCTTCTCTGCGTCTAAAGAGACAACACATTCTGGAATGGCCTGATGCTGAGAGTATACCACATTAAGTAAGCAGCGGGTATTAAAAAATGATTGATGATTTTTTTATAAACCCGGTTTGATCAGGAAAGATGATAGTGGGGAGGACATCTTCAAGTCTTGAGGCAAGCACCTTCGCTAAAATTTTAACGTCGCAGTTGAGCAGAGAAGTCGGCCTATATGACGCACAGTCTAAGGAGTCTTTATCCTTTTTCAGTAATAAAGAGATACAGGCTTGATTTAACGTTGGGGGAGAGTCCCAGTCTTAAGAGACTCAGAAAAAACAGATGTCAAAAAAGGAGCGAGTTGCACTGAGAATTTATTAATAGAATTCTGATGGTAAGCCGTCAGGTCCTGGGGTTTTGCCAGATTGTAAAGAAGAGAAAGCCGCCGCCACTTCCTCCTGAGAAATCGGCGCCTCTAAAAGGTTGCGAACATCCGAGGATAAAGTGGGGATATTTAGTCGGGCAAGAAAATCTTCGATATCCCCCTGCGAAAAGGGTTCAGATGTATACAAAGTAGAATAAAAATCTCTGTACTTGTCGTTAATAGTATTTTGATCAGTTGTGACTTCCCCGTTATCTAGACGAAGACCACTTATAATTTGTTTAGCACGTAGCCCTCGCAGCTGATCAGCTAGAACTTTCCCTGATTTTTCCCCACTTTCATAAAAAATACTCCTGGTTTTCCTCAAAAGGCCCTCTATCTCATTGGTCGAAAGCAAGTTGAGCTCTGATTTAAGTTTAAGACGTTTCTTATACAGATCTGGCGTGGGAGACCTAGCATATTATTCATCATCTTTTGAAATATCATTAGCGAGTGAAATTTGCTTTTCTTTAGAGAGCTTTCTTTTATTAGCACCGTATGAAATGATTTGGCCTCTAATATATGCCTTAAGGGTCTCCCATACTGTTGAGTCTGACACTTCCGCTGAGTAATTAACACTTAGAAAAAAATAATTTGGTCAGCAACAAAGGAGACAAAATTATCTTCTGACAAGAGTGAAGTATTGAAACGCCAGTTCCTCCTAGGCAAAGGCAAATTTGGAAAGGTCAGATCAAGAGTAAGAGGAGCATGGTCCGATATAATAATACTTTAATATGTACAAGACTGAACTCTAGAAATTAAACCATTATCCAGAACAAAGTAATCAATCCGAGAGTAAGAGTGATAAACATTTAAGAAAAAAGAATACTCTTTTTTTTCCGGGTACAAACGCCGCCATACATCCGATATACCATATTCAGAAAAATAATCATTTAGAAAAATGTAGGATTTGTTTGTAGCGCATGGTCTAGATGATGAACGATCAAGCACTGGGTCAAGGCAACAGTTAAAGTCTCCTCCATGTATAAGAGAATGTGAGTTTAGATCAGGAATAAGAGAGAGAGAATGTTTAAAAAAACTGACATCATCAAAATTAGGAGCATAAAAGTTAGCTAAAGTTACATTCTTATTGCATAGCGTGCCTACAACAACTATATAACGGCCATTCTTATCTGATATAATATCTTTTGGTACAAAGGGTACATTTGTATTAATCAAAATAGCCACACCTCTTGCTCTTGCTTGGAAAGAAGAGTGAAAAATCTGCCACTTCCAACCACGATTGAGGTGATTGTGATCTGCGATGCATAAATGGGTTTCTTGCAAGAAAACGACCTCTGCTTTGAGCTGTCGAAGATGAGCAGGAACTCTGTTTCTCTTAACTGGATGATTTAAGCCCTTGACGTTCCAACTCAAAAATCTCAACTCTCTACCCATTAGAGTATCTATCAGAAGCCTGTGATCGGAGATTGAAGATAAAAGAATTACAAAAAGTAAAATGACATAACATCAACAAAGGAACAACAAACATAAAAGTCGTAAGGTCAGCACGACGCCATCCCATACAGAAACCCAACCCACCCACAAAAACAACCCAACCCTTAAAGAACAATACAATGACAGCAAAACTACCCACTAGAACAAGAATGAAGTGTTCTGAACACTTCCTTATTTCGCCTTACCTTATATAATCCTCAATCCCTTAAAACAGAGTATCCTCATTATACAACACATAGATAACACTGCAGTATCAAATAATACGCTGAACATACGAGCAGACCCATGGCATAATGATCCTTGGATCATACTATGACCAATGTAATGATCACAGGGCAAATCAAAATAAATGAGAATGTAAAAAAAAGATATATATATATATATATATATATATATATATAATAAAAAATTCCCCTAAAGTAAATAAAAATTGCAATCAAACTCTTGCGAGCAGTATTTGTGATTGTGCCAAAAAAATAAAATAAATGAGATACATCATACAACAAATCTAATTCAACATGGTATCAGATTAAATACCACAGAACCAATCAGTCATTAGAAACGTAGAAATGACCGCATGATGTAAGACACTTTCAATGAACAGTAAACCGTTTATATAATGTCAGAGAGCTCAGGAAAATCTGGCATAGTTAAGTCAATGTTGTACAGTGGGCTCCCTCGTGACATAGAAAGTAAATAAAGTCATGAGCCCCACCGTTCAAGTTTATTGAACGGCCGTCACAGCACTAAGAGGCACTACGGTGAGCCGTCAAAAATTCCTTGGCCTCATCCACCGATGCAAGCATCTTTTGCTCACCTTCCTTAATCAGGATCCTCAACCTTTCGGGGAAAAGAAGGGATGGCTTAAATCCAAGATTGTAAAGCTCTGCCATTACCCCTCGATATTGAGCGCGCTGTTCCAGAACTTCCGGACTGTAGTCATCGTAAATGGCAATCAGGTTGCCACGATACTGCAAGGATCCTCTTCTTTTACGGGCCTCGCGTTTCACCGCCTCCTTGATCTGATACCGATGAAAACGGACTATTACCGCTCTCGGCCTCCCTCCCTGTTTCATCTTAGCGATCAGAGCCCGATGAGCTCTGTCAAGTTCCCGAGGAGACGGCAAAATCTGATCGCCCATAATTTCCAACAGCATCTCAGAAAAGAACACTGTGGGCCGAGGACCCTCAACAGACACCGGTAAGCCAATGATCCTGATATTATTACGCCAACTGCAGCCCTCCAAGTCTGCTGTTCTGGCCTTGAATTTAGCGTAGTTCTCAGTCAGATCGGCGCACACCGCTTCCAGAGAGTGAATTTGCTCGCTGAGGTCGTCTGCGTTGGATTCCAATGACGTTATTCGTGGTCCATGGTCCGATACCGCAGCCTGGACGAGGTCAAGTTTTGCCTCTAAGGATGTCAAAGCGGTTTTGAAATCGGAAGAGAGAGCGGCTCTGTGTTCCTTCAATAAGCTAGTCAAGGCTGACATGCTAACCTCGCCATGAGCTACGGTCGCGTCGTCTTTACTTGTGTCTTTCTTCGCATGCTTGGTTGATTTGGATGCCATTTTCTGCTTCTGTGTATATTAAACTTGTTATCTCATTACATTCGGAAAAAAATAAACCGGTAGAGGATTATAAACTGATAAAATAGAAGATTTGTACAGGGAGCACGAGGTATACGCGTCTACTCCATTCGCATCCAAAACCGGAAGTCAAGAATTGCTTTTGATCTAAGAAATGCACCAAAGCGACTGAGAAAACCTGTATTAGCAAAGATAAATTGTGATTTTTATTTATTTACACATTGAAGATAAGCTTACTATAGCTAAGGTAGCCATTCAGTTAAGCTTAAGGATTCACTGGGCCTTCAACATGTATGTTTAACATTAAAACATGATGTATAAATAATACATATCCATACCCAGCTAACACCAAGAGTCAGACAGCATGCCACACTCCCGACTGTCTTTGACTAAACTATCCTCACACAGACCCAGACTATCATTTCAGACCCCACCCAGGTCCTCCACCCTGAGTACCAGCTTCTCCCCTCAGGCAGACGCTTCAGAGTCCACCAGACCAGGCTCCTCAACTGTTTTGACAAGCCAGCCAGAGCCTGCGTCATGGCCTCCGACTCTGCTCTACATTTCCCTCTCTCTAGCCTTTCCCTCATTCTCTCACTCAATATTCCCTATATAGTGTTTATTAAATAGTGAACTACATATGGTTAGGGTTAGGTTGGGGTTAAGGGTTAGCCAGATATTTGTGTGATGGAGGCGGCGCGCCCAGCATCATGTAAACAACTACTTCTTATACATCCTACAACAGTTTAAAAAAATGTTCAAAAGCTAGGTCACTAACGTGTCAAACACAGAAAATGCTTTTACTTACGACTTAAACGAAACGAAAGCCTGGTCCATTTTTCCTTTTCAGTTTTACTCAGTAAACGTAATACAACTTTTTTTCTGCCACATGGGTCCGTGTACTTTTTTGTTCATTCGATTTTCATTTCATAAACAGTATTAAAAAACAAAAAACGACTGGTTATTTGATTTTTCGTTTTAAAATACAAAATTTGAAATTGAAACACAAGGCATTTTTCCTTTTCATGGTCAAAAGGGGATGGGAGAAATTTAAAATATGCTGTGATTTTCATTTTCTATTTCATATAACAAAAATAAAATCACTCGAAAATAGAAACGAAAAAAGCCTGTTATTTTCATATTCAGAGACCGGATGTTGTCATTTCCAAGGCAACAGCGCCAGTGTAGCCTACCAGTGGTGCTTTCAGCCCAGGCCAAAATTACTCTGGAAACATAGTCTTGATAATGCTTGGGGGGATTTGTATTTCATAATTTAACATTTATGTATTAGCCTCTCTCCCGGCCTCTCTCTGACTCTCTGTCTCTACCCGCCGGAAGAGAGTCGAACCAGCTGAGGAAATAGACTTTCAGTTCACGGCTGTAACATTACCGTTACGCCACCGTTACCAATCCCAGCAAACTTTCTGTTGCTGCCGTTAAGCTTGCTGGTCTGGCAGAGAGTCACCGGGGGTTCGGGATCAGATCATGGGGATCAGACCTCCGGTGCTGGGTCTAATATTCTAATATTAGCTGCTGCAGCTAGCTAGCAGCTAGCCACCAGCCCTGTGACATCGGTCCCCCGGTCCGCTCCCCGGTGCTGACTGACTCTGGTCCGTCTGCAGAGCTGGCGTTACCCGCTCTAGCTGAGCTGGGAATCTGCCGCGCTCGTGATTTATTCATATTTTCTTTTGTTTGCAGATAGTGGTATGCTGTGATGCATACCACTATCAGGCAGCCTTGCTAGTTGCTTTTAGTCTGAGTCTGTGAGATAACAAAACTTCCTTTGAATATAACGTGCATATAAATAGACGGAATAAATAAAAGTCCCCTGAAATAAATAAAAGTAAAACATATGTATTTAGTCTATTGAACTATAATGACTAATGCCTATGTCCATATGTATTGCCTCATTTATGTATTTCATGATCTATTTCATAGCCGTATTTATGTATATTTATGTAAAGGGGGCAGAAAACGGATGATCAGGAAGTTCTAGGCTACAGTTTCCCTCCACTGCAGCCGGGCCATTCTAAAACGCTTAACGTGAAAAAGCTTGACACGTACACATCACCAGTCACGTTTAATGAGCGCATTGTTTGGTTCCATACAGTTGGTAATAGTTAACCTAAGAACGTATTGTGTGTGCAGAGTTGTTACTGTTAGCACTATATTATATAATTAAATTAATTAAATTAATATTTAATGTGGTTTCCACGGTAATGGACCAAACTATTCCCCACCAGCAGGTGGCAGTATTTAAATGACTTTGGCGCATTTTAGATACAGCCATTCGTTGGCGCAAAATCTTTGAATTAATGGAAGCCCAAGGGGGTCAGTATTTGGAGGACCACACTACAGAGAACACCTCCTAAAGTTTTGATAATATTTATGGAATATCATTTATGGAATTGTATTTTTACTTTTACATAGGCCTACACACATTTTTCAGATAAAGTTCATGCAGCGTAGTGATGCACAGTTCACTTCTCAATCATCTATTGCTACGATATCTGTCATTGCACAGTCCAAATGATATATTGAGATGCAGTCAGAGGGAGTGAAAGCAAACAAATGTTGATTGCTTATGCTGCTTAAGACACATAGGCTAGGTGTACAGACACATTCTCATTTCTTCATTTTATGCCATTCTAAAACATGTTTATGTTAACATTTAAGCTTTCATTGAAATATAAAGACCGTGCTGCAAGTCTGATCATAAATAAGGACAGTCAAAGTGTGGACAGATGAGGTCACCACCCTGTCAGGGTTTTGGTATTATGTTCTGTTTCCTGTTTTATTTTGTAGTCTGTCTGGTCTCTCTTGTCTTGTCTAGCTTCTTCCTGTCTTTGTTGGTTTCCTGCCTTGTTTGATTGTTTTGCCCCGCCCTGATGTGTTCCACCTGTTTGTATCACCTGTCCCTTGTTAGTGTTCATTACCCTGTGTATTTAGTCTCTCTGTTTCCCTTGTCTGTTGTGGGATTCTTGTTTTTCTGTTAGTGTGTTTTTCAGTGTTTCATGTCGTGGGTTGCTTTAGTGTTTTCTTCATTTAAATAAATCTCTAGTTTAAACTGCATTTGGGTCCTACCCTTCTCTACACGTTGACAGAAGAATCCCACCAAAGATGGACCCAGCGGTTGTCAGGTTTGTGCCGATTTTTCACCCCATGGATTCTGTGGGAGAATCTTTGATGGATTTTTTTTACGGTCTTCATAAGGATGATCCTGCCTTTGCTAGGCACCTTATGGAGGTCCGTTGGCAGGCTACAGCGAGGGAATTCGGCCTCCCTGTCTCCAGGCCTGTTTTTCCTCCAGAGCCTGAGCTTACCTGTGTTTCTGAGCCTGAGGTGACCAGTGTTCCTGAGCCTGAGCTGACCTGTGTACCTGAGCCTGAACTGACCTGTGTTTCTGAGCCTGAGGTGACCAGTGTAACAGGGCTAATCAGTGTTTCCAGTGCTTTAGAGCTGACCAGTATTCCTGGTACCCGTGGAAGTCGTAGACGGAGGAGGGGAAGACATGGCTCCCAGTGCCATGCCCTGCATCAACCTCTTATCGGACCTGAGCCTGAGCTGACCTGTGTACCTGTCTGAGCTGACCAGTGTTCCTGAGCCTGAGCTGACCTGTGTGCCTGAGTTGACCTGTGTACCTGAGCCTGAGCTGACCAGTGTTCCTGAGCCTGAACTTACCTGTGTTTCTGTGCCTGAGGTGACCAGTGTAACAGGGCTAATCAGTGTTACCAGTGCTCCAGAGCTGACCAGTATTCCTGGTACTCGAGGAGGTCGTAGACGGAGGAGGGGAAGACATGGCTCCCAGTGCCATGCCCTGCATCAACCTCTTATCGGACCTGAGCCTGAGCTGATCTGTGTACCTGAGCCTGAGCTGACCAGTGTTTCTGTTCCCGAGCTGACGTGCAACCCTTCTGTTCCCGAGCTGACGTGCAACCCTTCTGTTCCCGAGCTGACGTGCAACCCTTCTGTTCCCGGGCTGACGTGCAACCCTTCTGTTCCCGGGCTGACGTGCAACCCTTCTGTTCCCGGGCTGACGTGCAACCCTTCTGTTCCCGGGCTGACGTGCAACCCTTCTGTTCCCGGGCTGACGTGCAACCCTTCTGTTCCCGGGCTGACGTGCAACCCTTCTGTTCCCGGGCTGACGTGCAACCCTTCTGTTCCCGGGCTGACGTGCAACCCTTCTGTTCCCGGGCTGACGTGCAACCCTTCTGTTCCCGGGCTGACGTGCAACCCTTCTGTTCCCGGGCTGACGTGCAGCTCTCCTGACCCTGGGCTGACGTGCAGCTCTCCTGACCCTGGGCTGACGTGCAGCTCTCCTGACCCTGGGCTGACGTGCAGCTCTCCTGACCCTGGGCTGACGTGCAGCCTTCCAGAGCCTGGGCTGACGTGCAGCCTTCCAGAGCCTGGGCTGACGTGCAGCCTTCCAGAGCCTCCGCTGACGTGCAGCCTTCCAGAGCCTCCGCTAGACAATGATCTCTCTAGTGCCCCCGAGCAGCTTTCTAGTGCCCCCGAGCAGCTTTCTAGTGCCCCCGAGCAGCTTTCTAGTGCCCCCGAGCAGCTTTCTAGTGCCCCCGAGCAGCTCTCTAGTCCCCCCGGGCTTTGTGTCCCTGAGTTTCCTAGCGTCCCTGAGTTTCCTAGCGTCCCTGAGTTTCCTAGCGTCCCTGATTCCCAGCTGCCTAGCAGCTGTCTAGATCATCAACTGGCGTCAAGCTCTCCAGAGTCTGCGCTGACGGAGCTTCCAGAGTCTGCGCTGACGGAGCTTCCAGAGTCTGCGCTGACGGAGCTTCCAGAGTCTGCGCTGACGGAGCTTCCAGAGTCTGCGCTGACGTTCAGCTGTCCAGAGTCTCCGCTGACGGAGCTTCCAGAGTCTGCGCTGACGTTCAGCCGTCCAGAGTCTCCGACAGCAGCACTTCAAGAGTTTTCCAGTCGTACTGAGTCTACGTCAACGACTGACTTCCCAGAGTCTACGCTTACGGGCAAGCTAGGGACTATTCCGGTCTCCGGCGCCTCTGAGACCTCCCCAGAGATTTTGCCGGTCTCCGGCGCTCCTGAGACCTCCCCAGTGACTTTGCCCTTGTTCTGTTTCCCAGAGACCTTGCCTTTGTTTTCGGTTGGCCTTACTCCAGCCCCTCATGCCCTGTCGGCACCTCTGTCAACCTCTGTTCCTGTTGCCTTGTTGGCAGAACTGCCGACACCTGTTGCTGCTGCCCTGTCGGCGGACTGGCCGACTCATGATCCTGTTGCCCTGTCGCCTGTTTCCAGCTCAGCGGACCAGTCGCCTGTCTTCTGCCCAGCTGGCCCTTCACCTGCTCGCTGCCGGCCTCCTGAGGGGATTCACCTTCGCGGACGGCCTCCTGAGGGGATTCGTCTTCGCGGACGGCCTCCTGAGGGGATTCGTCTTCGCAGCCGGCCTTCAGAAGGGTCTCGCCTTCGTCGCCGCCCTCAAGAGGGATTCTGCCTTCGCCACCGGCCGCCTGAAGGATTCTGCCTTCGCCGCCGGCCGCCTGAAGGATTCTGTTTTCGCCGTTGCCTCCAGTCTTCAGAGGGGTTTGGCCTTCGCCTCCGGCCTCCGGCCTCCAGAGGGGTTTCGCCTTCGTCGACGGCCGCCCAAGAGCCCTCGCCGTCTTGCACGGCCGCCTGAAGGGTTCTGCCTTCGCCGCCGGCCGCCTGAAGGGTTCTGCCTTCGCCGCCGGCCGCCTGAAGGATTCTGCCTTCGCCGCCTGAAGGATTCTGCTTTCGCCGCCGGCCGCCTGAAGGATTCTGCTTTCGCCGCCGGCCGCCTGAAGGTTTCTGTTTTCGCCGGCGGCCCCCGGAAAGTTTTTTGCCTTCGCTGTTGCTTTCTGTTCCCTGTTGCCAAGGCCTCTCTGTTCTCTGTTCCCTGTTGCCGAGGCCTCTCTGTTCTCTGTTCCCTGTTTCCCCGAGTGACCTGGCTCTGTTTCCCCGAGTGACCTGGCTCTGTTTCCCCGAGTGACCTGTTTGACTTTTTTCGTTCGTCCCTCCTCCGGTCCCCCTCCGCCCTCCCTGGGTTGTCTTTTGTTCTTGTTGGGTTTTTTTTTTTTTGGACATCTGGGATCTGTCCCTTGGGGGGAGGTACTGTCAGGGTTTTGGTATTATGTTCTGTTTCCTGTTTTATTTTGTAGTCTGTCTGGTCTCTCTTGTCTTGTCTAGCTTCTTCCTGTCTTTGTTGGTTTCCCGCCTTGTTTGATTGTTTTGCCCCGCCCTGATGTGTTCCACCTGTTTGTATCACCTGTCCCTTGTTAGTGTTCATTACCCTGTGTATTTAGTCTCTCTGTTTCCCTTGTCTGTTGTGGGATTCTTGTTTTTCTGTTAGTGTGTTTTTCAGTGTTTCATGTCGTGGGTTGCTTTAGTGTTTTCTTCATTTAAATAAATCTCTAGTTTAAACTGCATTTGGGTCCTACCCTTCTCTACACGTTGACACACCCAGGAGAGCCTTGAGGATTATACATCATCAGTGTGACATCTTACATCAGCAAATGTGTTGATGATGTGGTTATCACCTAACTGGAAACATCACAAACTGGCATGGGATGTGCACGGCCCAGGGAGATTAAAACTGCTCAAGATTATTGGTACCCATCTCCTGAGCATCAGTGATGTCAGTGAGGTGCCTACGCAGAGCCCAAAGGATACTAAAGGACCGTACCCACCCAGCCACAGCCTGTTCACCCTGCTGCCTTCTGGGAAGAGATATAGAAGTTTCTGCTGCCGCACCACCAGACTGCAGAGCAGCTTTTTCCCCCAAGCTATCAGACTCTTAAACTCTAGTTCATCCTCAGCACTGCTCCACTGATTATAGTTTATTTCTGTTTACCATTTTTATAATTGCTTCTATGTTCATGTATATTGTCTGCTATGTAGCAGAAGGGAGTTACAAATTCAGTTTATACTTTATACTATATAACCTGTTATATTGTGACAAAATAAATCTACCCATCTACCTTAAAGAAGAATAAAGTGAATGTTTTGGAAAGGCCAAGTCCAAAGTTCTGACCTTAAAATGACTGAAATGTTGTGGAAGGATGAGGAAGCAAGCAGCTCATGTGAGGAAACCCACCAACATCCAAGAGTTGAAGCTGTTGTGTACAGAGGAATGGGCAACGATTCGTCCAAGTCAATAAGCAGGACTGTTCAAAAGTTACTGGAAACATTTTGTTGCAGTTTTTGCTGATGTACTCAGCGTAGACAGCCTGTTTTTAGACTTTCTTTTGAGGACCTTGTAAAATGTTCTTACCTTAGGGCTTCACAGTAAATGTTCTGCAGCCATAGATTGTACATGCAATGCCTTTGAAAGCATGTATGTGCTATATATGTTGAATAAATGTTTAAGACTTGTATGTGGAAACCACATTAAATATTAATTAATTAATTATATAACAACTCTGCACACACAATAAGTTCTTAGGTTAACTATTACCAACTGTATTGAACCAAACAATGCGCTCATTAGACGTGACTGGTGATGTGTACGTGGAATTACATCACTGTAATAAACTACTGGTGCTAACATATTTCTTTCGGTCCAGGTTTATATAAGCCTATTTATTGATTGATTTTTTTTCTTCTAACGTTACTCTGGTATAACGTTAGTGCTGCATATTATGACCGCTCTAAAAGCTTGGCTGTTATTTTGGTCACTTGGCCAACCTGTCTTTCTTTTAATGTAGATATTCAAACGGAGACATTAAAAAAAACAAAATCGGACCGTTATTTGAATTTGGTTTATTTTTATTATAATTTCGTTTTTCGTTTTTGGATTCAGAAACCAAAAACGGAAGAACGGCTCTTTTTTTACCGTTTCTTTGTTTTTGGTTTGAAACGACAAACGAAATACAGCTGATTTCTCGTTATTTTGTTTTGTGGTTCAAACGAAAAAACAAACTATCAAAACGTACACGGACCCAATAGAGACCTTATTTATTGATATTGATTGATTTTAATATTGATTGATCCAACACCAAAGATTCTTTTGTACCTTAAAATAATGTTTCCAAAATCGTTTCAGTGGTTCATTAACTTGTTCGAATGAGACATAAGAATAATGGTAATGGTAATGGACAATTCTGCTTCCAACCTGTAGGGGGACCGAAGAGGAAAAGTGCGTTGGTGCCTACTGTAAAGGTGCTGTTGACAAGTAGCTAATGCTAATGCTTGGTCTATAACATTAGCTAATTCTTGGTGGGTAACATAAGATTACAACATCGTTCAACATGCTCAGTTATTTTCAGTATGATTGTTTTGACCACGTTTAACAACTCTGGGCTAACCCACGAATTCTTCAGTAATGTTAACTGTATAGATAGACCAATAATCTAATGGTAATTTAGCCAGCTAGCACACCCCTGTCTGTCTGCCTCACTCTCCCGGCGCTAAAGGCTTCAGTCGGGATGAGAGCTGACAACCACTGACATATATAAACTGGACCAACAGATCCCGTGTCTCTGGACGGAGACCAGTGAAGGATATTAGAAGCACTTTTCCGGTGATGGCTGAGCGTTACTGAGCAGCCTCCAACTGAGCTTGAAGACGTAGATGTGACGTGAGCAACCTGTCTGAAAGTTGGAAGTCTTCTGGTAGCTGTGCCAAGAGAAATCTCAATCATTCCCAATCTAGCAGAGACGGAGAGCGTAGGTATATGTAAGGAGATAACATGGGCACAGGCTAATTACTGCTAACTAAAATGCTAGTTAACATTAGTAATTAAACTTAAACAGCTAATGTGAGTCAAAACTGCCTGCGAGCTTCTCCTGTACTGTAATTTCTCTACTGTGCGACAGTAAGTGGCATGGTTATGACACAATCGTTAGAAATAAACAACGGACAAATAGAGTCTTTAAATGCTTCAGATGTAAAGTTATTCGCTGTCAAAGTGGCGCCAAAATGAATGGCAGTCAATGAGATGCTAACGGGAGCTGATGGCTTGTTGGCATCAAAATGGCACTATAGGAGCTATGCGTTCCGAGGAGAAGCTTACCCTCTTGCTGACAACAGCCCCGGGACACATCCACAGTCAGCCCCCAGCCAGCTAGCAGCCAGCCACTATCATTACAGCAATCCAAACCCAGTCACCACTTAACTCCGGTGCTAAGGACGCTAATGGCAGTTTACTGAACCATCGGGAAACAGACCCAGGCACCCGAGTCAGAACAGCCGCCATTCATAACGTTACATCTCCATTAGCGTTACCGGCGTTACCCCCCTCCCCCCCCCCCCCGACAAAAACAACGTGTGTTGCTTTTGTGTTTTTCTGTTTGGTTTTCCATTTCCTGTTTAGTTTTGATACTTACCGTCTTGTCTCGCTTCAGGTCTGTTTACTTCTTGGTCTTTGTCTGCCTTCCCGCCATGTGTGATTACCTTCCCGCCCCAATATGTTACAGCTGTGTCTCGTTATCGACCTTGTCCTTGTGTATTTAAACTCATCTGTTCTCTACCTCATTGCAAGATCGCCTGCATCCATTGTGACAGTGTTTGAGCGTTGTTCCCAGTGTATCCTGTCTTCCTGTGTTTTTGGACCTCTGCCTGTTTTTGGATTTTCCCTTACCGCCTGTTTATCTGGATACTGTTGCCTGTAAGTTTCTCTGTGCTCCAATAAACTTGTTGGATTTTACTTACCTGAGAGTTGTGCATTTGTGGGTCCAACGTTCTTGTGAGCGTGATACCTCCTGTCCCGCCCTGTCAGGGGCAATTCGTTGTCCAGCAATTGACCTTGACCTTGACTAGAGGGCAGCCGAGGACAGGAGAATCCATGCTTTGGACTCATTTATTATTTACTTATTGTTTCCCTGTTATTTGTTCTCGTTCTCGTCCATGGTTAGGTTTTCTGTTCTTTTGGTGATCTGTTTTTTTGTGTGACAGAGATATTGTCACAACAAGAGAAAAACAGAGAGAAAAAGATCATACAAATTAGCATTCTGATTATTAGCGAATGGGTGAAATAATACACAATTGGCAAGGGAAATATTATTATCGTTCTCTAAAATGTGAACATAGCAGAGCTGCTGTTGGGTGGTTAATATGTTAGTGCGTCTGGAGAAGCTAAAAGTCTAGTTCAGCTTCCTCCGTCAAATTTAACTACAGTTAGTTTTGCTGTCCGACGATATCAGCTGCCAGCTGACATTACCGCATGCATGGATACATTTACAAGCAGCCTCTCTAATCATTAAAGTAAATCGTAATGGAAAACACTCATACTTACATATATACATACACTCAAAGCAACGCAGCCTGCAGGGACTGCCGAGGGACAGTGAAGTGTCCATGTGGGTCTCTAAATCAGAGAAAATATTTCATTCAGGTGGGTGCAGGGTGGATGGTTTTCAACCTACGGATTCGGATGAAGAGCTGTTCCAGGCATCAATAATAGTGTGTTTCTATGTACATAATATAGGCTACTGTTTATATTTGTATAGTTCTTTTCATACAAACATTTTGTAATGTTTTACACTAAAATAGCCTATAAGTTTGTCTTATATCTCATGAACCGTTCATCCAATCTACTTCACACTTAGTTTCCTGGGTACCAAATGAACTTGAGGTTTGGAATTGTGAGCAGTTTGGACAGCATTGGATATTAATAAACTGTGATAACGCCACATTTTAATTGTGAGATTTTGTGAGTAAATTCTTTTGTAGTACAAAACAAGTATTATGCTATACAGTGGGGTTGCATATTAATCGCTTTGGGGTCCTTCTGTAAGTAATTTTGGGGTACCATGGTTCTGGAGAAAGCTTAAAGCAGCAATACCACAGGCCCAGCAATTGGCCGGTTCCAAACAGACACATTTTGAACGGGCACTGCACTAGTCAACCAAACTGGAGGGAAGGAGCTGAGAAAAGCTGTGGATATACTGTATGTGACACTAGAGTGGGTTCAATTCCCACTGTGATACATCAACCAAAGTGTCCCTGAGCAAAACACTTAACCCCTAGTTGCTCCAGAGCCGTGCGACCTCTGACATATGTAGCAATTGTCAGCTAAATGGCATGTAATGTAAAGGGCAGGAGAAGCCATGCTTTGGACTCACTTCAACTCCTTCTATAAATAGCTTGTTGTCATGGTGCTGATGCAGATATAATTAGCTTGTTATTTTCTGTAATACCATGCAGCCATTCAGTCGTTCCTTGTCTTAAATGCTCAATGAGCAGAGTGAACTGCACTGTTCACAGACAGACGACCATCTCTCAATCTCTCTCTAACTGGGAACTAATGATGGTGTGGATGGTCAATACACACACAATCCATGACACGCAGGTTTCTTTCACACCTGCCTCGTTTGGTCCGTTTAAAACATACCCTGGAGCGTTTGGTCTGATAGTCTGCTTGGTTTGGTGCGGATCAAACAAACAAACTGCAATCAACAGGAAGCAGCCAATGGTTAATTTGATACCATTTTTAGGATTAGATCAGATTATAGATACATGGGAATTAATGGAGATCCAGTTAACAGTAGGTGTCTCATGATGTTTGCTTCTGTAAACATTTTGGATTTCTTGAGGGTTTCTTTGTTGTTAATTGTAGTTTTTTAAAGGGTTAATTTGCTCGGTTAAAGCTATATATAGTGCGTAGTTTCTGTCTCCCCCATTAGGAATTTTACATAATGACAGAAATGCAGAGAGAGTTTTGTGGAGCTGATGGTCTTATAGCTTTGTAGCAACTAATTTGGCAATGGCTTGAGTGTAACGACCCACTTACCTTAATTAGCTGTTAGCTTTCCTGTTAATGTCTGACCTAATATATTACAGTAAGTGTGTCCCCAGGAACTACTGGGTTGCCTTTACGGTCTCTATCTGAGTGTGTACATTTCACAACTCAGGTTAAAGTAAAAGTGTTGTTAGCTGAGCATGAAAGTTCATCCTTGGAAACAATATTTTTTAACTTTTCAAATTAAGGTTTTACATTTAAAAACCAACAAGATCTCATGGGAAGGTGTATAAATATAGTGCGTTCCATTTACCTCGGAACTCAGAAGCTGGAGCTGGGAATGACGTCACTCCCGAGTTGAATGCGTTCCATTTACAAGTCCGATTTTTCATTGTGGCTTAGCTCTGGCTAGGTTAGCCACTGTTAGCAATGCCAGTTGATTTTGTGCATACAAAAAGCGTAGCAACATGTCCACAGGTAGAAGATGAACAGGACTGTGTGTGCGACTGATTTAGTGAGACACAAATAAGACAGAAGTGCTTATAACTGTATGTTACTACTAGCTTTCACTGCTGTTGATGCACAGAGCAGCCATGTTGGATTTTGACCTGCTGCGAGTACTGCAAGGCTGTCCTAGTTCCCAGCTCGAAAATCCGAGGTCAGGCGGTGTTTTTCCGACTTAGACCTCGGAAAATCCGACTTCCAAGTACAAATGGAATGCACAATTAGCGCACCACTATTATTGGCATTTCGCGTGATATGTCAACGCATTTAAAGCTTTTCGCGTGTCTTAAAAATTGTAATTGCAATGAAAAATTAAAGCTGCAAGCAGCGATGAATGGGCCCTCGCACTCCGCGCACGTCGGGGGTGTTGGCAGCTCCCAGTTGACACGGCCGTGTATTTACATGACCGTCAGACACTGTACACAAGAGTTAAAATGAATTCCCTACATTTAGTGCATAGCGTTGGAAATTACATATTTGAAATTATGCAACACTTCCTTTGTCCACTATGTGGCGCTATAGAACACTCACTCTTTCTACGTCATGTTGCTGTAGGTGACGCTATGACTATAACTCATTGTTGACTTATCGATTCCTTCAGACTTGGTCTCTAACTAAGCATAACAAATTGGGGTAGGATTAGACAATGTACACTGGAGTTACTGTACAGTAACAGCCTGTACTGTTTTGTGGCATTATATGGTACTTTGACACTTAGCCACGCCCACACCATTGGAAGCAAGTGCAAACGCTTCACAACTTAGCTTTGGAAAGGTCTTTAGATTGTACTGACCAATTTTGAAGTCAATCGGGTTAAATCTGTTGGAGGAGTTCATTAAAGTAGCCTGCAAATTATCAAAATCCTGACATTCTGTTAGGTTTAGGGTATGGCTCCAATAGGCTTTTTTGTTCGTTTTGTTTGACATGATACATATGCATACCAAATCTCATTTCTAGGTGAAACGCAGTTGAGGGGCTACTTCTTTGAAATTTTGTAGGGGGGCACTATTGAGCCAATTTACCATAATCAAGCCTGAGACCCATGTGATTCACTTCAGGCCTGGACTAACATCATGTATGAAAGATTTTGAGTTACAACAACTTTTTGTTTCGTGATGTAACATCGAAGTCATCAAGGTCTTAAGACTTTCCTGAACACTTTTGAGGTGGATATGGTAAACCCATTAGGTAGAGGACATCAAAGTGTAACGACTGTAACTTTCTGTTGCCAGTAGGGGGTGCTGTGATTATAACTTAATATTGATATGTACATGTCAGCAGATCATTCATGTCAGCAGAGCATTCAGCCGCTCTGCTCCCCGTCTCTGGAATTCATTACCACCCCAACTTAGAAACATCGATTCATTCCCCCATTTCAAATTGCAACTCAAAACACATCTGTTTAAAACTGCCTATTCCACTTGATGTCAATTGCTCTGCCTCTTTCTGTTGTTTCTATTTTATTCTTATTTTTTTTGTTACTTTTAAATGTCTTATGTATCCCTGTACGGTGTCCTTGAGTGCCAAGAAAGGCACCTTTAAATAAAATGTATTATTATTATTATTATTATTATTATTATTATTATTATTATTATTATGTCTTCAGGCCAGGACCCTTATATAGCCTGAGCAGTTTGAAGCAGATTGGCAGAACAATGTACAGTCTTGTTACATGCATGTCTTGAGACATGCAATAATACAGTCACAGATATTTGACTTTTTCTTTTAAATAAAAGCATGTGAATGAACTAAAAACTAAACATGTCTGGACCTTGATGTGATTTTCTTTTTCCAGTGTGGCCCTTAGTGAAGTTGAGTTTGACACCCCTGGTTTATGGTAAATTACATGTTTATTCTGTGAAATAACGAGGTGATCGCACGCATGCACGCACACACACACACACACACACACACACACTCACAAATTGGAGACGAGACAGCAGGTCTCATATTTCAGACACTGCAATGTTATACATTGTTTGTCTACTATTTTGTTACTAAGTTCACTTCTGAGACTTTTTTTATGCGAGAAATCAACTATATAAAGTTCAAATATGGGAGGTTTTATGAAAATGTATGGCTAATTGCAAATTTGGTAAGACGTGTCGGACTTCAGGATCTCCACACAGTCTGACGAGACAGCGGCAGCATGCTGGGCTCTATACCCAGGGCAAAGACACGATTTCTGGGTTACTGGACAACCGGGGCTCGGGGCTCTGCTGGTATAACTATCGTATATTTACAGTTTGAATTTCGTCACAGCATGTATATCACAGCTACCCTAAGGTCTTACAAAGCTAACACTTTTGCCCGATTTCAGTTTAAGGCATTTTTGTGAATTTGAGGGGTCTCGTTAGGAGGAGCTGCTAGCTAGGCTATGTGTCCCTATGTGACAGGCCCTGGAGCTCTGTCAGGGCAGCGGCGTTTGGTAGTCCAGTAACCCAGAAACGGTGACTTTGCGCGGGTATGGAGCACCGTGGGCTGCCAGCTGTGAGGGGGCTCCATCTACCTCACAGCGGGTCGGGGTCTGTGAAGAAGGACAGGCCGGGCGGCGAGGCAGCAACCCAGGCAGCACCGGCCGCTGAACTCTGACACACAGTTGAACAAAATGTGCAATTAGCCATCAATTTTCATATTTGACCTCTACATAGTTGATTTCTTGCATAAAAAAGTCTCAGAAGTGAATTTAGTGATAAAATAGAGATCTGCGCGACCTATTCAGTAGACTACCTGACCTCAGATCAGTGGTGTAGCCTATGTAAATGTTGGGGTGTGACAAAGATAGAGACGAGAGCCAAATAAGGAGGTTAGTTGAGATTTGCCCGTTTTCAGAGGCAGTTTCAAATTGTGAGATTTGCAGAGGAAAGAGGTGTCAATGGGATTTTGAGGTTCTATGTATTTACCCTCCAAACTGTCATTATTCAACTATGACAAGGTAACATCGGTTTTGCATTCTATCACCCCTTTAAACCAACGAAACAACAAACGTCTAGTAACCATGCCAGCAACGTAGATCACAGACATTATATATGATTAATACTTACACTTTATTAATCTTGTAGGAATCTGCTGTTGTAGGGGGCTTTGTGTGTCTGCCAAAGTCGCTCCAACGTTAGCTGCACTGAAACAGCAGGCCAGGCAGTGACTGGGGTCAGTGGTAA
>CM042336.1:2004203-2099203 GCA_023566125.1 Zingel zingel | reverse complement strand
TGTATCCTGTATTTGTGCCATCCCTGTATACAGTCACAATATTATACCCCATGCTTTCAGTATTCTGCTAAAATACAACAAACTGCTTGTTGAATTTAAAACTTATGAAAGGAAATCATTTCCAACATTCTCTTATGGGAAAAAAAAAAAATCAAACACTGAATTGATTATAAAAGGCAGCACTTAAAAAATAGTGACTGTTACATTTTCTTACTGATATTTTCTTTCAACTTACACAAAAATTCTGAGTGTCTGTTGCGAAATGTCAGTCTTTCACGATGTGTATTGCGCAAGTCAATATTGCGACGATAAACTTTTATTTTTTTATGTTTTCACTTTATTTTATTCTATTTATTTACTTACTTATTTCTAAATTTTGGTCTGACCGGATACCTCTTTATGTTACTATGTATGTCTAAGCTGACTGTTAACGATAAATAAAAAGTTAAAAAAAAAATAAAAAATTACGATGATTTAAAAAAACAAAACTGATATTGTGCATAGATAGGGTCCAGCATTGGTGTGACTCCTCAGGGTGCAGCCTCCACTTTGATTGGATCCTGGCTGTAAAACATGTCAGATTCCCTCAAGAAACCAGCAGTGTTCAACAGTTGTTGCTTATGTGTCATTTTGTTAATGATTTCATCTTTGAAGTGTTATTGCTGCTTTTTTAGTGTTAAGTGGTCTTGCTTTCACACTGTGTTACTTCTGTCAAACTTTAGTTGTATTCTGAATTAACTAGTAGAGTTGGATGTAGGAATGCACAATGTTGGGTTTTTGCCCATATCTGATATGCTGATATTTTCCAACTCATTTTGGCTGATTACCTAATATATGCACATTTCTTCCACCTAGTTGCAGAGAAGATGAAGTCTGTCCTGTAGTGGAATTAACATTATTAGAACTACTGTTATCATGATGGCCCGGGTTTGACTCCGACCTGCGGCCCTTGGCTGCATGTCACTCCCCCCCCCCCCCCCCCCCCCCCTGCTCTCCCCTTTCATGTCTTCAGCTGTCCTGTCAAAAATAAAGGCCAAAAATAATCTTAAAAAGATATAAAGTGTAAAATTCATTCTACTTTAACAGGCTTGGGTGATGCTTTCCCTGAGACAATCCTGACAACAGCCATCACCAGGGGAAATTTGACCTACTGTATTTCACAAGTTGCAAGACGGGTAAATAATGTAATCTTGTGAAAGTAAGTACATTTTAGAACTGTACAGCAGTTAAATCCAAGTGGAAGAATATAAATAAAGTGTACTGTTGGTTAAATCAGCCTGAACCAGTACACATAAACACTGCTGCTTAAACCCAATATTAACTGAATTATTAAATCAAAAATAGGAGCCCATTATGCGGCTATACAATCCTTCAAATTGTAAAAACAAACATGAAAACTAGGCTCAGTCTGCACTGCTACAATGCATTAAGTTCACAAAAAAATCATGTTTGAATTTAAACAATAATACAAATTTGTAAAAAGTTAATGCTAATTACTTATCCTAAACCCCTCTCTTCAAAATAAAAGCCCTAATACTGAGACGGGCACGGAACACTTAACTGAAACGTTATCCAGATGTACCGAACTGAAAGTCTGTCTCCACTGACGGCACAGGCTTGTATAAAGGGAAAACTGGGGCAGTGGTTAAACACAGACCTAGTGATGCTTTGACTCAGCCGAGTGGAAATGATCACTTGACAAACCCCACCAGGCTGTGGAAAAGCAGGCTATGGTTCAGGAGCCAGCCATTCTGTCGTTTTGCTTCTGGAAAATACCCCAGGCCCCAGTCGCTCACCGTGAACTCTTCATTCCCATGGAAACAAAAGCGATGGAGAGCTAAATATAGTGTGTGGGGTAATATAAGTGTGGAAGTATATTACAGGCTTTGTGCTGTTAATTATGCAAGTGCATGATGCTGTCAGTGTTCTATGAATCATACGGCTCAGTCACATTTGACTGAACAATGAAAAATTGTATAATTTACTGAATTTGAAATGAGCTATTTTTCATCTAGCTTCATTTAACTGCATTGATTCCCTGTAAGTTCTTCCACACACACACACACACACACACACACACACACACACACACACACACACACACACACACACACACACACACACACTGTAGCTTAGCGTGCTGGAGTCAACTGCTTTTTATGTCCGCTGTAAGCCTGGCAACATGGGTAATGACCCGAGCCCTCTGAGCTTTATATCCAGACTGGGTCAGCAGTGCCTAAATCCTTCCTGCCACACTCTCCTGTACCTGCACACACACGCACACACACACACAAACAAAAGTGCTCCATTAGAGCACACACCACTGGTTGGTGTATGTGCGGTGCCAGAGATTGGCTTAGCAGCTAATGTCAGGGGCTCAGCATGCAATTTACACAGCACCCTGCTAAGACCAGACATGAAAGAGATGGACCAAGGGGTGTGTGTGGTGTGTTTTCATATAGGGGGAAAAAAAGAGACCTGACACAAAGCAGTGCCGTGTGTACAATCTAAATGTTATTTGAGTGTGTCTTGTAGGTATAGACCGATTCATGATTTTTAGTAGTTATTGAAACCAATGACCGATATTTGGAACAGATATGCATTTACAATGAATTTGTTTTTGTTTTTAACATACTCAAACACAAACCTTTTGTTTAAATGATTTAAGCATTTATTTAATGAGAAATGTTCAACATAATAGCCAGTAACAGAGTCAGATAGTGTTGTGGGCGGGACATGAAGTCAGACTCAGTGGTGATTGAAACCGAAGCAGAGGGACAGACACAGAGCTGTAGCCGAGCCAAAGTAGACCACTTTTTAATTAATTAACTTTATCGGTTATCAGGCAAATAAAATGCCCATACAGAATCTGCAAACTGCCAAAAAAGGCCGATAATTGACAAGACACTAGGGATAGACCATTGTATCCACAGCTCATCTCTCAGGTTCTGGCTCACCCATATGGCCCGTGGCTTGGAGGAGCTGTTCATGCAAGCACAAGCGATGACTTGGACAGCCCTTAGAGAATGTCCTTGTGACTCTCTCCATTTAAAAAGTCTGCCTCTCATGCCTAAAGTGTGTTCTCTGACTCTTATTGCTTATTAAAAACTGTAAGCTGATTGCACTTAATATTTTACCTCATTTCACTGTCAATTCATCCCACCATGCCATTTTATGCTGAGAATAGGTCATCCTGTTGGAATACACCAAACGGAGCATAGTGGGCGGTGGATACTGGATACTGTTAAAGCAATAGTTTAGTGCTGCCACTAACGACTAATTTTCTAACGATTAATCGACTAATCTTAACGATGAAAAAAAAATCAAGCGTTTATTTCGTCCATTTTATTTTGAACTCAACTGAAGGGCCAAAACATAAAATGTCATTTGTGCCATAAACAATATAAATAACTTAAATGTTACCAAATAAAAAAATGACATGCAGATATAAATGTAATTTAAAAAAAAAAAATAAAATATTGATTTTCAAATATTGCACCTGTCAATACAGAACAAAATATTCTGTAGCCTATTTTGCCGTCAATACTGCCGACGACGTCTTTCCTGTAATCAAACCAGTATATATTTCTGTTTAACATGAAGTATACTACTGCTTTTAGTGTAGTAAATCAATGGGAAACATACATGTGTACAGAAAAGGCTAGCAGCAGCAGTGCCGCGTCAGACACCTTTCTGGTGTGTAAAGACATAGAAAAATCCACGCAGCTGACTCACAACAGAAACACCACCCTCACACCACGCAGGCAGTGTGTAGCTGCTCTCATTTACACTTGCGTGCATGGCAGGGTTTAAAACATTACTGCCAAAGTCTATGTAGCTTGTTTAACATTCCAAGACAGTCCTTGCACTTGTCAAGAGTTAATAAACAGTACAGACTTGCTCGCCGTTTCATTAATAATCATATGCTTATGTTCAGAGGCGGAGTCGGGACTTTCAGCAAGCTCTTAGCAACACCATCCGGCGGCAAATCAAATCAAAGCAGTGAAGGCGGGGGTGGAAGGAGAAGAAAGAGGAGAGCAGATTAACCAGCAGGGCACGCACAGCCTGGTGTGGAGGTGAATTACAGCGAGCCGTTTGAGACAGGAGACCAAAAATAAATAGGCAGTCAATAGTAAAACAACTACGTTGACTAAAAAAATTGCCATCCGTCGACTTTTTTTAGTCGATTACGTCGACTAATCGCGGCAGCACTACAATAGTTCCACATTTTGGGAAATACGCTTACTCGCTTTCCTGCGAAAGTTTGATGAGAGGACTAATACTACTCAGATCTGCCCGGCAAATTTATGGCTACAGTCAGGAGTTGGTTAGCTTTGCCTGGAAACTTCCTAGAGGCTTGTCATTGCTGTGAGTTTGCAGAGACTCGAGTAAGTCATTGCTCCTGACCAAGAAACAGTGCAACTTATAAGCTTTGCTTTAATTTTAATTTTTTCTTTTTTTTTAATTACAGATTAAACAGACAAAATAAGTTCATTAGTGCTCAAGAGGTGTTTATTTTGGGCATAAGTAGTAATAGCTGTTTCTCTGTTTTTAGTCTTGTGTCCGTTTTATTGCAGCTTGTTCTACATGTCATTTAGTAAATGACTATAGCTAATATTGAGTATATATTTCAATTTTTTTAATGACTGTGCTTATCACCCTATCTCTAAGGGAGATGCCAGCCATTTCAAGCCGCTTGTACCCTGGATCTCGTTCTTTCGGTCATGACACAGCCTTCGTCACCATAGGTGAGGGTAGGAACGAAAATTGACCAGTAGATTGAGAGCTTAGCCTTCTGGCTCAGCTCTTTTTGTCACAACGGTTCGATAAATTGAATGTAATACCGCCCCCGCTGCGCTGATTCTCCGACAAATCTTCCGCGACCTTGTCCCCTCACTCACAAACAAGACCCCAAGGTATTTGAACTCCTTCACTTGGGGTAAGGACTCATTCGCTACCTGGAGTAGGCACTCCATCAGTTTCCTGCTGAGAACCATGGCCTCAGATTTAGAGGTTCTAATCCTCATACCAGCCGCTTCACACTTGGCTGCTGAAGGTCACAGGCCGATGATGCCCTCATGACCACATCATCTGCAAAAACCGAACTGCAACCTCTCCCACTCTGACTATGCCTCGATAGCCTGTCCTTAAATATCACAAACAGGATTGGTGACAAAGCGCAGCCCTGGCGGAGGCCAACCCTCACCTGAAACGAGTCAGACTTACTGCCGAGAACCCGGACACCGCTCTCGCTTTGGTCGTACAGAGATTGGATGGCCCTGAGAAGGGACACCTTCACCCCATACTCCCGCAGCACCTCCCACAGTATCTCCTCTGGGAACCGGTCATACGCTTTCTCCAGATCCACTAAACACATGTAGACCAGATGGACATACTCCCAGGCTCCCTCCAGGATTCTTGCGAGAGGGAAGAGCTGGTCCGTTGTTCCACGACCAGGACGGAATCTGCATTGTTCCTCTTCAACCTGAGGTTCGACTATCGGCCGAACCCTCCTTTCCAGCACCTTGGAGTAGACTTTACCAGGTAGGCTGAGAAGTGTGATTATCCCTGTAATTGGCACACACCATCTGGTCCTCCTCTTTTGAAAAGGGGAACCACCACCCCTGTCTGCCACTCCTTAGGTACTGTCCCACACTTCCACGCAGTGTTGAAGAGGCGTGTCAACCAAGACAGCCCCTCCACACCCAGAGTTTTCAGCATTTCTGGACGGATCTCATCAATCCCCAGGGCTTTGCCACTGTGGAGTTGTTTGACTACTTCAAGGACTTCCACCAGGGAATTTGACGACAATCCCCCATCATCCTCCAGCTCTGCCTCTAACATAGTGTGTATTAGTTGGATTTAGGAGTTCCTCAAAGTGCTCCTTCCACCGCCCTATTACCTCCTCAGTTGAGGTCAACAGCGTCCCATCCTTACTGTACACAGCTTAGATGGTTCCCAGCTTCCCCCTCCTGAGGTGGCGTTTTCCAGAAGCACCTTGGTGCCGACCGAAAGTCCTTCTCCGAACTTCTCCCACACCCGCTGCTTAGCCTCTTTCACGGCAGAGGCTGCAGCCCTTCAGTACCCAGAAAGACGCCTTCAGTCGGACGGCTTCCCTGACCACCGGTGTCCACCACGGTGTTCGTGGGTTATCGCCCCTTGAGGCACCTAAGACCACAGCTCCCTGCTGCAGCTTCAGCAATGGAAACTTTGAACAATGTCCACTCAGGTTCAATGCCCCCAGCCTCCACAGGGATGCACGAAAAGCTCCGCCGGATTTGCAGCAGTTGAAACTGTTGGACAGGGGCCTCCGCCAGACGTTCCCAATTTACCCGTTTGGGCTTACCAGGTCTGTCCAGAGTCTTCCATCACACCCTGACCCAACTCACCAACAGATGGTGATCGGTTGACAGCTCCGCCCCTCTCTTCACCAGAGTGTCCGAAACATACGGCCTCAGATTAAATTATATGATTATAAAATCGATCATTGACCTTCGAAGACAAAAGGCCCTTAACTGTCGTTTTACACTTTTACGGTCTACTTTGAATCTAGACTCAAAATTCAGTTCAATCCACCCAACAGGGGAAACAGTGAAAAATTGGAGTTGAAATGAAGCTTAACAGTAGTGCAGTAACAGAAGTGTGTTTATTTGTAATAATTCACCCCAGACTCCCTCTTCTTCTAACTGATGCACAGCTGCTCACGGCAGGCTAAAAATATCTCACCAGAACGACGCGAGGGAGCATGAAAAGCAGAAATCAGGCTGCCATGTTATAGAGCAGCTGTCAGCGGGAGTGGAGGACTCCACAGTCCGTGGAAAAAGGTATTTTCATCTCTGCCCCACCAATCCACTGGCAAGAGAAGGACTTATCAATCATATTCGCCTTTATTTATTTTTAACTGGTAATTGTTATTACAGCTTTAGGTCTAGTGTTCAAGCTGAAGAGGAGATACAAATGTGTCACACTTTTTCACTAAAGCCTATCAGAGCTGAGATTTTCCTGACGTTGAATCAGAAATGAAGGAGAAAAGTATTGTAGCTGTCTGTGGGCGGTGAAATTCACAGACCTTTTGTGCGCCTCCGGGTGTTGCTGTTGTTAGACATCAAAACTCGTAAATCTATCTAATCTTTGTGAGAAGCTTCTGTCAGATATGAAAAGTATGTCTGAAGATTGCGCTCTTCTGGTTGGCACATAAAGGAGTTCAAATATCATAGGGTCTTGTTTGTGTAAGTAATTGTACTTTAAGTATAGTGTTTCCCCTATAACTGTACAAATTGTGTTTTGCCTATATCGATTCTGCTGCGGTGCACTGCCGTGTGTCCATGAACGAGGCAACTGTCTTATGTGAAGTGAGCCCTGCGTCGGACTCTGTTTAAAAAGCAGGGTTTTTCCTGCGTAGATGAATTTTTGGTGCCCCCCCCCCCCCCCCCAAATAGGTTTTAAAATAAAAAGAATTGACTATAATAGCAATTCAAATACTCTCCAGATGTGTTTAGAAGCAATTTACCAAACAGCTTGTTGAACATGCAAAACACAAAAGACTCTCCTGTGATTTATTTAAATTTTAATTATTTTTTTAAACCAGTTTTTGTTAATTGGGATTTAATTTACTCAAGCATAATATCCATTTTTGTTTAAAATTGTCAAATCCTAGGTAAATGCATAGATTTCTGTCAAACAAAGTACTGTGGATGTGAAGCAGTCAACATGGGAGAATCATTTGTGACTGCTGCAGTAGCTGAGCCTGAGGCCCCTCCCAACGGGGCTTTCATTGGTGTCATCCACTCAGGTGCTGCCTCTTCCCTTTTTGAAACGTAGAGATGAACTGGAGTATTCCCTCTGGGCTTTATTCTAAAACCTCATTTTCCAAAGTAGAGCAGCCACTTGAGGGACAGGCTGCCTGCTTTAATTAGGGCTTCTTTGTATGTCAGACAGAGACTGGCTGCTCCAATCTAAAGACGCCATCTTCCAGCGGTGCTCTCCTCCGCCTTAATAAACCACCGCGCTGACTCTGTGAGAGCACAAGGTCTGTCCCTCTGAAGCTTTGTGCAAGCCTTTCCCTCAGTCTCTCTCCCTGTCTTATCTCCATGCTCTGGCTACTCCTGTCATTGGGAAGAGGGAGGCCATTGTTCATGTCATTGCCCTCTGAACTGTGTTTATCTTTGTGTTCACCACTTGTTCTCTGTAGAGACATGGATAGAGCAACCCTCCACATGCACCTCCACAACACACAGCAGGATATTATGTTCCATGCTAAGTTTAGTTAATTCCTCTGGTTTCATGGCGATGTATTGTGAATATTAAGAGTAACTTGCTGAAGACAATGTTGATGGCAGTGATGATGGGATTGCATTCTATTGTATTGTACTATTGTCTTTGATGTTTTTATGGTGTCATACTTGCCATGTTAGATCAGCCCTCTCCTGTACACCACTCAGGGTTTTTCCTGCATAGAGAGATTTTTGGCACCACCAAAGGGAAATCACCAGCACCACTATAATAAGAACTGAGGGGGAAAAAAGCACTTCAAATCCTCTCTAAATGTGTTTAAGAGCAATTTACCAAACAAACATTGAACAAGCAGAAAATAAACTTCAATATGAGAGCTAATCTCAGTTTTAGCTCCAGAGTCAGGCTGTACCGAACTCTCCCGGTGATTTTATTTGAATATTCATATTTGTTTTTTGATGATTTGGGGTTTTATTTACTCAATCATAATATACATTTCTGTTTATCAAATTGTCAGAAATAACCGGTAAATGCAAAGATTTCTGTCAAATGAAGTAACTTTACATGGACCCGATCGTGCTTCAGGCCGTGCATATTCTCTCCAAGCTTAGTCAGTTCCACAGATGTGTATCCAGCTGTCCTATGAAATAAAGGCCAAAAAAGCCACAAAAAATGGCCATGCCAGCTTTGGAGGGTTATTTAACCCCATTTCCCGACAAGCTAGCCCGGCATAGTTGGTACCAATGGATTCCTTAGGTCTTATAGTTTCATCAATGGATTATCAATCGGTTATTGGATCATTCAAATGAAAATCGCTTTAAGTCGGAAAATCAATTTGTTTTAAACCCAGCTCTATGGTTTATGTCTGACTATTATCCACACACCCATTCCCTGTGTGAGAAAGGTCTTTAACTGTTAAACAGGAAGTAACACTGGCTGGAGGTGGGCCTTTACTGGTTAATATGTGACTAATGCTGTTTGCTGAAGTTGCCTCATGTCTCAGAGGGACAAAGATATTTCCAAATGCTTGGACAACCCACACTTATTGTGCACCAACAGGTCAGGTGAAAAGCTTGCTGAGCCATGCCAACGGTGTTGATTCCTCCAGGGCTTGGCAAATTCTTGTTTTGTCTCTTTGCTTCCTCGCCTTCCCTCCCCTCGGTATATATATTTTTTCTCTCTCTCTCTCTCTCTCTCTCTCTCTCTCTCTCTCTCTCTCTCTCTCTCTCTCTCTCTCTCTCTCTCTCAGTGGATGAAATCAGGAATTGCATCATTTACTGGAGCTGATATGAGTCATGTTTTTAAGGGCAGCCACAGTAAGAGCTTTTTTCTGGTTCAGAAAGAGGCTTAGGTGGTGCTCAGGGCATACAGTATAGATTTGTCATCCCAGAAACCTAAACCCTGTAGGCCTTCCTCAGCTGTTTATATCTAGGAGAAGATTAGTATGTGATGCTGCCATGACAGTGTTAACACGAAGCTCTGGTTTTTCATTAAAACATTCAAGTCCTGCGTAGCACCAGATCTTGAATCTAAACATGGCAGGTGCTGCTAGAGTATCATCATTGTCAAATTAGATTTTTTTTTTTTTTTTTTTTTTTTTTTGTTATGCCCTCCCCATTTTAAGGTCAACATTCAGATTGATAATTTTCAAAGCGGCCCTTATGTTTCTCAAAAAATGATGCAATCATCTTATCCCGTTTATCTCGGAATGTTTTAGAGAGGAAGCGAAAGAAAATGTTAAACTGCAAGGTTGATGGAATGATGTAGGCCTGCACGATTAGATTTTGAATCGAAGTCATGGGGAGGACATAAAAAAAACCCAGCTAATTTGACAATGATGATCTTTCGGACCTCTTGCCTTGTACGGCTTCATCATATTTCACTTTGTGGTGATGTTTGAGGTGCTGGTAAAGATTTGCGGTGCTATGAGGGCAAAGCATGCCTTGCAAATTGCATCAGACTGACCCTCGTCGTCTTGTTGAATCCAGAATACTGCCACACCACCGAATGCAAACCTTTTTCAGAACGAGTTCGGTTTGAGTGGTTGGCTGATTCTCGTCATTAGTACCTGGGTTTTCATCAATATCCATTTGGTTTATTTCCAAACTACCGCGCTCGCTCAACGAGTGAAACACGTGACTAAAAGGCGCTTTGTCATGGCTGAGGGTGAAGCCCTGAACTTTGTGAGAGCTGTCCTACCAAAATAAAGGCTGCAAATGCCCCAAACATTTTAATTTCATTTTTTTAAATCAGTCATTTAAAAATTTAAATCGATCGCGATTTTATAATTTATTTCTGTATGTGAAAGCAGGCTTAATGATGTCTTAAAGGTTTTCTTGAATAAAAATATATATACAGTGCCTTGCGAAAGTATTCGGCCCCCTTGAACTTTTCGACCTTTTGCCACATTTCAGGCTTCAAACATAAAGATATAAAACTGTAATTTTTTGTGAAGAATCAACAACAAGTGGGACACAATCATGAAGTGGAACGAAATTTATTGGATATTTCAAAATGTTTTAACAGATCAAAAACTGAAAAATTGGGCGTGCTAAATGATTCAGCCCCCTTAAGTTAATACTTTGTAACGCCACCTTTTGCTGCGATTACAGCTGTAAGTCGCTTGGGGTATGTCTCTATCAGTTTTGCACATCGAGAGACTGACATTTTTGCCCATTCCTCCTTGCAAAACAGCTCAAGCTCGGTGAGGTTGGATGGAGAGCGTTTGTGAACAGCAGTTTTCAGTTCTTTCCACAGATTCTCGATTGGATTCAGGTCTGGACTTTGACTTGGCCATTCTAACACCTGGATATGTTTATTTGTGAACCATTCCATTGTAGATTTTGCTTTGTTTTGGATCATTGTCTTGTTGGAAGACAAATCTCTGTCCCAGTCTCAGGTCTTTTGCAGACTCCATCAGGTTTTCTTCCAGAATGGTCCTGTATTTGGCTCCATCCATCTTCCCATCAATGTTAACCATCTTCCCTGTCCCTGCTGAAGAAAAGCAGGCCCAAACCATGATGCTGCCACCACCATGTTTGACAGTGGGGATGGTGTGTTCAGGGTGATGAGCTGTGTTGCTTTTACGCCAAACATAACGTTTTGCATTGTTGCCAAAAAGTTCGATTTTGGTTTCATCTGACCAGAGCACCTTCTTCCGTTTGGTGTGTCTCCCAGGTGGCTTGTGGCAAACTTTAAACGAGACTTTTTATGGATATCTTTAAGAAATGGCTTTCTTCTAGGCCAGATTTGTACAGTATACGACTGATTGTTGTCCTATGGACAGAGTCTCCCACCTCAGCTGTAGATCTCTGCAGTTCATCCAGAGTGATCATGGGCCTCTTGGCTGCATCTCTGATCAGTCTTCTCCTTGTATGAGCTGAAAGTTTAGAGGGACGGCCGGGTCTTCGTAGATTTGCAGTGGTCTGATACTCCTTCCATTTCAATATTATCGCCTGCACAGTGCTCCTTGGGATGTTTAAAGCTTTGGAAATCTTTTTGTATCCAAATCAGCTTTAAACTTCTCCACAACAGTATCTCGGACCTGCCTGGTGTGTTCCTTGTTCTTCATGATGCTCTCTGCTCTTTAAACGGACCTCTGAGACTATCACAGAGCAGGTGCATTTATACGGAGACTTGATTACACACAGGTGGATTCTACTTTTCATCATTAGTCATTTAGGTCAACATTGGATCATTCAGAGATCCTCACTGAACTTCTGGAGAGAGTTTGCTGCACTGAAAGTAAAGGGGCTGAATCATTTAGCACGCCCAATTTTTCAGTTTTTTTATCTGTTAAAAAAGTTTGAAATATCCAATAAATTTCGTTCCACTTCATGATTGTGTCCCACTTGTTGTTGATTCTTCACAAAAAAATTACAGTTTTATATCTTTATGTTTGAAGCCTGAAATGTGGCAAAAGGTCAAAGTTCAAGGGGGCCGAATACTTTCGCAAGGGTATGTATGTATGTATGCATGCATGCATGCATCCATCCATCCATCCATGCATCCATAAAAGGGTGATGGGTTCAAAGGACACAAAGAGGATAAGGAAACATGGAGTGAGTGAAAGAGCAAGGTTCAAGTGTGAAATTGCAGAGCATTTCAGTCTTGTAGAGAGAGGCAGTGGTGTAAGCCAAGGAAGCAAGAGCGATGTGTGGGCGATTTAGTTAATGGAAGAAAAGTTCAACAGATAGTGCTGTACAGGAGGGACTCTGTATAACAGAGTGTATGTCTGCTCCAGTAAAGGTCCTGCAGTAATTAGAGCCTGAAATTGATGGCCTTTAAAGATTTTGTACAGATACCAAAACAAAGGGTTTTATATAATGTTTTTATCATTTTACAGCTATGAGTCAGCTGTGTGACTCGCACTAAACATTATTAAAACCAAGTACAGTTCCAGGCTCACCATTGAGTACCAACTGTACACGCATATGAGAATTACTCTGCAACGAACTCCAATCGAAATACTAGCAGGGCATTTACAGGCCCATGTCCAGGGTTTGTACGGGTGCTTGAAATCCTTGAAAATGCTCGAATTTTGATATTGTGTTTACAAGGTTTTGAAAGGTGCTTACATTTTGGATGAAATGCTTGAAAATGCTTGACATTGTAACTATATTTCTTTCACAACAAATACCTATCTGACTGAATAGTTTATTAAAAGGAGAAATAAAATGTTGGAGAGCCTAAAATGATCGCTTATGCATATGTGACTGCGATCTGCCAGTCTATTTCCATGTGTGATTCCGCCCCCATGAAACCACTACTGCATCATGCAAGGAGGCAAATTTACAAATCCCACTATGACCACGTCATAGAGTTGCCTCTTGTAAAGTCTGCAAAAAATGGGCGAGCGTGCGCTTTCGAGTTACATGAAGGGTAAGCCATAGACTTCAAGTAAGCCAACTGAAGTAGCCTACTGTACACGTTAACGCCCATTTGTTTACGCTAGTAACTGCTAGTAGGCCTAGGACTTTTTCGCCCGCAGGATTGCACATAAATCTATCTATCCATCCATCTTCGTCCGCTTATCCGGGGTCGGGTCGCGGGGGCAGCAGCTCCAGCAGGGGACCCCAAACTTCCCTTTCCCGAGCCACATTAACCAGCTCCGACTCTGGGATTCCGAGGCGTTCCCAGGCCAGGTTGGAGATATAATCCCTCCACCTAGTCCTGGGTCTTCCCTGAGGCCTCCTCCCAGCTGGACGTGCCAGGAACAGAGGGCATCCTTACCAGATGCCTGAACCACCTCAACTGGCTCCTTTCAACGTGAAGGAGCAGCGGCTCTACTCCGAGCTCCTCACGGATGACTGAGCTTCTCACCCTATCTCTAAGGGAGACGCCAGCCACCCTCCTGAGGAAACCTGGATCTCGTTCTTTCGGTCATGACCCAGCCTTCATGACCATAGGTGAGGGTAGGAACGAAAACTGACTGGTAGATCGAGAGCTTTGCCTTCTGGCTCGGCTCTCTTTTCGTCACAATAGTGCGATAAATTGAATGTAATACCGCCCCCGCTGCGCCGATTCTCCAACCAATCTCCCGCTCCATTGTCCCCTCACTCACGAACAAGACCCCAAGGTATTTGAACTCCTTCACTTGGGGTAAGGACTCATTCCCTACCTGGAGAAGGCACTATATCTGTTTCCTGCTGAGAACCATGGCCTCAGATTTAGAGGTGCTGATCCTCATCCCAGCCGCTTCACACTTGGCTGCGAACCGATCCAGTGAGCGCTGAAGGTCACAGGCCGATGATGCTATCAGGACCACATCATCTGCAAAAAGCAGCGATGGGATCTCCAGCCCACCGAACTGCAACTCTTCCCCACCGCGACTACGCCTCGATATCCTGTCCATAAATACTACAGACAGGATTGGTGACAAAGCGCAGCCCTGGCGGAGGCCAACCCTCACCTGAAACGAGTCAGACTTACTGCCGAGAAACCGGACACGGCGCTCGCGTTGGTCGTACAGAGATTGGATTGCCCTGAGAAGGGACACCTTTACCCCATACTCCCGCAGCACCTCCCACAGTATCTCCCGGGGGACCCGGTCATACGCCTCCACAAAGCACATGCTGGGCATACTCCCAGGCTCCCTCCAGGATCCTTGCGAGCGTGAAGATCTGATCAGTTGTTCCACGACAAGGACTGAATCCGCATTGTTCCTCTTCGACCCGAGTTTCGACTATCGGCTGAACCCTCCTTTCCAGCACCTTGGAGTAGACTTTACCAGGGAGGCTGAGAAGTGTAATACCCCTGTAATTGGCACACACCCTCTGGTCCCCGTTTGTGAACAGGGGAACCGCCACTCCTTAGGTACTGTACCACACTTCCACGCAATGTTGAAGAGTCGTGTCAACCAAGACAACCCCTCCACACCCAGAGCTTTTGGCATTTCTGGACGGATCTCATCAATCCCTGGGGCTTTGCCACTGTGGAGTTATTTGACTACCTTAGCGAATTCCACCAGGGAAATTGACGACAATCCCCCATCATCCTCCAGCTCTGCCTCTACCATAGAGGGCGTATTAGCTGGATTTAGGAGTTCCTCAAAGTGCTCCTTCCACCACGATATTACCACCTCAGTTTAGGTCCACAGCGTCCCATCCTTACTGTACACAGCTTGGATGGTTCCCAGCTTCCCCCTCCTGAGGGGGCGAACGGTTTTCCAGAAGCACCTTGGTGCTGACCGAAAGTCCTACTTCATGTCTTCTCCGAAATTCTCCCACACCTGCTGCTTTGCCTCTTTCATGGCAGAGGCTGCAGCCCTTCGGGCCCTTCTGTACCGTGCAACTGCCTCCAGAGTCCTCTGGGACAGTGGTTCCCAACCTTTTTTCCTTGGCGCCCCCCCTACTTATGTCTAGGAAACCAAAGTTGAGGTAACTCTCGAGATAGAACCATACTTTCTTTTTTGATACAGAGCAGTTATCAGCACTTTTACGTTTCTCCGCCATGTTTCATTCATAAAATGGTGATGCCGTGGCGGCAGGAAAAACGAGGATGATAGCAGCTAGCAGCTGACCTGATGACAGCAAGGGCCACAGGTTAAGAGGTCCCGGAGGTTTAGCCTGCTAAGTAGCCTGTCTACAATTTGAAGCGAGAACAAAAATATATAGTTTTTATACAGACTTTTGTATACATTATACAGTGGGGCAAAAAAGTATTTAGTCAGCCACCAATTGTGCAAGTTCTCCCACTTAAAAAGATGAGAGAGGCCTGTAATTTTCATCATAAGTACACTTCAACTATGAGAGACAAAATGAGAAACAAATCCAGAAAATCACATTGTAGGATTTTTAATGAATTTATTGGTAAATTATGGTGGAAAATAAGTATTTGGGCAATAACAAAAGTTCTTCTTAATACTTTGTTATATACCCTTTGTTGGCAATGACAGAGGTCAAACGTTTTCTGTAAGTCTTCACAAGGTTTTCACACACTGTTGCTGGTATTTTGGCCCATTCCTCCATGCAGATCTCCTCTAGAGCAGTGATGTTTTGGGGCTGTTGCTGGGCAACACGGACTTTCAACTCCCTCCAAAGATTTTCTATGGGTTTGAGATCTGGAGACTGGCTAGGCCACTCCAGGACCTTGAAATGCTTCTTACGAAGCCACTCCTTCGTTGCCCGGGCGGTGTGTTTGGGATCATTGTCATGCTGAAAGACCCAGCCACGTTTCATCTTCAATGCCCTTGCTGATGGAAGGAGGTTTTCACTCAAAATATCACGATACATGGCCCCATTCATTCTTTTCTTTACACGGATCAGTCGTCCTGGTCCCTTTGCAGAAAAACAGCCCCAAAGCATGATGTTTCCACCCCCATGCTTCACAGTAGGTATGGTGTTCTTTGGATGCAACTCAGCATTCTTTCTCCTCCAAACATGACGAGTTTAGTTTTTACCAAAAAGTTCTATTTTGGTTTCATCTGACCATATGACATTCTCCCAATCCTCTTCTGGATCATCCAAATGCTCTCTATCAAACCTCAGACGGGCCTGGATATGTACTGGCTTAAGCAGGGGGACACGTCTGGCACTGCAGGATTTGAGGTCCCTGGCGGCGTAGTGTAATACTGATGGTAGCCTTTGTTACTTTGGTCCCAGCTCTCTGCGGGTCATTCACTAGGTCCCCCCGTGTAGTTCTGGGATTTTTGCTCACCGTTCTTGTGATCATTTTGACCCCACGGGGTGAGATCTTGCGTGGAGCCCCGGCTCGAGGGAGATTATCAATGGTTTTGTATGTCTTCCATTTTCTTATAATTGCTCCCACAGTTGATGTCTTCACACCAAGCTGCTTACCTATTGTAGATTCAGTCTTCCCAGCCTGGTGCAGGTCTACAATTTTGTTTTTGGTGTACTTTGACAGCTCTTTGGTCTTGGCCATAGTGGAGTTTGGAGTGTGACTGTTTGAGGTTGTGGACAGGTGTCTTTTATACTGATAACAAGTTCAAACAGGTGTCATTAATACAGGTAACAAGTGGAGGACAGAGGAGCCTCTTAAAGAAAGTTACATGTCTGTGAGAACCAGAAATCTTGCTTGTTTGTAGGTGACCAAATACTTATTTTACCGAGGAATTTACCAATAAATTCATTAAAAATCCTACAATGTGATTATCTGGATTTCTTTTCTCATTTTGTCTCTCATAGTTGAAGTGTACCTATGATGAAAATTACAGGCCTCTCTCATCTTTTTAAGTGGGAGAACTTGCACAATTGGTGGCTGACTACATACTTTTTTGCCCCACTGTATATTCTAGTGTATTATCATAATTTGTTAAACGTGCATATATATATATATATAATTTTTTTTTTTTTTTTTTTTTAACCTCAAACCAGATAAAGACTTGCGCACCCCCTGTGATTTTTGCCGCTCCCCTGAGGGGTGCCCAGACCCCAGGTTGGGAACCACTGCTCAGGGATAACATATCCCGGAAAGACTCCTCCTTCAGTCGGACGGCTTCCCTGACCACCGGTGTCCACCACGGTGTTTGTGGGTTACCGCCCCTTGAGGCACCTAAAACCCCAAGACCACAGCTCCAGCAATGGAAACTTTGAACATTTTCCGCTCAGGTTCAATGCCCCCAGCCTCCACAGGTATGCACGAAAAGCTCACCAGATGGTGATCGGTTGACAGCTCCGCCCCTCTCTTCACCCGACTGTCCAAAACATACGGTCTCAGATCAGATGAAACTATTATAAAATCGATCATTGACCTTCGGCCTAGGTTGCTTTGGTAACAGGTACACTTAGGTTTGTATCGCCATCATTGCCCACGTGCGCGTTGAAGTCCACCAGCAGAACTATGGAGTCCCCCACTGGAACCCCATGCAGGCCTCCATTCAAGGTCTCCAAGAAGGTCGAATACTCCAAACTCTTGTTTGTGCATATGCACCAAACAGTCAGTTTCCCCCCCCCCCCCCCCCCCCCCCCCTCACAATATATCATTGTTAATGGATTCTGTTACGAAATGCAGCAATTTTCTTTTGATTAGATTTCCATCAGATTTGAGCCCAGATTTCACGACAGCTGCAGTGAATTAAGGTTGGGACACACTGCTGTCGCCATTAAACACCTCCACTTGAGGGTGAGTCACTTCTATAAATTGACTCAATGAGCTACAGGAGAGCAACACTTATATATCTGTGTCCATGTTCTCCTATGTGTAGTGTTTCTGTGTGCATGATTTTAACAGGTATGTGTGTCAAAAACATTAGTTTTTACAGCTTTGAGTGTCCCCTTTGTTTTTTTCCTAAGTTGAGTCCAAGTTGCTGTTAATCGAATGCAAATTGCTGCCACAGGTGACACCCTGATACAAATGAAGAACTATTACGGAGGCACTTGCACACAGCAGTGAATTGAACAAGCCTATTAAAGCCTATTGTAGTTGTCACTGACAATACGCAAGTATGATGAGTTTTGTTCTGAAATAAAACTTCCACTATTTAAAATGCTGCTTTCAAATAGTCTGCTGGAACAAAATTAAAGCAACACTCTTTTTAAAAAATAAAACATCATGCGTACTAATCAAACATATCCCTTTTTAAAAAAAAAAAAAAAAATTAAAAAAAAATTCTTATCACCCCTATACCTGCTTATACAGCGAACAATAAATGCCAATTTGATCAAATAGTATGTTAAAAGGAAGTTGCAGTTAACTCTGGTTTTAATTTCATAGCTTTGACCTACTATCGGTAATACATTCTTTGCTAACAGCTAGTTGACCTACGGAAACTGCTCCAGAGTGTAGGCGCTAAATCTCATGTTCTAACATTACAGTACATTCCTCCTCATTGGTCAGCTTCAGCTCTACCCATAGACTGTAACAATAGTGGATGTAGCATCTATGACTTTACCCATGCCGTTTTGAAACTTTGGCAATATGACTGTGCCATCTTGTTTTTTTTTTGTTTTTTTTTTACTGGAAGTGACAATTTTTAGGAAATGGGGAATAGCTGCTCCACCTTAATGGTCAGCCAACCTTAAGTGAGCCTTAAGGCGGATTAAGGTTGCACTGCAAAGAACTCGACCCAAGCCAACATTCACATACTTTGTTCATGTAAGACCTAACTTGTAATAAACCAAAATCGCCCTTAATACTTTTTTATTGGCCACTGTCACCTCTTCAATCGGTACTAGGTGTTAGGTATTGACTGCAATGGTGTGGGTGTCTTAAATGCTGCTAGGGCAGAAAGTCTTTATTTTGGTGATTTAAAATGGTCCAACTCCACCGGCAATATATTAACCAGATAGCTGTAAATTATTGTATTTTATCACGCAGACCAAGCTGTCATCATATGACGTAATTATATGATATGGAGTTTTGATAAAATGATGACATGTTGATCCTCTGCACGCAGGATGTTTTAGGACAAATTGAGTGTAAGCAGGACTCTGACCAAATCCAACAGTGGATTTGTGTTTTTGTGTGCAGAATTCAGGGTTTTCTAATCCCTGTCCCGTGCTGCCGTCACGGCATCGCAGCCAGCAACTCGGACAGCGACTCCATGCTCTCAACCACTCTGGATTATGTCCTCTCCTGCCTTTAATTTTCTCACAGTCATACATTTGTCAAAAAGCCCTTCAGGGCAAGAGTGGCGTTGGACAAATGACAGCTGGGAGTTGGCAGGAGGAAGTGGTAGTCTCTCTGTCGGTGTTTAGATCACATTGCAAACTCTTCCATCATTAAAGTTCCTGTGCAGGGCTTCAGAGTTTTCCATTAATTTGTAGTGGGTAAGGCAGATGGGCATCGCCACTACATTGGGCCAGGTCCCAGGTATATTTTGCATGAGGGATAGAATTTCACATATGCATATTAACGCAAAAATAATGTAAATATTGGGGTTGTTGTGAGTGCCAAATTCAGTCTGCTGAGCTCCTAGTGCTCCGGTTAAACATACCAGCATGGTCCCAGTACAGCTGGCCCAACCTCCCTGGATGTATATTCCTGACTCATTGTTTTTCATGCCTAGAATTACAAAAAAATAGAAGGCTTGTCCTTACACATACACACTTTGCCTCAGGCTGATAATGTGATCACTTTCCACTTTAATCCCATAGACTGAATCAGATTAGCGTGCTCTAATGTAAATTTGGCATCGGACCATGTTTCCTGCTGTGTGTGTGCTCTGCAGCCTGTGGCAAACATGAACACACATTTGGAGGAAAGAGCCTTAACTTCCTTGACTCTGTATGGCTCTGTGAAAGCTTAACTTTAATATATTTGTTAAGAAAATGTGCTGTTATGGCAGTGGTTCATCTAAACCCCTCTCCCAAATCCCAACAAGTGTTTTGTTTGCATTATGTATAAAATTGTATATTAGACAATTACAGTTGTGTCTCTACATACCCAGTAATGACCTGTAAGCCTTGGGCAATTTAAGGAAGGTTAGACAGGGGTTAAACTAAATGGAACTTTGGAACAGAGTCCTCCATTGTATGCATCAGTGAGTGCAAGCCAACGAGTTGACTCATTAAACAAACTGTATTCACGCCCTCGGTGACACATCCACCGGAGCTGATCCGTATGTGCCTGGGGTTTGACAGACTGGTCATGTGCTGCAGTGCGTTTTCCCTGCATGCCCAGCATACTCGACCTTGAGACCGAAAGTATGTGTGCAAACCCTAACTGGCTGAAGGGCTTTTGTTGGACAATACGCGTAGGAACTGCCACCATGAGGTTAAAAAGGGTGCATTTATTATACATGTAAATGGAAAAAAGAGTGGTAAAGCCTGTAATGCTCTATTAGAGGGTGAATTGTTGTTCTTTCCTTTAGGTGGCAACCTTACATTCTTACAGCCTGTATGAGTGCATTTGATAATTAGTAAAAAAGGTAGATTGGTACACTTTTTTTTTTTTTCCTGTCAATCTAGTCATCAATTGATTAACTCAATTTCACCATCATTGTGACAGTAAAACTATTAGTCAATTGTTGCTCTCGCTGTGGCATTGTCAGCCTCACACTGATTGTCCCGGTTGTCTGATGTCTGAGTGTTCAGACCAAAGAGAGCCCTGCTTTTAGGGCTGGTACGGTTCACAAAATCCACGGTTCGGTTCGTATCACGATTTTAGGATCACGGTTTTCAGTTCTGTACGGTTATTTTTCTTTTAATCTTTAACACTCCAGAAATATACTTCAGCTAAAATTAGCATATTGAATGCATGTTGCACAATACATGCACACAGTGGCAGTTCTATTGTTTTATTTCCGCTGTCATCATAGGTAACATGAAATCCAAAATGTTCCCACACACCAGACTTATACGATGCTAGCGCATCCTCCAACTCCGGGTAGCCTTCCTCATCTCTCCCACCTGACATTTCTGCATGACGTGACCTGCAGCACGCCACACGCCACCTGAGGAGCGGTTGGCTCGGAGCCTCTCAAAGTCTGACTAAAATCTTTTAAACTGACCTTTGTCGATCAAAAAACAGACAGATTCAGCAACTGTATGGCCCATTTCTCGCTTAAAATGTTGTCAGAAACTGAACTATTTTTGTAAAATACGAGATCGTATTCAGAACGAGACGCCATTAGAGTCAGTTTTGAAATTCGGGAGCCGCAAGAACTACGTGACTCATTCGTCCAATCAACTGCCATTTGTTGCGTTTGTCACGCTCATCCCCCTCGTCCTTTCCAGTAAGTGTTTTAACATAGGTGTATAAAGTGGGCACTACGGCAGTAAGTGCTTGACTGACGAACCGTGCAACGCACACATGCTCCGAACAGAGACAAGCGAAGCGAGCGGTTTGGATGTTTTTTCATGACCCGTACCACCCCTACCTGCTTTAAAGGTCCAGTGTGTGGGAATTTCTCCCATCTAGCGTTGAGATCATATATCACAATCAACTCTCGTGCCACGCTGTTCAAAGTACGTATTACAGCTACGGTAGCCTTCATGCTTTTTTCTGATGACGCTGGTCTCTCTTTTCAATCTCCTTTTTCTTGTTCTGGGTGAAGAAGAAGACTTCTGTTCCTGAAATTTGGATTTTGAATACGTGTGGTCCTCCATGTTTCCTTCTTCAAACTTGCCGGGGCCGGGAAGCTACGATACCCGTTAGCAGCATTAGCAGCACCTGTGAGGTTATCATGTGACAGCGAAAACGTGAAAGGCTGAGCAGTATGTCCTGTATGTCCCTTACCGGCTATCATATTTCAAGATGGAGCATGAATATGGAGCGTCTACCCCAGTTCATGCAAACGCAAATCTAAAATTTCAAGCCAAAAGGAATACTTGGAATTGATGGTGTTGGTAAATATTCATGAAAAAGGTTTGTGAACAGGCAACACCGATTTTGATAATGAACAACTAAAAACGTTACACACTGGACCTTTATGAAAAACCACCAGGACTGTTAATGTGGGCATGTTGCTACAGGTACTAAATAAGATGAAATAAAAACCAGGAAGTCCAGTTTGAGTAACACATTCATAAATTTAAGGATTGACAAATGTTCAAACTTTAAAAAAAAAAAAGACTGAAACATATGGCAGTTACATCACAAAGTGTATCACACTAAGGGCATATGGTCAAATATATAGAATTAATTAAAATGTAATAACTTATGTTGCCATTGATTACCACTTTGTTCTTGTAAGACCTGTGTTGAAAATTCTTCCATGCTGTTGGCACTGACTCGTTTTTCTGCCCTTTTGAATTCTCCTCTTATCTGTTTTATCTCGGAGCCAGGGCACTTGCTCTTTTCCAGACCCAAATTAGAGGAAGGACGGGGGATTTAAGGGTTGACCCTTTTCAGTAAGCACTCAGCCTGAGAGGAAGGAGAGCCCCCGCCATTTTTATGCTCCACTATCATCACAACAAACTGCAAACAGCCTGGCAATGAATTGACGTTCTCATGCAGATGTGTTGCTGTTCAACACAGCAAAGGTTTATTTAATAAGCCATGCAATGTCAAACCTTTTTAGTTTTTTACAAAAAATGGTCAGCTAAAAATAGGCCAGGTTTTCACATATAATGTAGTGTGGTGTTTTTCCTTGACATTTTTTCCAAATGTATCTCAGCATCAGTCGCCATGCCATTGTTCAGTGTTGTTTCTGCTCTTTGTCAACACAAAGGTGGCAAAGGTAACCAGAGAAAAGTGTGTGGCTTGGGGGTGTTTCATAAATTTTTCATTTTGTAAATATGGAAGTTTTTAACCCTTTTTAGATCACACCCATGGCCATATTGTGCAAGTATTTAACAATATAGGCCAAACGCATAACAATAAATGAGTATAATTTTATTTTTATGCTAAAATTGATTTCTACCTGTAAAACCAAAAATCCTGAATGCTTACGTAAGCGAATACCTACCAATTTCAACCAGTAATATCATGACGTCCACCTGTCAATCTGCAACAGCCCACCGCTACATCCATAGTACAGATTAATTAGCTGGCTAGCTTGCAACAGCAGTGACAGCAGTTGTGTCGGCATTGTCACGGCATAACCACACCACTGAGAGAAACTTGATACTATCATTCCTATCGATAAGCTTCCAAGGTTTGGTTGCTTGTGCATTTGATACTACAGAGCTAAGCGCTAGCCTGCCAGGCTGAAGGTAAAGGTGGTATGGCCTAACTCTCGTCAATGCAATTGCTCCGTCTTCGACCAGCTCAGTCCTTGGTCCGGGGCTGATCAGCGTCGACACTCGCTGACTGTTCTTTTGTAGACATTTAAGACTCGGACAAAACATTCACAACTTGATGGGGAAAAGGGAATACTTCCACTCGACAATCGGCAACACGTTCTCCTCCTCCTCTCTCTCGGTCTGCTCAACTTCTGCTTTGTAAGCTCTGTAACACAGTAAAGCCACACCCACCTCAGCCTGCCAGTAGCAGAACAGCCAATAGGAACGCAACAGCGTTAACACAGACCAACATGCAAGGTGAAAACGATACCAGCTACACGCTGTCACGGCTGCTAACAATGACGCTTGAATGACGAGTTCAGAGCTGAGGCAGCGTTGATCTACATGTGCTGCCGGTGCTGCAGTGACCGAGCCGCTTGAAAATCTGCTAAGTTTCTCTTGCATCTTTCGTCCTTCTTGCTGATCTAACGCCAACAACGGGTAGGCGAAGCATATGTGGAGCCATCGCTTGTCCTCAGTAGCTCCCACAGTTGTTAGCTCTGTACTGCACTAAAGTACACGGGTCCAATCAGAAAAGGATTTGATTTACTGCTAAAAATATTACTGTAATGGGAAATGCATCACTGAACAGAAGCTAAAGATGCTCCAACTTATGTATGTTGTTGCATTCCGTTTGTCCTAACTGGATCTACATTTTGCACTACACATTAATGTCATTAATGTTGTAACCAATGCTTTAACAGAAACCAAACTGTCTACACGACTTCCACTCCCTGACACAGAATCATGGGCCACATCAGAGCTCCACTCCTCTGAGAAGAGATTACTGAGCTGAGAGGTGAAAGAAGAGCTGTTAAGACGGTTTGACACCTCATCTCCGTCTCAGTTAAAGGCAGTACCCACTAAATAAAGGCTGTGTGTCTGCACTCAACAGTTGTTGAGTAGGAAAACACCATTAGACCTTAAAAGTGTCTTTTAAACACAAGCATGACAATATCATCTTTGACATTGTATTTAAGGTAAATAATAGTTATTTTTGAAATTTGTTTTGAAGTAAGATTTCTGACGTTCCTATCGCCACAAATTAAACTTTAAAACTTAGATTCAGAGTCGCGTATATTAGTTAATCACAGATTAACATCTCTCTCTCTGTGTCTACCAGCTGGCCCTGGCCTCTTCCAGTCATAAGCCATACGCACACATGTTGGAACTGCAATCTGACTCTTAGTATTACAACCCTGTTTGAAAGCAGAAAATAGGGGAAGCAAGCTTCCATGTATTCAAGAGATCCAAATCCAGTTCAGTTCTGCTAGGATGAACATAATAATAGTCTCTACAATTCGCAGTCATTATTTAAGCTAAGCAGCTGTTTTTACCAGAAGCATATCTGCTCCACTTCATAAAAATGACTGAGGTGACTGTCAGGGTTTTTTCTGGCTCAGAATGAACCTTTTGGGCAGTAAAGGCTGTTGCGTGCTTCTGCGTCAACTCCACACCGTCACTCCTACTCCTTTTCGGAGTTCTGCGTCGGGGTTGCTTTGCATCGCATCGCGGTGCATTTCACCACCATAACGCTAGGGGGTGATAAGTCTGAGGTTATTTGCGAGATGTCTGCCAGCCAGTTTGTTATGTTAGCAAGCAAACTTTAGCACAACTGCCCACAAAGTACTGCTTGCTGGTGAAGTGCTAATTTCAAAACGTTACTGACATATAGACATTTTACAAACGGATAACCCCGTCATTGTAACCAAAATGTCTGAGTTATTTGCAAAGCTTATGTTGGTGAACTAGCATGTTGCTACTCCCCACAGTAGGCTGCTTGAACCACCCATCAACACACAGGACCAGTTGACCAATCACAGTCCTTGCAGTTAGGGTTACTTCTGGAGGTGCCTGTCAAGCTACAATGGAGGGGTCTGCGGGGGTACGCCGTTGATTCGACTCAGAAGTATAAATCAGCCTTAAGAATGACCGGTACGCTTACAGTAAATTAGTCTGTTTTACCTTATTTGACAAATCTTTGCAGATACCTGTTATTTCTGACAATTTGATAAACAAATGTATAGTAAATAAAGCCCCAATTAACAAAAAAGGTTAAAAGAGTAGGACTCACCAGGAGAGTCCAGTACAGCCTGACTCTGGAGCTGAAACTGAGATTAGTGCTTGTATTCAAGTTTATGTTCTGCTTGTTCAACGGTTGTTTGGTAAATTTCTCTTAAACACATTTAGAGAGGATTTGAAGTGCTTTTTTTTTGTTTTCTTCTTTTTTCTCTCAATTCTTATCATTTTGGTGCTGGTGATTTTCCTTTGGGGCTAACTAAAACCTCTTTGGGGGTGCCAAAAATTCCTCTATGCAGGAAAACCCCTGACTGTGATATCAGAAGGCTGGACTGTCAGATGGGGCATAATGATGTGTATGTTTGTGTGTGTGTGTGTGTGTGTGTGTGTGTGTGTGTGTGTGTGTGTGTGTGTGTGTGTGTGTGTGTGTGTGTGTGTGTGTGTGTGTGTGTGTGTGTGTGTGTGTGTGTGTGTGTGTGTGTGTGTGTGTGTGTGTGTGTGTGTGTGTGTGTGGCGCTGACAATAGTCAGTGCGCTGACGGCAGTTTCCCTCGGCACTGCCGCCTGCCTGTCCATGCGTCGACTCGTCATGTCACCTCCCATCACAGCTTGACTGGCCTGGTCCAACGTGGTGGTGGGGGCATACAGTAGGCCTGCTCCATGAGGGAAATCTGTGATGTGCGATAACATTGTTCAATATTGCTATAATGATATGATTTGCGGTAAATAAACACATTTCAAGGTGTGCATATTAGCTATGCATATCATGTCAGCCTGGTTGTCTTTTAAATTTAAAACCGGATAATTGAATATTTTTAAATATAACTAGTTAAAACATACATTCCACGGCACACGCTAACGGTCCGCGTATGTTACACGTTCAATGTAGCCAAAGTCGCGCAACCTTGACCCTATTTTCAACTGTTACTGTTGTAAAAATGATGTGCGCTAAACCACAATTGTGCTAGTGGTCACAGTTTTAGTGTTTGGACAGTATTTGATTTGAAAAAGATTAATTGTTCATCCTCAGGGTAAATGATGTTTGTAGAGCAGCAATTGCAAATTGAATATACAAACTCCTTAATATCTCACTGGAAACAATCTAAAATGTTAATAAAATAAATATTACTGACATCAAAATACGGAGTGAAATTAAACGCACAATATGTAACCCTCTGCCTCTAGGGGTCTCTTAACCAGAACAATGGATGGAAAACAGATTTTTGATGATTTTGGTAAGTTCCTTGGAGTTATGGGAGTTGTAGTTTTTATTGTTAAACACTGTCGCTGGTTAGAATGCATCTGTTCACGGACAAGTTCACCCATTCAAGTTTATTCACGTTACGTTTAACGTTTATTCATGTCATTCTAATAAAATGGCTGCATTTGCCACAACATAATTAAGTTTTTCTTGATTTTATTTTTATTGGTAGCTGACCAGTTAGCTAGTGAACCAGCAAGCTAACATTAGCCAGCAGCTAAAACCACAGTGACTATCACAATATATTTCACATGTCAATGTCACCTTTTGGATGGTTTCAACATTGGGCGGACGGGGTTTGTTGTAACGCTAGCTAGCTACTCAACGAGGCAGAGAGACGGGGGAATCTCTGGCCGGGACAGCGAGGACGGTTGATGGCCGTTGTGCAGCAGCAGAACATCTCCAAGCTGCCCGGAACCATCTCCCCCTTTACTTTTCTTTAATCTTAACGATTCGTTTTGGTGCTTAACCCACCTTTTGTCGGGTTGATTTCTCTAACTGTTAAGACAGCTAAACGCGAAGGGGGGAGAAATTCGGCAGGGAGGAGATTTTCGGCACAAACACCGGTAGCGCTAAAGGAGACGTAGCTAACGTTATGGATGGCTGCTGTTGTGACTCGGGTGCCTGGGTCTGATATGGTCCGTTTTCCGACGCTTTATTAAAGGACAAATCTGGCGCAAAATGAACCTAGGGGTTAATAACACATGTGTACCGAGTCGACCGTTCTCTGGGATATGTTTTCATGCTAATCGAATGAGACTACTTTTATGCAAACTGCTAAATTGTTTATAACGCTAGTCGTCGTGGCACGGGTAAAGTAAAAATACACCACACTTCCACGGTAGCATGAGGGTCCCTACATGCAAAGTAAGAACTTTGTATGTGTACAGACAGTTTATTAAAAAGATAGTTTGTTCACGTATAGATGCGGGTGGCATCATGGGAAAACAGTCACGAACAGTCAAATGACGAACGCCATGTAACCAGTTACATAGCTCAAGCACGGCGTTCGTGTTTAGCTGGGTTGTTTTTAAAGTGATGTTCAAACTATTTCCCATCCTTCTTCCGATTTCCAGCCACAGCCTGTCACTCCCCTGTACCAGTGATCTTAAGACCTCACAATGTCTTGTTTCCCACTCGCGCTAACTCATTGTTCATCAGACGTGACATGAAAAAAAGCATTTCATTTTCTCATGCTGGTAGGCCAAGGTGAGAAGAGGAAGATTAGGTAACGTTAGCCATTATATCTATCTATCTATATTGTTTTTTTTTTAATTTTCTCTTTTTACTATTCAAATTATATTCGACTTTCGGAATTTGTTCCAACAGCCCTAATATCTTCACTAATTGTTTTTTGATATCTTTAGTCTTAGCCATGCATACATGGCAGGGAAATATCAAAGATCAGGCTTAAGGAGATGCTGTCTCTCACACAAACCAGTATAGTTGCCATTCCGAGAAAGCTTGCTGCTGCTTTTAAATGTGTTTTAAGACTTTTCAGTCATAGTTTTTCTAAATATTTGACATGTTTAATTGTTTAATTTCCTGCCCTTCTTCCATGATGTGGACATAGCTGTGTGATAGCTGTCGTCAGAGTTTAGTGTGTGGGTTGGACCTTTTTGGTGTGGTCTCTGAGCTGATGCAGTGGCTCTGGCTGGAATATCCTCTGGGGCTTAAAGTGGGTCAGAGAGAGATCGGGCTACAAACTGTGTGTGTGTGTGTGTGTGTGTGTGTGTGTGTGTGTGTGTGTGTGTGTGTGTGTGTGTTCATTGCTGTACAGCAGAATTTGGCTGGGGAAACCCAGACTGAGATGGTGAAGCAGAATGTGATCTGAATTGAAGCAGGACAGACAGACACTGGGGATGGACAGGAGCTCTGGGTTGATGAAGACCTAGACAGTAATTGGACAGATAGGTGACTACAGCACATATCAATGAAATCACGCATTATATATGCCGAAGTCTGGCTAGTCCACACAGCATTCCGAAATAGGAGAAAAACGTGCTCTGGTTTATTGGCATTTCTTTAAATAGAAATTGTATTGAGAGGATAACCCCCATTTTCGAGGGGGTCTTTAATCCAATCACAATCGTCTTGAGCGGCGCTAAGCACCGGCTGCAGCAACGGTGCCTCTGCATAGGGATGCAGCGGTTAACAGATTGCACTACTAAACGCGCTTTAAAACGTCATGGTTAATTAATCAAAAAGGTCCGCTACATTGAGTGTTAACTGACTGCAAGTTATGTGAAGCAGTGTGTACAGTTTTTATTAGACCTCCTCACCAACATCCTTGTTTGCGTGCGTACACACAGGTGAATCAAATCAGACGCCGGTCACCGCGAGTATTGACTTAACGTTAACACACTTACTTATTCCTTTTAATGCCCTGTGGGACATAAGGCTGCAAAGAGATCTCTCCATCGCATTTATTCCTTGGTAACATGCTACTAATCTCCCTGTGACAGGTATGTCTGTCAGCTCCTCCAACTTTTAGACACACCAGCTAGCAGGACCATTTCTAGCCCAGAAGGGGTAATTTCTTGGTGAGAAGGACAGCACTGTTGTCTCCAACTGGGCCTTTGGGTGTGACCGATTGACTCAGTGTCAATCAGTGAGTCCGTATTCTTTTCAGATTAATTTAAATAAAAAGGTTGATGATTGATCATATCATTATTTTCAAAACTGTTACTTACTCTTACTACTTATTTCTGTTTCAAAAGGCAGCAAGAAGGCGCCCAGATAGCTCGGTTGGTACAGCGGGCGCCCATATATAGAAGTTTACTCCTCGACGCAGCGGGCCTGGGTTCGACTCTTTTTATCTTTAAATGCCCCAAGAAAAATCTTTAAAAAAAAAAAAAAAATTAAAGGGGAGAGAGGGGAGGAATGACATGCAGCAAAGGGCTGCAGGCCAACCCCCCCCCCCCCCCCACACTCTCCCCTTTAATTTTTTTTTTTTTTTTTAAAGATTTTCAGCCTTTAATGGAACGAACCGCTAGATATGAAAGGGGAGAGAGTCAGACTCTAACACTGGACCTTCTGCGTCGAGGAGGCATATCCCTCTATATATGTGCACCTGCTGAGCTGTCCTGTCAATGAAGGCCTAAAAATAGCCAAAAAAAATCATCTTTAAAAAAAGAAGATAAAGCAGCGATAAATAACACATTAAAATCTAGAGTGTTCATGTCATTTCATACATGAAACCGTGATTATTCTTCAGACTATTATTGTACCAACAAAATCTACAATCGTTGCATCCCTACTCTGCTGTCGAGTGTGTGATGAGAATTGTACTAAAAAAACAAAAAGAGATGAATATAATTTGGAGGATGTTTCCTGAATCGACCGCAGTTTAGAGCGGCAACTCAAAGAAAGCAGTGCTACACTTACGTTTGTAGCACTGCTGCAAGGTTTGCCATCTTTGCTTTCCCAAAAAATAAACCGCAGCTCACTCCAACACAAAGCTATTCCTCCACTGACATGTGATGTCATAAGAGCACATTTTGGTTCAACCTGATTTACAAACATATCTTTTGTTAAACTCGGTGTGTGTGACCCTTTTATTGTGTTGTGGCAGCTTGAGCCAGGTCATAACTAGGCCTGTAACAATTACTACATAATTGTCTAATTGTCAAACTTTTTACATAATTGCAGTTTCTTTGTTTAACCGCAATTAATTGCTGCCATTAGCTTAGGTCTTAAGGTGCATGACTGGTACTTGTTGATTGTGTTTAGATATATTGAATTGACACTTGACCCTACACACGTTCATAGCAACAAAATAACAGTGGAGGAGGGGGGGGGTTCAGTTAGAAACAATGTAATAAAGAGGCGTTGTTTACTTCATAGGCTGTATTTGTGTTATTACATTATCTGGCTCACATAACCAAAAGATGTATCCTGGAATTAATTCAAAACTTTAATTTGTTAAAAGTAATAAATACATATCTAAATAAATATTTTTTTAAATTTGACTCTGACCAAATGTTGTTGTACAATACAATTGTGTATTGTACAACAAAATTTGGTATTGTTACAGATCTCGTCATAACACACAACATTACCAGGGGGTGGACGATATGGCTTATATATGTCAATATTTTTAGACTGAATTTAAGCATTACATATTCAAATATAATGTGCATAACAAATGAAATCTGAATAGTGTAGAGGAAGATTGACAGCTCTACTAGTGAGTGTTTTCTCTCCTTTCGACCTCATCTTGACTCCTCTCACACTCTTCATCAGCGTATGCACAGGCAGCACACACGAAGGCACACGCACACACAAAGAATCCTCGATAGCTACAGCTAATGGCGTTTTGACAGGGCCCTCATATTACAGTGCCTCCAATTACACCCACACCTGAGAGTCTCCAGTGCAACTGCTGCTCCACCAGTTAATCCAGCCCTGATGATACTGATTGCTAATGATCATTGTCAGTTCAAGCATCAGAATAGAACTGTGAAACAGACCCACTACCCTCTGTGGGGGCTACACAATGAAGATGGGCACATCGGCAGTGAAAAGCTAGTTTGCATCCCTCCAGTTATTATTCATGAGCCGGTGTGCTTAGGTTTGTGTGCCAGTCTTAGAGGAAATAAGGATCAGTAGAGTGACGCTGGAAAGTAGGGCTGCATGGTATATTGTTTCAGCATTGACTTTGCGATGTGTGCATGCGCAATAGTCACACATGCAAGGATGGGGCTTCAGAATACCCCACAGTAGGTGGACCGAAGACAAAACCTAAACAAAGCGTGTGTGTTTATCTTTTGTCTTGGGTCCACCTACTGTGGGGTATCCTGAGGCTATAGTAATAGTAATTGAACCTGCATGAACTGGATGTGGACCCAGATAGTACTGTGCAGGCAGGTCACTTGATCAGTTGGCTGCTTTGAAAATAGCTGCTGTCCTCAATTTTAGGGTCCTGATGGTGATGTTCTGGAGCTCATCTGGGTTTTGTAAATGGGCCAGCTCCAGTGCGAATCACACCAAGGACTTCTTTTCTGATTTATGATTGAGAAACATCAAGGCGTTGAAAGGAGCATCAAGCTACGTCTTTTCTTTTAGTGCCATGGTGAATTGGAGTGGTCTATGGGAAGAGACCGTGCTCTAGCTTTATGCAAAAACTAAGCTTTTATAGCTTAGTTTTTGCCTGATGTTTGAGGGCTTAGACCAAATATTGTACTGTGGTGGAATTTCTGGAAACGCCATGCTGTGGTATGATGAGACTAAGGGAAAGCTTAGCTGACAACATTGGGTCATTCCTAGGTCACAGGTCAGGGGAAGAGAATATTTGGCCAGTCTTGAACAACCATACCTCTTCATGATAAGGGAATGTTGTGTCTCAGGGCTGTCTCCTTTTGGAGGTCGGTGGGCCAGCCACACGATTTAGTATCGCTGTTAACGGCGCCTGCATTAACTTTTTCAAGGTTCAGCTAAATGTAATGCCTCCAGCAGGAGTTTAAATCCACCTTCAGGAAGACAGGAACTAAAGAGAGTTGGGATGGCACTACAAAATTACACATTGTGGTTATACTGTACGGTCTGCTTAATTGTCTCCTCAATTGAGTGTTCATTAAATGCTCCTGTGTAATTCATCAAGGTCTCCAAAAACCTTCTTCACACACGTGGAATGAGTTGTACTGCTCCTGAGTTTTTTTTCTTAACATGTACCTGTGAGCAAATGTGAATTTAATGCTTAACGACTTTCTTCAGAATGCACCAACATGGTGTGTCTACAAGCTTAAGCATCTGACGACTTTCAGTAACTCTCTCTCCTTAATACAGTGCAGTCGCCCTGTCCCATGTGCAGAAAAACACCCCCAAAGCATGATGCTACCACCCCCATGCTTCACAGTAGGGATGGTGTTCTTGGGATGGTACTCATCATTCTTCTTCCTCCAAACACAGTTAGTGGAATTATGACCAAAAAGTTCTATTTTGGTCTCATCTGACCACATGACTTTCTCCCATGACTCCTCTGGATCATCCAAATGGTCATTGGCAAACTTAAGACGGGCCTTGACATGTGCTGGTTTAAGCAGGGGAACCTTCCGTGCCATGCATGATTTCAAACCAATGTCTTAGTGTATTACCAACAGTAACCTTGGAAACGGTGGTCCCAGCTCTTTTCAGGTCATTGACCAGCTCCTCCCGTGTAGTCCTGGGCTGATTTCTCACCTTTCTTAGGATCATTGAGACCCCACGAGGTGAGATCTTGCATGGAGCCCCAGTCTGAGGGAGATTGACAGTCATGTTTAGCTTCTTCCATTTTCTAATGATTGCTCCAACAGTGGACCTTTTTTCACCAAGCTGCTTGGCAATTTCCCCGTAGCCCTTTCCAGCCTTGTGGAGGTGTACAATTTTGTCTCTAGTGTCTTTGGGCAGCTCTTTGGTCTTGGCCATGTTAGTAGTTGGATTCTTACTGATTGTATGGGGTGGACAGGTGTCTTTATGCAGCTAACGACCTCAAACAGATACATCTAATTTAGGATAATAAATGGAGTGGAGGTGGACATTTTAAAGGCAGACTAACAGGTCTTTGAGGGTCAGAATTCTAGCTGATAGACAGGTGTTCAAATACTTATTTTCAGCTGTATCATACAAATAAATAGTTAAAAAATCATACATTGTGATTTCTGGATTTTTGTTTTTAGATTATGTCTCTCACAGTGGACATGCACCTACGATGACAATTTCAGACCCCTCCATGATTTCCAAGTGGGAGAACTTGCAAAATAGCAGGGTGTTCAAATACTTATTTTCCTCACTGTATAATGGCTATTTCAGGATAAGGATAGCCAGGATAACACCTTGGATGTGGTGTTCAGTGTTTCCCACAGAATTGGATTCTAGTTGTGGTGGTAGCTGACGGGGGTTAGTTTTTCTTCAGTTTCAACTTTCTGTCGCTGTTTTGGTGTGGAGATGTATCGGGGCAGGGGGAATGGAGGGCCTGAGTCCCATGTAATCAGGAGGGAACATTAGTCTTCTGCCCCCCCCAGCCCGCTGCTCTGAAGCCTGCATCACCACACCGCTAGCATACGCTAACGTCTTCCACGAGTTCACCTGCAACTCCCAGACAACAAGCGTGTTAAGTCTGTTTCTCTCTGCCACTGTTTTTTCACATAGTACTGGGCTGCTTAAAGTTAACTTTTAACAGATGTAGGGCTGGGCAAAATATCGACTATATTGATATATCGAGGTATGAATAATACAATACTCTAAAATGAGCAATTAAATATTCAACAGTCTTTTGAGAAACTTTGTCTCCATTAATTCTGCATTCTCAAAGTCTCTTTATTTGAATGGCAAATCAGCTCTACAATCAATCTGATACATGCATAGGGACATGTTGTAGTCCTTGTTGATTAAGTGCTGAGTTACATAACTGTGTATGCTATAAAGGAGAAATGGGAACTCACTCCAATGACCTGAGGTATTCCTGAGAGAGCCCAGCTGGAGAGCAATCTCAGAAAAACTCAAACCCAGTTACTGTTTGATAACAAGAATGGCCAGGATGGAATCAGAAACTGTTCTTTAAAACAGGGGAAAAGAAGAAGCCTGTGATGGAAATGTGATGAATATCAAGTAGTTGAGAGAGATGTATCTTTTTTTTTATTTATTTATTTATTTTTTTGCATTCAGAGACACACACACACACACACACACACACACACACACACACACACACACACACACACACACACACACACACACAGTGCGTCTCACTAGCTTTGTGAGGACCCATCATTGACATAATGCATTCCCTAGCCCCTTACCCTAACCTTAACCATCACAACTAAATGCCTAACCTTAACCCTTACCCTCACCCTAACCATAACCTAATTCTAACCCTAATCCTAAAACCAAGTCTTAACCCTCAAACAGACCTTTAACCTTGTGGGCTCCAGCATTTTGGGCCCCACAAGGCTGTCCGGACCCCACAAGCATACTGGACTCTTGGGTTTTGGGCCCCACGAAGGAAGTTAAACAAGAACACACACACACACACACACACACACACACACACACACACACACACACACACACACACACACACACACACACACACACACACAGGTATGTGAGTATTTGAAAATTCTCTATGAGCATTATAAATAAGCTATAAAAAGCTTAACGTTTTGAAAAGTATAAAAGGTTGAAACAAAAAATGTAGCACAAATGTCCTTTTAATAACATGAACATTTTTTATATTTGAATGGTTTCTGTATGTATCATTGTCCTTATGATGACTTGACTTGCTGTTTTTCTTTGTTTCATTGACTATTCACTCTGTCTGTAGCTATGTTTCTGACTTGATCCTTTGAATACTTTCAACTTGGAAAACAAACTACCACTCCATCACATGTGTGACTTCCTATAAAAGAGCATATTGCCACCATGCTATACATGTTAGAAAAGCTAACACATACTGTATTACCAGTTATAACCGGCTTTTCTCAAACTCATCTCCTGGCTGCAGTACACACTAGTGATTTTTTTTTTTTTTTAGAGTTAGTTTTACTGCACATTTGTTTGCATGGACACATTGAAGGGAGAGGTGGGGGGTGTTTGTGTGGAGTATCTGTAGAGAGAGAACGAGACTGTAGAGAGATTTCAGCAGGGCTCAGCAGACGTGTGACAAATATGTTGTCTTTTTGTCTCCACAGATCACCAGAAGTTGGAGAGAGAGGCCAGGATCTGCCGCCTGCTCAAGCATCCCAACATTGGTAACTAGTGCTCCCATTCTTTTTACCGTATCTCTTTCTGTCCTCCCTTTCGTGATGTCAGGGGGTGAGTTATGTTTAATATATAACCATGTATTTAAAAGGTTAGATGAAGATGGGTTTGTCGATTTTATAGAACATCCATTAAATATTTAAGCAGTACGCTGGATACACATATGTGCTTTTGAAGACATACTGTATCTGCAAGGCAGCCACAGTGTAGCTTCCTCAATCCATTTCTTCTTGAACTCAATGGCCATTTGAACATTAACAATATTTAGAAGCACACATTCTGCTCATACACACACTTGTTTGGTTACTTTGGGGAACATTGCAGTCTCGCATCGACTCACTTTTGTTTATGTATCCCGAAATCACAAATTTGTCTAAAAAGGGCTTTACAATCTGCAACATATGACACCTTCTTGGTCCTCGAGATAGAGGTTCCTTCATGGGAAACAAGAGCGGGTCAAAACCAAGTATTTGTGTATGGTCCGTGTGCTTAAATGTGGCCAAAATGTTACAGGGTTAGTCAGCAGCGGTTTCCATAATGTGAATATAGATATATGAATATAGAGATCCCAGTAATATGTTTGTTGTGTACTTACGTATCACATGGTTAAAACAAATAATAACAAATAATTGCTTTGCAATGTAAAAATCTAAAATGTTACTGTGTAATTGTTACTTTGTGGGGGGGGGTCACATGATGTAATGCCAGGAGGTGGCTGCTGAATAGCGAGCTCAGCATGGCTTTGGTTCATTTCTCCTTTTTAAAGATGCGTAACCAGGGACATTTGTGCCCAGCTGGGAGGAGAAACCTCACGGAAGCCAAGGATGTCTAAAGGCAAGAAGCCTGTGGGATTATTAAAAAAAGATGTGCTTACTGAAGCCATGCAAGACCAAGATGGCGGGGGAGCGCTTGGATTTAGCAAGCTGCAGTCTCATAACGTAGCGGAAGACACGGGTAACGTCTGTGCAGCACTAATGATCTCTGGCGACATGGAAGGCCTGGCAGAAGCCAGTCAGAAGTGTTTCCTTTAACAGCTCTCTTCCCCATTGCAGACTTCCAATCGGGTGCATTTCAGGGGCCCAAGCTAAATATCGTATACCTGTGTATCTTGTTTTCTTCCGCAGTTAAAGTTAATTTGGATCAATTATTGAATAACATGTTTTGTGACGTTAATAGATGGGCGACTCTCAATCTCTCAATAGCAGGGAAGGTTAATGTTATAAAAAAGCTGAATTACCTCATTCAGTCTCTTCCTCTGGAGGTCCCCTGTCATATTGTTAATGGTTTGACAGGATAACAAAGACATTTATAAGGAATGGTAAAAAACCCTGACTACATTTGAATAAATTGCAAAGACTGATTGATAGAGGTTTGGGTCTGCCAAAGATGTTGTATTACTACTATGCGTCATCTGGCCCACTGGTCACTTCCTCCTGAGAGAGCCCCATCCTGGTATTGTATTGAGCAATCTGTTCTTGCCCCATTATCACCCTTACAAAGTTATATATTGGTAGATCTCCCCTTTTTCGGAGGGAATGGTTGGAAAAGGGAGTTGTTACACTGGGGGATCTGTATCTCTGATGTGGTACAGCAATTTGGAATCCCTAGCTCTCAATTTTTCAGATATTTGCAACTTGGCCATCTGTTAGTGGGTGTTTTTGTTATTTAAAATATGGAAATGGTCTAAAAAAAGTAAAATGTTACTTTTGTTAAACAGACCAGGGCAGGATTCACCCTGTGACCATTACGAACCACGGCCTCAAATGTTGGGTCTTGAGAAGCTGCAGCCTTTATTAACGATGTTAATATCTCAGCCTGAAACAAAGTGATACTTAAGTTCCACTGGTATCTTTTCCCTGCGCTACTTTCAGTTGGTTCTGTTTTAAAGATGATCTTTCCTTTCTTTATAATATGTAGGCCTATCCTTTTATTATTTAAGTAGTTTATCTTTCACCCTCCCCACAACCTGATTACTACAAGTAAGCACTTCCTTGAGAGCGCAGAGATTCCTAACAAACAAAGTTCAGTCTGAAGCCATACTGTCATAGAGTTAAATGATCCTATACTCTGGCTTGTGCAATGGCACCCTATCCACAAATAGTGTGTCCACATGCCTCCCTTCCACCCTCCCCAACACGCACGCACACACACACACACACACACACACACACACACACACACACACACACACACACACACACACACACACACCTCTCATTTCCATCCTTGCTTCGTGAAAGGCCAAGAAACTGTAATTACCACTTTAGTACAACTTTGACACACGGTGAAAACTGGCATTTATTGGTTGTTTGGTCCCTTTTGTTTTCTTGTACTGAAAATGAGGGGTGGGGTGGGTGTGACAGACAAATGGATAGGTGGGCTGTTGGGTTTGCTGGTCTGTTGTCAAGGTGTCAGGTATTGACTAACTGACATATGACAGAGGAGGGTTTAGTTAAGAGGGGTTTTAAGAAGGGCTTGTCGTCATGTCTATTACCAGAACCAAACTAGGCTTTACTTCCTGCAACATGGTCATTTCATCTTGACAGCAGCAGCAGTTTAATAGGCAGCTAGTTAACAGCCACCATAAATAGCTCTTTGAATAGATATTAACTGTGTTTCACATGGCGTCCACTTACTTGAAATGGCTAATAGATGAGGAGAGAACCATATTAAGCAAACATTATATTGGTTTTTGAGACTAATAATATTTGAAAGTAATACAAACTTTCTGAAAATCACAAGCTAGACATTTCACTTCCAAATGAACTGTTACGATTTTTGATAGTTGTATAATAATTATAATGATCAGTTTACAGTAATATTATGTCTTTTGTTTGTCTTTAATACATTTTGAACAGTAACGTCATTGAAATGTAAATCATTTTGATTAACTATATAACAAATAATATTCTGCTTGAATTGAAAAAAAGAAAAATTTGTATCCGCAATGTTGTGTTCCCACAGTAGATCTCAACAGTTGCCCGTTTGCTAAGCCCTGATCAAATATAATATAAAATAGTCTCACACTATGGCTTTAATGGTTATATACGTGATATTGTGCTAAAGCTAACAGGTCCCAGGTTAAGTTATCATCCTCACCAGTTGATGATCTATGTAGAAGATGAGGTAGGGTTACGTTTAGGGCAACTATTTTCAATGTCCATATTGTGTTTGATTATTTTCTCGATGTATCAATTAGTTGTTCGGTCTATAATGTGTCAGGAAAATAAAAATGTGGATTGTGTTTCCTCAAATGTCTTGTTTTGTCCACAACTCAAAGATGTCCAGTTTACTGTCCCAGAGGAGAGAAGGAACTATAAAATATTCACATTTAACTGGAATCTGATATATATATTTTTTTACTTTTTTTTCATATAAAATGACTCAAATTGATTATCAATCAATAGTTGGCGTTTGATTAATTAGTTGACATCTCATCGATTAATCTTTCCAGCTATGGTTACGTTGGGCTACAACTGTAGGTAACACTAATTAGCTGGAAAGGCTGAAGAAGACACACCACTGCCCAAATTCTACAGCCCCATGCACACCGCTCCAAAGTGTAGAAATCCAAAGCTCTCTCTACTGGCCAATCCCTGGTCTGGGGAAGGGTTCAGCGAACTGTCAATTACTTTGGTTAGTATAATGTTATTATTGAAGATAGACTCAATGGCCCGAGCTACAAAAAAGTAGATTTAAACATGAGATAATGGTGATAGAACAATACTGCAGGAAGACATAAATAACAAGTTTGTGTGTTTACACTATGGGTCCAATCTTTCACCCAGTGCAGCGTAAAACCTGACGTGTGTCTTTGCTAGTTTAAGACTGACGCAGTTGTCAATTCATTAATCCTGAATGATTCCAGGTTTGACTCACTCACTGGAGATTCTCAATATTTGCCCGCTCACACATGAGCACACACTCTCCCTCTGTTTGAGACCGGCTTGTCTCACATCAGATAATTATTTTCTGGTAGCAAGTAGCGCTGGTCTCATTACTATTAGTCCATGGGCCAGACCAGATATTGGTACCATATGGGTGGGCAAAACCATACCTATACTAAATTGTTTATGGGGTTAATATAAGTTAATTATAATATGATAACCTTTCCACAGGCCCAGCTTTTTATACTTTTTTTAGAATTAGTAATTTTCCTACTTTTATGTATTAGAATTATTTTTGAAAAATACACAAAACGTCCAGTACCGTAATAACAGTGATCTAATATTAATCCCAAGCAAACTAAAATATATATTAATAGGCATAATAAAGTCTATCTTTGAATTGAACATTGTTTTGAGATGTAAAAAATATAAAAGAAAAGAAAAATAACATGTATTGTCGACTCTACACTGTCTACTATTGGAAAGTCATAAAATGTACGGACGATTTGTTCTTAATTTTTGTATAATACATTTGAATTAGTTTTGTTATCAGGTTCATGTGGAATGTGTTAGGTTTCAGCTTTGTAACACAAGAAAAGAAGAAACGTTGAATTTCACGTAAATATTAACACATATGCCCAGAAACCCCATTATATTCCAAAATCTGTGTTTATATTGGTCATAACCTTCATTGCTATTATATTGCCGTTTTCTAACCACAAAATAAACACACACCCAGCTAACAGGGAACGTTCCCAGAGCATTCACTAACGTTCTTTAAAAGTTGTGTAAATGTACAAGTACAAAACGTTATTGAAATAATGTTTTTGGAACGTTCATATAATGTTATTAACGTTCTTGTCTTTATGACGTTATTTGTGATTGCTGAACGTTCTCATAACATTGATAGAAAACGTTCTTAGAACAACATTCTCAGAATGTCCTTATTAGGGGCCAAGCCCGAAGGGCAAGGATTGCATTTGAACCAGATTTGAACTGGAGTTACAATGTAAAGAGCCCAAACACAGAGAGAAGCTCCAAGACAAGACTCTGTACCTCACATGTGGTGTGAGGTACTTAATCTGCTTCAAGCTGGATAAAGAGCACTGGGAAGAGCTGAAATCATCACAGGAGGAAGCGGATACGCACATGCTTTTGCATGCTCTTCATGCAGCAGAGTCAGGCTACAAAGCGGTGATCATCACAGCTGATGACACAGATGTTCTGGGTGTGGCCTTCAGCAGAGATATCCCATGCCCATTGTTCCAGAAGAGCGGCACCCAGAACAGAATGAGGTACATTGACATATCCAAATTGCGCCAGTCTCTCGGCAGCAGTTCCGCAGATGCCCTGCTCGGCATGCATGCCTTCACTGGCTGCGACACTGTCAGTGCATTTGCGGGACGTGGCTGCCCTGAAGCAGATGAAATCACAGGAAGATTGCAGCTGGAGCTCGGTCGGTCATGGGCTGTGTCTGATGAGCTGTTCGAGAAGCTGCAGGCAACCACCTGTAAGATGTATGTGCCATCAACCAGCACTGCAGAGGTCAACGCTCTTCGCTACCAACTATTCTGTTTCAGGCGAGGAGAGGTTGAATCCAGCCAGCTTCCTCCATGCAAAGATTGCCTCCTCATGCACGCCATCCGAGCCAACTACCAGGCTGCTATCTGGAGGCGGTCTCTGCAAACCATGCCGGCTGTGCAGAGTCCCGAGGAGCATGGGTGGAATCCAGTGGATGCGAGGCACCCCAGCACCTGATGCCGTCCTACAGCTATTATCCTGCAAGTGCACCAGGTCATGCAAGCTACCTGATTGCATGAGCCTCACCAACAGCCTGAGGTGCACCAACCTGTGCAAGCTGCAAACCTGTACTAATCAACCTTGTGAGGAGGAACACACTCCACAGCTGTCAGAGTCTGATACCGAAGATGATGATGAGGACTAGTACTTTATTGAAATTTTGTGATGATTTTGTAATGACCGTTGTTTTCACCATACATTAAACATTGTGGTTTTTCTAATCTTTGACTGGCTCATCAATCATCGTCTCAATGCTCTTTCATGATATTGTGGTATTGCGGTTTGACATGCTAATACTCCAAAATTTAGCCATGTATTTTGGAATTATTACCTTTTATCTCATTATTTCACTAATTTAGAACCTACTTTATTCATGATGAATGAACCACTTGATAAATTATCAACTGGATGAACCAGATTATTTCCATGGAAGGTACTTTTACTATTTCTTTCACTGACCGGGGTCAGTCACTTCAAGCAGTTATAACCACTACTAAGCTGCCAGTTGACAAGGGTTATCATGTCAAAACATTATCTAGGGGTGCATAGGATGTAAAAAATCGCAACTACAATTTGCCCACCCAGATAGTACCAATACGTGAAATTTTGGGTCTTGGCCCAAGGACTATATTACATTCACGCAGCGTCCAGCCCTGGGAAAAGCCCTCAATCCTTTAAGGTCGTCGTGGTGCTGGATCTCTCGGATGTCAATCAGGAGATGAGCTAACGGAGACGTCAGAGAATCTCTACAGGGGAATCTTTTTCTAAGCTTTTCAGCCATCTCATGCTCTGGCCTGTTTGAGCTTTTCCTAGAAGCACCCTCACACACGTACAGTCTCACACATTCACAGTACAGTCAGTCTCTCACTGCTGGTTGAAATACCAATGGAGTCTGGAAATGATGAATTCCGTGCTGACATGACGCGAAGCCAAAGACAAATCAAAGTCATTGTTTGCTATTTAAACATAGACAGTATATAATGGAGCCAAAATCAATTATATTATAATCAATAGCCAAGCTTTCCATTGCGCCTGTTAAAGCTACATTATCCATCCATCTTAATCCGCTTAATCCGTCGCGGGGGTAGCAGCTCCAGCAGGGGACCTTTCCCGAGCCACATTAACCAGCTCCGACTGGGGGATCCCGAGGCGTTCCCAGGCCAGGTTGGAGATATAATCCCTCCACCTAGTCCTGGCTCTTCCCCGAGGCCTCCTCCCAGCTGGACGTGCCTGGAACACCTCCCTAGGGAGGCGCCCAGGGGGCATCCTTACCAGATGCCCGAACCACCTCAACTGACTCCTTTCAATGCAAAGGAGCAGCGGCTCTACTCTGAGCTCCTCACGGATGACTGAGCTTCTCACCCTATCTCTAAGGGAGACGCCAGCCACCCTCCTGAGGAAACCCATTTCGGCCGCTTGTACCCTGGATCTTGTTCTTTAGTTCATGACCCAGCCTTCATGACCATAGGTGAGGGTAGGAAGGTAAACTGACCGGTAGATTGAGAGCTTTGCCTTCTGGCTCAGCTCTCTTTTCGTCACAACGGTGCGATAAATTGACTATAATACCGCACCCGCTGCGCCGATTCTCCAGCCAATCTCCCGCTCCATTGTCCCCTCACTCGCGAACAAGACCCCAAGGTACTTGAACTCCTTCACTTGGGGTAAGGACTCATTCCCTACCTGGAGAAGGCACTCCATCGGTTTCCTGCTGAGAACCATGGCCTCCGATTTAGAGGTGCTGATCCTCATCCCAGCCGCTTCACACTCGGCTGCGAACCGATCCAGTGAGTGCTGAAGGTCACAGGCCGATGATGCCATCAGGACCACATCATCTGCAAAAAGCAGCAATGAGATCCCCAGCTCACCGAACTGCAACCCCCCTCCACCCCGACTACGCCTCGATATCCTGTCCATAAATACTACAAACAGAATTGGTGACAAAGCGCAGCCCTGGCGGAGGCCAACTCTCACTTGAAACGAGTCCGACTTACTGCCGAGAACCCGGACACAGCTCTCGCTTTGGTCGTACAGAGATTGGCTACATTATGGTACCTCTAAATCAGTGCTCTTCAATCCTGCAGAGCCACTGCCCTGTATGTTTCAGCTATTGCCCTACTAGGGGTGTTGAAATGAATCATTGCATCGATGCATCACGGTGCGGCCCTGGACGATTCTGCATTGATGCTGTGCAAGACCATAATCTACTATAGCCTACTGATGTTACTTGCTGATTTTTCTGGTCCCTGCTTTTTTAGTTTTTGCCTTTTTTGTCTGCTGTGTTCAGACTCCACTACATTCAGAAAGGGTCTTTTTGAAGGGCAGATACAATAAAAAGAGGAGTTCCCATATATCTGACTGCTGGAATTTGTTGATTAAAACCATGTGTAGCAATATATAATAATATTCAGGAGGTTGCGCATTGTGATGCTTTGTGATATCGAGTCGTGAGACCAGTGAAGATTCACACCCCTACTCTAGCTAGGGTTTGCTACCATTGACATTTGAACTGATACGGGTACCTGTAATTCAGTACCGAGACCCAACGCTTCTTTTTTTCAGTACTTTATTCTCTCTTTAATAACATAGATGCAATTTCAGCTGTAAAAAAATAAGCCAAACTAGGGCATCTGGGTAGCTCACCTTTTTAGAGCACGCGCCCAAATACAGAGGCTCAGTCCTCGACGCAGCTGCCGCGGGTTCGGTTCCGACCTGCGGCCCTTTGCTACATGTCATTCCCCCTCTCTCTCCCCTTTCAAGTCTGAGCTGTCCTGTCAAAAATAAAGGCCTAAAAATGTCCAAAAAAACTTCAAAAGAATAAATAAGCCAAACTATTGTTATTCATACATTGTTTGACCCCCCCCCCCCCCCCCCCCCTCCTGTTTCTGCCCCATGTCAACTACATGACCAAAACACCGCCTTCCACCCTCACTGTCACCTACTGCTGCAGAAATGCTCATTCATGTAACATCCAGGCTCAACTACTGCAACCGTTTCCTGTGTGGTACCACAAACAAGTCCTTGAAGGGTAACCTTGGTATTTTTCAGCCTGGACCCTATTTTCCTATGTCTTTGTGTCAAGTGACTGATGGGAACAACAATTTTTCTAATTGGTCCAATATTTAGCAAGAACACTCTTTGTGAGTGGAGAGCAATAAGAGCACATCCAGGTATGATTGTGGGCCCGTTTTTGAACTGAACCCCCTTATTGAGACTGGCTGGTCAATGATGCTCTCTATAAAAAGGATGATACAGATCTACATTACCAAGCTCTGTTTCCATAGTGTTCTCACTTACTGTTGTAAAGGACATATTCTATATCTTGCTTGTAGGTTTTAGTTTATCCATGACTATCATCAATAAATGAAACACAAATGAGAGCTTCAACAGGGGTCTGGGGCCCCTAAGGGTCCTCAGAGTTGCTGCAGGGTGGGCCTGCCAAATTATTGTTCAATGGTTTCATTTTTTTTTTTTTTTTTTAAATATGTCTGAAAATATACATTTACATGAATCCAACATAATAGTAAAGAGAACTCAAGGATTTACTGTGCCACATTTCTACATTAAAACATGATGTATAAATATATCAATATGCCAACAATTTTTATTTTAAAAGCCTTAGTATTGTATGCACCATAACAATGTATGTGTAATGGCTTTAGGATGCTCTTCAAGTTATTGTAGGTCCACTTTAATATGCAACTCATTTTAATACAATATATGCAGTAAGGGGTCCCTGCTCCGTCTCGTTTTTTAGCTAAGGGGTCCTTGGCCTAAAAAAACGTTGACGACCCCTGGTCTGTAACTCCTGAGCTAAAGCTCCTGTGTTCCAGGAGTGGTCAGAGGCATCATGTCAGTCTTAGTTTCACACCATGTCATTGCATGTCCATTAGGCAGTGTAGCTACAGTTATTGGCTCGGTGAAAGCTCACCGGTGGAAGAGTTCTTACCTCTGCTGCCTTCATCTTCTTCTTGTTCATCAAAGTGAGAGAGACAGCCTTGATCAGAGGACCTGGGCACTACAACTAGAGCAGCATCAGTGCCATATCTGCCAGCAAATTGCCATGCAGATGCATGTTAGTGCGTTTGCATCTGATAAACATGGTTTGAGACAAAGCGGTCTAGTGTGCACAACATTTAAAACAGTGAAAATATCATGACATGTAATGTCAATAACTACAGAGTATTATTGTATTAAATAAACTGTTATTTTAGGGTTATATTGGCATATTTAAGCCACACTGCAATGTGATTAAAAACACACTAGACAGCACTGGGAGACACTTAAAGAAATCTTTGCTTTCGAAATTCATATTGATGCTGATACGTTTAAAAAAAAAAAAGAAAAAAAGCATACTTTCAATTTAATAACTAACAGAGCTTGATTTATTCCCATCCCCAGTTACAGAAATTGTATTACTTGCATTTTTTTGTTATATACCGGTTTAGTCTATGCAAATCAGAAAAGCTGAAATGTCTTGCATTTTTGAAAATGCTAATATTTACTCTCATTTCACATTACTGAATTCATTCAAAAACTATTTTCTTTATTGTAAGTCAAAGGAGAAGCTACAAACATGGGCTATAAGCTACAGCCAGCCACGATGACCATAAGAACACTGTAGCTGAATATAGGCTCACATTATTTTTTCCGAAGTGTGGATGTCCGCTCATGAACCTCCATGCAGTATGTTTGGTGCATTATTAAACACGGTCAAAGAGGAATTGCCTTTTTTTTCTTTTATAAAAAAAATCTTAATTCTCATCATTTTGGTGCTGATGATTTTCCTTTGGGAGCTGGCTAAAACCTCTTTGGGGGGGCGACAAAAATTCCTCTATGCAGGAAAAACCCTGGTCAGACTTTACAGTGTACACCTTCAAAATTGTACTGATGGAGGAGGCAAAATGCTGCCCTCAATGTGTTTGGAGCGTGTGGCCAGGCATTACACATTGCACCTGTTACCACACTGAGAGGGAACAACCGTTCACTGTGTTCATAACTCACACAGCTACCTGCTGCCGCCAATGTGGAGTAGTATTTTACATAACCAAATAATTTCTCTCCTTCCCTCCCTTACAGTGCGGCTCCATGACAGCATATCAGAGGAAGGATTCCACTATCTGGTCTTTGACTTGTAAGTGCGGGATTTTTATTTTGCATATTACATTTATGCACATTCACACTCCACACGGTTAGACACGTGCCGGACACACATTGACACGCATTATGCTCAGGAGAGGTAGAAGCTGACAGCTGCCAATCACATGACCTGTCACTGAGGCACCATGGGAGATGGGGTAGACGCGGTGCGTTCACCTCCTACGTTGGTTTCCGCCTCTTTGCTCCATCTGTTTCTGCAACACCATGTGCTCAGTCATCACACATACACACACACACACACACACACACACACACACACACACACACACACACACACACACACACTGAGACAATACAAGCAAGCTTGATTCCATCATGTAGGATCATACTGTACTTCCACTTAAAATAACTGAAGGTAGATTACTTTATTCACTCATCTTTTTATTGTATTTACATCAGTGCTTTTCCTCATGTGACAATCCGCCCAGCTTTAAATAATGAATGAAATCACATAAAATTGCTTGTTTGTTTTCCTTGCTATGTCATACAGATGTGCTCTTGTTAATCACAAGTCCTGGCTCTCTTTAGTAATACAAATCTGTAGAAATATAGATGGAATACATTTTATTGTCCCCGAGGGGAAATCTGTCTTGGACATAGTGCTACAATCTGTTGCTTCACAACATAAACATGTTACAGAAAAAACATTCTAAAATCTACATAAAATAAAATCCACATAAACATGAGATCAACAAAACGTCCTAGGACACACATGACAGCACAGAAAACATAACATCCTAAGAATTAACTGCAATAATTAAAGTGTGAAGTGCAAAAAGTGCCAGTGTATTTAATGCACCCCTGTTCTGCTGTGTTAAGATTGACTATTGGAGTTCAGCAGCTTACCCACTGTACAGGAGGTAGCGTTACGCCATCATTCTTCCCATTTTTCCCTGCTCATGTAGACCGGGAGAACTGGCATAACCTGGTTATTCACTTACCCCGGTTGCTGCTGTGCATGTTTGTAATGGTAAGAACATGCTGGATCAGAGAAAATCCTAATCAACTCCATGTTTGAATCACGTAGCTACCTGAATGAAGGCCACCGAGACTCTGCAGAGCTTACAGCTGGATCTGTCACAACACCAAAGTGATTAAAAGTTTTGTGAAACTTTAATATGAAAACCCCTGAAGACTCAGAGTGGTAATGGAAAAAGTTTTGCCTTCAACTAGCCTTCAAGTCATTCTCCATGTTTTTACCAAATTGACCCGCTGGCCCACTTTAAAGTGTTGAAATGTTTAAAACACAACTCCATTGATGTTACACATGAAGATCAGTTTGCTTTACATGGTTAGTAGGGCTAGTCCCGATTTGAGTCTTTACTGATACATGGGAGCTGATTCGATTTGTATCGTGATTTTCATTTATTGCGATTCTAGAAGTATTGGGATTTTTGTATTCCTTCTTTAACAAAAAGTATATGAATATATCATGAGACATTTCTAAAAACGGATTTTCTAAGAAGAATGCACATCACAAGTCAGTCAGTCTGACATTTGTTTAATTTGTAAAGAAGAACATAACATGGATTTTCTGCTTTCGCGCCGTTTTGCTGGAAACGGGTATGATGTAGCTCGATGGTGTTTTAAGCCCCCAACGTCGACTTCAAGGCAGCACTGCGACCGTCTACTTCAAGGCACCTAACCCTAACCATTGCCTAATCCTAGGGCCTTCCAGGAAGACGACGTTGGGGGCTTAAAACGCCAAACACCTGTAGTCGCCGTCAGCGGTACCGTAGAAACAGAAAATATTTAGGTCAATCATTGGTAAAAATAAAAAATATTGATTCTAGGGAAAAGAATCAATCAATATTTATTTTTTCTCCACCACTTACACTTGACAATATGAAACTCAAAAACCGCTTCCGGAGGGGTCCGACACAGGAGAAGTTCTCTAGTGTTGCGTTAAGAAAGTTGCGATAACTAAACTGACTTGAGTCAGGATTATTTTCTCCTCCAGAAGACAGTCTACAAGTGTTTTCACAGGCTGAGTAGTACTGCCCATGAGTAGTAAATGTATCTTCATGTGTGAAACTGTGTTGTGACTGAGTGTCAGTTTAACTTTTAATGATTAGAAACAAGTCTTTACACCGAAGACAATGTAATAAATGAAAGGGGTGTGTGTGTGTGTGTGTGTGTGTGTGTGTGCCTCCTGGGCTCAACGACTTGTGGATCATTATCGACTGTACGGTAATTTGTCATGTGTTGGGGCGTAATGTGTATCGCTCTATTATTACCAGTGGTGGAATGTAACCAAGTACATTTACTCAAGTACTGTCCTTCAGTCCAAATGTTGAGGTACTTTTCTTTTCATGCCACTTTCTACTTCTACTCCGCTACATTTCAGAGAGAAATGTTGTACTTTTTACTCCACTACATTCATCTCACAGCTTTAGTTACTAGTTACTTTACACATTAAGATTTCTAAACACAGAACACATGTAGTTTATAAAATCTGATGTTTAATTCTAAAGTAAACTAGTCAACAATATAACGGCCTACAAGTCCAGCTGAAATGATCAGACCATTAAACACACAACTGTTTGGATCCTTTACACTTTCTAAAATGTTTTAATACTTTGACTAGATTTTCCTGATGATACTTACACACTTTTACTGAAGTAACATTTTTAATGCAGAACTTTTACTTGTAACAGAGTATCTTTACAGTGTGGTATTAGTACTTTTACTGAAGTAAAGGATCTGAATACTTCTTCCATCACTGATGATTACTGCACCTCCATCCTCTTATAGAGTAGATATTCCAGTCGGCATTGCTCAATAGGAAAAGCTCTCTGGCTTTTCGCCATGCCCTCATGGAAGGACATGGAAACTTCCTCCAGCTGAACAAACAATGTCCACATACCGTATGACCATATCTGCTGAAATATGTTATTGTAGTGATCTCAACATTTAGGCACAAAAGCATGATATCCTTCTTTTGACCCAGTTGTTCTGAACAAAAAACCCCTCTTCTGGATGAGATTCCTTACCCAACAATATAATCCAGCCTTTTTCCCCTCTCCAGATGCAGAAATGAACATCTGTGATATGACAGTTCACTTATTTTCCAGACATGCGTGTATTTTCCTTCCAACTTAGTCTTTCTGTTTTTCTTTTCTTTTTTTTTTTTTTAATCTGTCCATTTGTGTCTCTCTCGTGCAGAGTTACTGGTGGGGAGTTGTTTGAGGACATTGTTGCCAGGGAGTACTACAGCGAAGCTGATGCCAGGTCAGTGTAATGCTCTGTTGTATTATTGTATGGATATTTCTGAGTTTACTGTATAAATGTGAGGTGAAACCATTTGAATCTACTGTGGCACCAAAGGCATATTCAAGCAGATACACACTATAGAACAGGTAACAAAATGAGATCCATACAAAACATGAAATTGCATATTAATACCTGTCAGCGTGTATGTGAATTTATCATGCACACAGAAAAATACAACCCATCCTCATTATGAACTGCATAAGTGTAGAGCTGGGCGATATGGAGGAAATCAAATGTCAAGATATTTTTGAGCAAATACATCAATGTCGATATCACAATATATTAACACAATGAGATTTTTGATAATAACCATTAATGTGGATACAATGACTGAGTTCAGAAAATGACATCACTTTACTGTAATGCAGTCTTTAAAACCAGGAAAACACTTGTCATATCACGATATTATGATATCCAAAATCTAAGATGATATCTGGCCTCTTGTATCGAACGTCGATATAATATGGATATATTGCCCAGCCCTACATAAGTGTTTCCTGTTGTGCTGCCTTTGATATGCCTTTTATAGCCAAAACCTCTGTTCTTTGACTATGGATCTACTTTTCCCAATTTCACTTTCTGACCAGTTATTAAAAATCCACTCAACAAACATAGACAGCTTTAGATGTAAAGGATCTGGCTTCTGTTTTGTAGTGGATGTTATTGATTTTTCAAAACGATTTTAAAGATGACAGAGTGTTGTGTCCTTTTTCTTTTTTTCTTTCCCTTTTTACTTAAAAGGTCCCATGACATGCTGCTTTTCTATGCTTTTATATAGGCCTTAGTGGTCCCTTAATACTGTATCTGAAGTCTTTTATATAGGCCTTAGTGGTCCCCTAATACTGTATCTGAAGTCTCTTTTATATAGGCCTTAGTGGTCCCCTAATACTGTATCTGAAGTCTCTTTTATATAGACCTTAGTGGTCCCCTAATACTGTATCTGAAGTCTCTTTTATATAGACCTTAATGGTCCCTAATACTGTATCTGAAGTCTCTTTTATATAGGCCTTAGTGGTCCCCTAATACTGTATCTGAAGTCTCTTTTATATAGACATTAGTGGTCCCTAATACTGTATCTGAAGTCTCTTTTATATAGGCCTTAATGGTCCCTAATACTGTATCTGAAGTCTCTTTTATATAGGCCTTAGTGGTCCCCTAATACTGTATCTGAAGTCTCTTTTATATAGGCCTTAGTGGTCCCCTAATACTGTATCTGAAGTCTCTTTTATATAGGCATTAGTGGTCCCCTAATACTGTATCTGAAGTCTCTTTTATATAGGCCTTAGTGGTCCCTAATACTGTATCTGAAGTCTCTTTTATATAGGCCTTAGTGGTCCCCTAATACTGTATCTGAAGTCTCTTTTATATAGGCCTTAGTGGTCCCCTAATACTGTATCTGAAGTCTCTTTTATATAGACCTTAGTGGTCCCCTATTACTGTATCTGAAGTCTCTTTTATATAGACCTTAATGGTCCCTAATACTGTATCTGAAGTCTCTTTTATATAGGCCTTAGTGGTCCCCTAATACTGTATCTGAAGTCTCTTTTATATAGACCTTAGTGGTCCCTAATACTGTATCTGAAGTCTTTTATATAGGCCTTAGTGGTCCCTAATACTGTATCTGAAGTCTCTTTTATATAGGCCTTAATGGTCCCTAATACTGTATCTGAAGTCTCTTTTATATAGGCCTTAATGGTCCCTAATACTGTATCTGAAGTCTCTTTTATATAGGCCTTAGTGGTCCCCTAATACTGTATCTGAAGTCTCTTTTATATAGACCTTAGTGGTCCCTAATACTGTATCTGAAGTCTCTTTTATAAAGGCCTTAGTGGTCCCCTAATACTGTATCTGAAGTCTCTTTTATATAGGCCTTAGTGGTCCCCTAATACTGTATCTGAAGTCTCTTTTATATAGGCCTTAGTGGTCCCTAATACTGTATCTGAAGTCTCTTTTATATAGACCTTAGTGGTCCCCTAATACTGTATCTGAAGTCTCTTTTTTATACAGTGGGGCAAAAAAGTATTTAGTCAGCCACCAATTGTGCAAGTTGTCCCACTTAAAAAGATGAGAGAGGCCTGTAATTTTCATCATAGGTACACTTCAACTATGAGCGACAAAATGAGAAAAAAAATCCAGAAAATCACATTGTAGGATTTGTTATGAATTTATTAGTAAATTCCTCGGTAAAATAAGTATTTGGTCACCTACAAACGAGCAAGATTTCTGGCTCTCACAGACCTGTAACTTTTTCTTTAAGAGGCTCCTCTGTCCTCCACTCGTTACCTGTATTAATGTCACCTGTTTGATCTTGTTATCAGTATAAAAGACACCTGTCCACAACCTCAAACAGTCACACTCCAAACTCCACTATGGCCAAGACCAAAGAGCTGTCAAAGGACACCAGAAACAAAATTGTAGACCTGCACCAGGCTGGGAAGATTGAATCTGCAATAGGTAAGCAGCTTGGTGTGAAGAAATCAACTGTGGGAAAATGGAAGACATACAAGACCACTGATAATCTCCTTCGATCCGGGGTTCCACGCAAGATCTCACCCCGTGGGGTCAAAATGATCACAAGAACGGTGAGCAAAAATCCCAGAACCACACGGGGGGACCCAGTGAATGACCCGCAGAGAGCTGGGACCAAAGTAACAAAGGCTACCATCAGTAACACACTACGCCGCCAGGGACTCAAACCCTGCAGTGCCAGACGTGTCCCCCTGCTTAAGCCAGTACATGTCCAGGCCCATCTGAGATTTGGTAGAGAGCATTTGGATGATCCAGAAGAGGATTTGGAGAATGTCATATGGTCAGATGAAACCAAAATAGAACTTTTTGGTAAAAACTCAACTCGTCGTGTTTGGAGGAGAAAGAATGCTGAGTTGCATCCAAAGAACACCATACCTACTGTGAAGCATGGGGGTGGAAACATCATGCTTTGGGGCTGTTTTTCTGTAAAGGTACCAGGAAGACTGATCCGTGTAAAGGAAAGAGTGAATGGGGCCATGTATCGTGATATTTTGAGTGAAAACCTCCTTCCATCAGCAAGGGCATTGAAGATGAAACGTGGCTGGGTCTTTCAGCATGACAATGATCCCAAACACACCGCCCGGGCAACGAAGGAGTGGCTTCGTAAGAAGCATTTCAAGGTCCTGGAGTGGCCTAGCCAGTCTCCAGATCTCAACCCCATAGAAAATCTTTGGAGGGAGTTGAAAGTCCGTGTTGCCCAGCAACAGCCCCAAAACATCACTGCTCTAGAGGAGATCTGCATGGAGGAATGGGCCAAAATACCAGCAACAGTGTGTGAAAACCTTGTGAAGACTTACAGAAAACGTTTGACCTCTGTCATTGCCAACAAAGGGTATATAACAAAGTATTGAGATGAACTTTTGTTATTGACCAAATACTTATTTTCTACCATAATTTACCAATAAATTCATTAAAAATCCTACAATGTGATTTTCTGGATTTCTTTTCTCATTTTGTCTCTCATAGTTGAAGTGTACCTATGATGAAAATTACAGGCCTCTCTCATCTTTTTAAGTGGGAGAACTTGCACAATTGGTGGCTGACTAAATACTTTTTTGCCCCACTGTATGTAGGCCTGTGACAATTATTACATCATTGTATAATTGTCAGTTTGTTTTTACATAACCGCGGTTTCTTTGTTTAACCGCACTTAATTACTAACACTAGCTAAGGTCTTAAGTAGGGATGTTCCGATCAGGTTTTTTTGCCTTAGTCATTTGATTTTGAGTATCTACCGATACCGAGTCCCAATCCGATACTTCTATAATATATAAAAAAAGAATAAAGAAGAGCAAAAAAACAGATCCACGATGTTCTTTATTTTTTATTTAATTCACCTTATTTTAACATTCAACAACTCTGTTAAAGGAGAACTCTGGGCAATTTTTACGTTAATCTTGATCGCTATAAGTATGCGAGTACTGTCGATTGCAAAAAAAAAAAAAAAAAAAAAAAAAAAAAAAAAACGAGCTGAATTGGTGGAGCATCATGGAGCTGCTGCAGCTAATGCCGAGAGCTCCCAGTTAGTTAGAACGGCAGTTTTGGGGGCATATCATAAAGAGTACCTTTGTGCTTCTTAATAGACACAAAATGCAACTAAAATGTCTGTGCAACATGAACAGGGCCCTTACATGACAACAAGAAGCGTTTTCAACTCAGACATTGTTTAAATTCACCTACCCTGTTAGCTGCTAGCTGCTGTCTGATGAGTGAGTGTGTTCAGCCAGGCTTCGGTAATAATCATCAAGCAGCAGTTCTGTGTGTATTTGTAGCATATATATCCATTTTGTGTGCGATCCATCTGGCGTTGGTGAATAGTAGTCTCTGCAGTGGCGAACTGTGTGTTAGTTGCCTTAGCCAGGCTAGCAGGCCTGACCGGCATCCTTCTATTTTCTCCCCGCCTTCCCCGCCTGCCGCGGCTGACAACAATCCACGGGCGCCTGCTGGTCTGGTGGTTGTCCTCCAGAGGACAGTTCATGCTTTCGTGGCGAAATATTTGCGGCGAAAAAAGTTTATTTTCCCCTCAAAAATAGGTAATTGAGCACTGTAGTGGTTATGATCATATCAGTGACTATGTAACTACATGGAAACGGGCCAAATGATGCCTGTTTCTTGTACAGTAATAGCTCTATAGTTACGTGACTCCAAGCTTCTTCCCTTGTCAACGCCTCCACTCACTACGCTACGATCTGCTGTTTACCTTTTCCTGCTACAACTCAATTCCCACGGGACTTCAGCGCAAGACTACAGCCAGCCTTCTGTAACGCTGTTACTTTATAAGAAACGGGCAAAATTTGGCCCGTTTCCGTGTAGTTACATAGTCACTGATATGATCATAACCACTACAGTGCTCAATTACCTATTTTTGAGGGGGGAATAAACTTTTTTTGCCGCAAAAATTTCGCCATGAAAGCATGAACTGTCCTCTGGAGGATGTCCACCAGACCAGCGGGAGCCCGTGGATTGTTGTCAGCCGCGGCAGGCGGGGAGGAAGTGGAAGGATGCCGGTCGGACCTGCTAGCCTGGCTAAGGCAACTAACACACAGTTCGCCACTGCAGAGACTAATATTCACCAACGCCAGATGGATTGCACACAAAATGGATATATATGCTACAAATACACACAGAACTGCTGCGTGATGATTATTACCGAAGCCTGACTGAACACACTCACTCATCCATAGCACAAAACAAATAGCACCTCAACTTAAAATACCCGGCAGGCATGTAAACAAATAAAAAAATCAAAGTGCCTCAGTGTTTGCAAAGCCAGTAATGTGCTTTTAGGAACTGCACTCCTAACTCTTACTGTCCGCAGACATACTCACGTTTTCCGCTTCAAGCTGCTTCCGTGTTCTACTTTTTCGGCATTTAACCAATAGCGTGTCTGCAACAAGTGATGTCATGCCGCACGCGTTGCTGTTTCTGTGTGGAGTCAAAAGGGTCTAACTCTGTGCCACCGCATAACTATAGATGTGTTAAAAAATAATGAGTATATATATATACATACATACATACATATATATATATATATATATATATATATATATATATATATATATATATATATATATATATATATATATATATATCCGAGTCCTGATCGGGAGGGAAGGCCGATTCCGATCGAGTCTGAAATCACGTGATCGGGCCCAATTTCCGATCACGTGATCGGATCTCGACATCCCTAGTCTTAAGGCGTATGAATGTTGATGGTAATTGTTGATTTTGTTTACATATGCCAAATTGTAATTATATAAGTGATTAGTGGTCAGACTGTTGAGCTAAAGCTAAGCTAGTTGTTGGCACTTGACCCTACACACAACAAAAATGACAAGGGGGGGTACAGTTAGAAAAACTGGTTTACTTCATACCTGTACCTGTGTTATTCTATTATCTGGGTCACATAACGGTGATATAACCAAAAGATGTATCCTGGATTTCAGTCAAAATTTGTTTAAAAGAGATAGAAAGAATTAAATAAATAAATAAATATAGATATTTTTAAATTTGACCGAAAGAGAGAATTATATTGTTAATTGCAATTATTTCTGAGACAACTAAATGTACAGCAAAATGTGGAACCGTTACAGCTCTACATCTATGCTAAGCTAGGCTAACCACACCCTGACTCCAGCTCTGGACTTAACCCTTGTGTTGACTTCGGGTCACATTGACCCATTTTAAATTTTTGTTTCATACCAGAAAATATGGGACGTAGAAATAAGCGCTGAAAATGTGTAGAAGAAAAATTTAAAACATTGGAAAAAGCAACAACAAACTGTGAAAAAGGCGTCAAACGTTGGGGGAAAAAAAAGTTGTTTTTTTTTTTTTCCTCAAGGTTGAAGGGAAGACAACACAAGGGTTAAGACACAGACACAGACATCTTCTCATCTCACTCTTGAAAAGAAAGCAAATGATCGTGTTTCCCAGAGTGTTGAACCGTTCCTTCACATCTTGTCCTTTGTCAACCAGGTGTTACTCCATGTGTTCTGTCAGCCTGTTGTTGTTGTTGTTGTTGTTGTTCCTGTGTTTCCTGACATTTACCTGTTCTCCCTCTTCCTCTCCTTTTTGCTTCTGGCCCGGTCTCTCTCTCCTTCACAGTCACTGCATACAGCAGATTCTAGAAAGTGTAAATCAATGCCATGTAAATGGCATAGTGCACAGGGACCTTAAGGTTAGTAAGTGCCACAGTAACGGCTAAAAAGACCCGCCCACCTGCGGCACCTTTGTCTCTCTCCTCCGCTGCCTGATCCACTGACCAATTAACCTTTCACTAAAAACCACACCCCCTCCTCCACCAGTCAGCCTCACACAGCGCCAGCTGACAGGAGGGTTCAACATCCACCTGCTGCAGTGCCTTGTGGGCCGGTTGGCTGGAGAGGAGGCGGTAGGTAGGGTACTATCCTGTCTGCCAGGGCACAAAGTGCATGTAGCATCCGTCCAGAACCATGTTCTGACACAGCCACTGAGAGGCTGTCACCTGGGGGGGGAGGGAGGGAGAGGAATGATGTGTGGCTTCCTGTATAGATGAAGAACTCTGATGTAAAAACTTATGACACTAAATTTGTCCTAGTACCACAGTTTTGGATTTTATTATCAAAACTCTGATCTGTACTGTGTTTGAACCTAAAGCCCCTCCACGGTCAGTAGCACCGTTAAGTCAACGTAATGTACATCAGTTGTTAAAAACAAATCAGATACTTAAACAAGGATGTGGCTCTGTCTACCCTGGGGCAATTTGAGGGATTTATATTCTATCTTTAACCAATGCTGCAATTGTGATTTAAACCAGGCTCTGTTGCTGTATTAATAGTATTGATGGTCTACTGTACATAGAACTACTTCAAAACAAGATGTTTATATCAAGCAGAGTCACAAACATACAGACCCCAGCAGGTCTCATGGAGATAAAAAAGAATTTCATAATTCGTGTTCTCGATCTATTCAATTGTGCACAAATGACTATTTTGTACTGATGTCGGTACTGGAAAAACCTCCAATACTGCCTAAAATCCTGGTATCATATCGGCAAGTACATGAGTCTATGCACTGATCTGATACCACATAATGTAGCCCCGAAAACAACGACTTTAAAGTAGTTTTACCTAGATAAAACTGCTGTTTGCTGAGGTTTAGCTTTCCACTAGCTCATTAGCCGACCAAACTGGAATTTTTCTTCGCCGCTTTAAAACCGGTAGCCTACTTTTAGAGTGGGGAAGAAGAATTGATTTCCTGTTGAGTGTAGTCTCGAATGGTCAGAGCTATCTCCACAGCGCTGTGGCTGCGATAAATGGAGTGTAATGTTAGTCAGAGCTAACGTTAGCAAACATTTTCACAATTTGGCAATAATTTACACTGGGAAATCCCATCAGTGAAACAATGTGTATAAATGAACTGAACACAAGTTTAAACATATTGTTAACATTTTTTATTTTTTTTTTTTTTAAACAATGTTTTTATTACATTTTCATTACAAATACCATTTTGTACACCAGATCACATTTGTTGGATACAGGTGCAGCAAAATCATCGTAGGGTCAAGTGGAATGGTTGTCATTTTATTTAACATGTTTTTAAGGAATCTCAAACATAACACAGCACTGTTTAATGATCAGAATCCAAAACAGAACTATATAAGAAATTGTAAATCCAAAATCTAACTGAAAGATAGTTTTGACAGAATAAAAAGAGGAACAGAACCTGCAAACACTCCAACACTGTTGGCTTCTTATGGAGAAGCAGTAAGCGAGTCACAGCACACCTTCCTCCGTCTCTCCGTCCTCCAGGGCTCAGCCGCCAGTCGGCCAGGGCTAACGCACCTTCTGCTCGGAGACTCGGGGAGAGAGTCCCCCGTGTTTTTACAGCAGTAGACAGCAACAAAATTATAGCCTGTCACACCCTGTCGATTGGTGACAGTGGCAACAAAAAACATTTTGAACATAGAGTAAATGGGGTGTTTTCCCAAAGTACCCCCCATGGCTGCTGGGTGGCTCAGTCCCACACTGCTGCACCGTCTCACTGCTAACATGGTCGGCCACTCCCCGAGTGTCCCAGCCAGCTCACAGACCGTGGGTGGGAGCTTGTCACTAACCCATGGCCCCCTGGTGTTTGCATGCAGTCATTGCATTCAGCAGATCCTAGAGGCTGTACTGCACTGCCACCAGATGGGCGTGGTCCACCGCGACCTCAAGGTGAGTACACTCACCATGGAGACCAAACGCATCCAGACTCTACACTTCCTTTTGGCTGACCTGTCCTTTGATATGTCTCTCCAGTAATGATTTCTGTTTGATTCTTCTTCTTTACATCTACAGTGATGTATCTCAAACTCCACTCTGTCATATTACACCACACGTGTCAAACTCAAGGCCCGCGGGCCGAACCCAGCCCCTCACAGGTTTTAATCCGCTCCGCATATCTATTTAGGTTCACAATACATTTAATCTAGTTGTGCGCCAAACTCAAAAAGACAGGAAAGTGTTTTTCAAACTGCAATTACGCAACACTCAAAGCAGAATTTGGCAGATTTGCCGACTTTGAGACGCTCCCACAGAGAGTTTTCATATTCAGGCTGAGAAACGAGTTGCTGTGAGTCCTACTTTAAAAATGTAATCTTTGTTTTGCTTGATTTGCTAAACTCTATGATGGCTAAAACTTTTTTGCTGACTTTTGTAGGGCTTTATGTCGACAAAAATGCGACTAAAGTTGGGGGAAAAAAAGCAACAAAAATGAAGAAAAAATCTGTCAAAAACAGCGACTTGCAGTAATACGGTCAAAGATGCATGTCCATAAACTATACTTGTCTGGCCATTGATGTGATTTTCATTTTCCAGAGTGGCCCCTTAGTGAAAGTGAGTTTGACACCGCTGTATTACACCATTACTTTGCTACTTCACTTGGAGGTGTTGAGTCATGTTTGGATAAAATACTGTATCAATGTCACACTGAGCAGGCAGTCCACCTGCCCCCACAATGGCTTAGTGTTAATGAGCCTGAACATGAGACTGGCAGTCCTCCAGTTACTCTGCAGTTTTACACAGCAGTGCTGTCTCTATATGGGCCTTGTTAAAAAGCTGCAGTGTTGGGCAGTAGCGCATGACTAAGGAATATATTAATGTAATATATTATTGGATTCCACAGTAATGAGTAGTGTAAGGTAGGGATCAATGTATACTGTTCTTTTCAAGGCAGATGCCGATTATTAGTTAATGAAACTGATAACCGATATTTGGAACCGATATACATTTACAGTGAAAATGAAAAGATTTTGGATTGTTACAAATGCCAACACAAACCTTTGTTTAAATGATTTAAGCAATTATTTAATATTATTTAATACATAACAGATAGTCAGATAGTGTTGTGGGGGGTACATGAAGTCAGACTCAGTGGTGAGTGAAACCGAAGCAGAGGGACAGACACAGAGCTGTAGGCGAGCCAAAGTTTTTTGCCACTTTTTAATTCATTAACTTTATCGGTTATCAGGCAAATAAAACACAGTTACAGATCATCTGCAAACTGCCAAAAAACGGCTTGTTTTGGTGGAACATTTGCATCCCGCAAAAGCAAACGCCACATCCAATATTAAATGAAGTTAACTGTTGACACAATACAGTAACGTGAGCTATTTAAATTAGCTGATACATGGTTAAACCTCATTGGCTCTTACCAGTTGGCTCTGTGTGTACCTCGTCCACAGCAATTCCACCAGTCAGTCCCAAAATCAAAATGTCCCAGTTAGAGGAAAGGCTGTAAAAATACATGAATTATAAAGAAAAAAATCCAAAAATGTAAATTATAATTTCTTTTCATTGTGGGATTGCTGGATTAGAGGTTTTACCAAGGTATTGCATGTTTTAGTACCGTTATCTTGCTGGATTTCTTTTTCTCTGCATAAAATCTTATTTTCTCTTTAAAATACAGCTTATCCTGTTTCCTGTAGCAGTTTGCGCTGTATTTAGAGAATTCTGTATTTCCAAGAAGGATGCCCACCTTCTAGTTATAAAATAGTCTGGTTTTGGTACAGTTAAAGTCCCCCTCCACTCAAAAATGTGTTTTTCTTATGTTTATGTCCCCTAAAATGTCTGACCTTGACTATACTGACTTGTATCTGTGCAAGGGTTGCCACTAGAGAGTTGTTTTCACATTCCTCTCCTAAAGGTGGAGATGTCTTCTCTGAAATCTGAGATTCAGACGTATCCCGGAGAAGCTTGATTAGGTACATCGCTAATCCGGTAACCAATCGCTGTCTCATACGCAAAAGCCATCGAAGAAATCTGAAACCTCCAGCGCAGAGCAGAGCAGACTGTCAGTACAGAGAGCCAAAACACACTCATTGTAGCAGTCTTAGCCACTGCCAGTTACAAGCTAACAAACATAAAAGATGCTAACTACATTAACCATTATGATACGTCTGCTAGTCGCCAATTTTATTGCACAACAGACTCCTCATCTGAGTCTGATAACGGGGTTCAGACAGGACGCCCAAACTATAGTTGCAGACCGTGACCTCCCGAGCTCGGGAAGTGGGGCGCCCCGAGCGGAGCACCGTGACATGGCCGTGCTGCCTCCTCCTGTCCTCCTGGTGTGAGGATCAAACTTGATAAGCCATGGCTGAATCTACAATGTACTTAGTCAAAATGAAATGATACGACCAGCATGAAAACTAATATCTAATAAAATAGTTAGCCGCTAAATGGTTCAAATAGCTGAAGGTAATGGATAAACTTTGGTAAAAAGTGGATATATATCTTTTTTTTTTTTTTTAATAGTGTTATACATTTGGAACACATAATGAATTGATGAAGGGGTACATGAGTTCATCTAACAGGGTTGTGGGGGTACCTCAGACCAAAAAGGTTGGGAACCACTGCTCTAGACGTGTGCTGCTCTTTTACATGTCAACCTATTGTAGATGTTAGAATGTAGTCACTGAACAAGTCTCAACCAAGCGTGAGCACGAGCACGGTGGGCGGGGCCAGGCTAGATCCAGAATTTCTCGGTGAGGGAGAACGAGAACAGGGAGCCCCTGTTAAACAAAATATTGATTATAACAGAGTAGCTTTACGTACTTTAAAATGTGTCTGGAGCGGAACTTGAGAGTGGGAAGATGTACTGAAACACCATCTTGTAACCGGGTCATTAAACTGCAATTTTATTTATAGTGTCAAATTATACCAGGCGTTATCTCAGGACACTTTACAGATAGAGTAGGTCTAGACCACACTCTATAATTTACAAAGACCCCCCAGTGCCCCCCAAGAGCAAGTATTTGGTGCGACGGTTTAAGGATACAGATGTAATATAGGGTCATGATCACCTGATGAAAAAGATTATTTGAATACATTTGAGTGAGGTCAATTTGATGTTAATTTTGACATTAGCAAACATTATGTCCACAGTGTTCTCTATCTCTCATGCTGATGTTTCTCCCTGGGGCTGGCTTCCAGAGCTCCTGATTTGCTAATCAAATGAGCAGTGTGTTTGAGGTTTGGTTCATACGTAGCGTTAATGAGCTCAGAGTTTGCATTCGTCGACTGCTCTTTCTGCGCGCTCTGATTGGCTGTTGCCAGGCAGCTGCAATGGCTCACTGACGAAACAAACAAATACAACCAAAACAAATAAGCAAGCTGCAGAGCAGAGGCACTATGGAGAACACCGTTTGCCACATTGTGTGTATTCATGTGATTTCATTTCAAGATACTGATTTTTATGGTTTCCAAAACACACACACACACACACACACACACACACACACACACACACACACACACAAACACCTGCCCAGGAAAGCATAACATAGCTGCCTTGTAAAGTTTTGTAAAGCTTTATGGTTCATGTGAAGAGACTAGACGCATGGATTTATTGCATGCTGTCTCTTTTCGTGGAGCAGTGATGGCACATTCAGTTCTACTTTAAAACTGCTAGTTTAAAGCTTCTCCTATAACACCACCAAGACAGGCTACACTTCTTTCTTTAGCATGGCACTTTGTTTTTGATCTTGGGATCAGTATGTGTCATACTAGTCTTAATTTAGAGTATTTTACTGATGTAGCATTTCAGTTAGAGCTGCAAAGACTAATGGACTAATCGATTAGTCCATTGACAAATAATAATTGGCAACTATTTTAATATTCGGTTAATTGTTAAAGTAATTTTTTTAATGTTTTTTTAGCCTCTTACATATGGAGATATCCTGCTCTTTTCTGTTTTATATCCTATTAAACTGAATATCATTAAGTTTTGGACTTTGGATTTATTTAAAATGTAACTTATAACAATAACGTATTCTACCAGTCAATTGCTGTTTAATGACAAAAAGAAGAACCACTAGGTGGCAAAAGGGTGTTTTACAATTAATTTGAATGCGCCATGAGCTTACGAGGTGCAGTTGAATGCACCATTAAGTCGGTGTTGTTTCTCCGGCAGATAGTCTCCTCTGTGTCTTTAGCTGCAGACTGTTGCTGACATCCCACTATTGGAATCCTTTCCAGTGAAATACCGCAACACGTTAGACCGTTTAGCTGTCAGCATTTTAACCCTGTTTAAGCCAGCTACTAGCTAATGCTAGGCTAACGTTACCTGCTGCCAAGTGTAATGTTAACTAGCCTCACATGCAGTGATGCTTCTGTTGCCTCTAATGTCCTTTTTGGAGTACCAGTGGGCAGCACAGGTATTTAATTAATTCGGTCCAGTCGTACGGCACCGGGTTTTGGTAGCCAACCCTAATGAAATCCTTAGTAAGATAGCTAGTTGGTGATCTTGGCCACATCCTGCACATTGCCATTAGTGAAATGCTTTTTGGGTAACATTTGCATTCAGTATGGTGTAAGTTTGACTGTGTTTGCATGTGTGGGGCTGTGGTTACCTTATCTGCAGGCCAGAGAGCCACACTAAGTAGCAATTAAAGGCTGTAGGGATGCTTTTTTAGGTTTAGTCATTCGTAAAAGAAAAAAAGCAATGACACATCAGCAGGTGTTAAAGCACACTGGGCGCCCTTCATCCATATCGTACCATCTGTGTGATATAAAGCAGATTATTTAGCACTTTATTAAATCTCATAGTTATGAAGCTTACAGGGAACAGTCTAGTACTTTAAAGGACAACTCTAGCACCAGCGTATTACAACTAGGACTGAGTCATCTTCAGAACCACGGTTGAAACTTTCGCTGAGATCTTGGTACTCAATGCTCTCCCTACAACAAAGATTGGAGATCATTTGGGGATTAAAACGTTAACTTATAGAAAGTGTTGCCAAAACGACCCAAATAAGACACAAGTTGAGAGTAAAAAAAGGGTGAGAAGGGGTGTTTGCTGTGGGCTGGGGTAAACTGATGGCGTGGAGTGTTGCAGTGACTGCATGATGCTGATGAGTGCATTCACCCCAAATCTTCCCTCTCTCCTCAGTTCCTTTTTGCATTCTTTCCTTCCCTGCTCCTGAACTGCACGCTCAGAATTCACACATGCTCTGATAACTGCTTAAGCAACATACAGCATTATGAATATGAACATTGACTGATGAATTCAATTATTTGTACTTAATGACCTACTGTATTTCATGCCTTCTGGAATGAAAACCTCAAACAGTATGAACAGTATCTGTAGGCAGTGTATAAGCCGTATTGCCATCATTAATTCTGGGCCCCACAGTCTATTTTCACCTCGCGTACATTTGTTTTCAGAAGACTGTATTTCCATTATGTATGGATTTATGTATATATTACTGTATATGTATGTAAAAGAAGGACAAAGAGACGTACTACAGCTAGCAGGTTTTCCTCGATATCCAGTCAGGAACAAAGGTGTCCAGGTCTGGGCCCCGTTTCAGAAAGCAGGTTTAGTGAAAACTCTGAGTTTGGGTTTTCTGTTTCAGAAAGACTTAACCTCAGAGTCAGTTACTATGGTAACTGAGTCTGTGAACCTAACCTGGTCGGGAGCAGAGGCCTGCACTACGAAGCAAGATGTGGGGTTACCGAGGTAACTTCAGGTTCAACCCAGGGTTTTGTGTATCACGACGGTGGATCACTTGTTACCGGGTTAAATCGCCGTGGTAACTTATGTTGGAAATTAGAGATCAACCGGTGTAAAAGCACTGCCTAGTGACCAATCAATACTCGATTGATAACGGCGTCACCGTTCTTAGAAGATCAGAGAGAGAAAGAGGTGCGCTCAGAAAAGTTAGAACATTTAGAGACCGACGACCCCGTTAACATTCCCTGATGGGTATTTTTATGAAAGATAAAGATTTTCAGCAGAGGGAATTACGTATCTTTGTCAGCATCTTGAGCCGTGTGTTGCCAATGCCTCACATCGGTTTGAATTATGTTTTTATTTTTTTGCTCCCACGATGGCTTACCACTGCCAGGGTTGCAACTGAAATAATAGGCTAAAGCAACGACAGTTTATGGAAAGGACAAGAGTAATCATGGTCAGATCTTGGTCCTGATTGATGGGGAAGTGATATGGATAAGCGTTGTGATTTACGCATCTACAGTGTCGGCTATTTTTGCTAGCTTTCCTTCCTGTTTTAGGAAGCAGCGACTGTATTGCGTTTTGCATGCAAAACCATGTCTGTGTTCTTCATAAGTAGTTTTAGTCGTGCGAGAGAGAACTCACCGGAGAAAAGCCGCGGTGTCTCTGAAAAATAGCCTCATGAAGGAACTTGTTTTGGTGGAACATGTGTACGTTCAAAAGTAGTTTTAGTCGTGCAACAGAAAACTCAGATTGGACAGATAGTCTAGCTAGCTGTCTGGATTTACCCTGCAGAGATCTGAGTCCTCAGAAATCCACCGGAGGTTAGAACGCCAACACAGACAGAGGAAGGTGACGGACATCAAGCCTAAATGAGTGAAATCCCGCCGAATTGCCGTCGGCGACGGAGCCGACCTCATTGTATGAAATGACATAGTTAATAGTAATTTAGCACCTGTAACAAATGTTATCAGCCCAAAAACTGTTGCAACAACTTAGAAAACGTTGTTTTGAAAGTGAGCATGAGAATGGCCTAGGGCTGTACCGAATCCCTTTTTTTGATCTTCAAAGCTTCGGTGCTTTTCAACAGTGAATAATCGAAGCTTCGGTGGCGGCAGCAGCGGCAGGGGAAACCAACATTTCGGACCGCACTGAAGGCACCTTAATCTACCAAAAAAGCGAGAGAAAAGAGATGTAGCTAGAGATGAAGTGACTGCTTTGTTGTTGCAGGACACATTCACCAGTTGTTGAACACAATCCTGGGCAGGTCGTAGTATTTAAAACTTGTGACAGCGGTAGCAAGTGATGTTTCCCATTTACTGTAACGTTATGGGGCTCGCACGCCATGATACCTAGACTGACGAGTCTGATAGCTGGTTACATGTTTGGCCACTGCAGGTTGACGTCAGGTTTCTTTCTCCAAAAACTGAATCGGTCTTAACTTTTTGCTGCAGCCATTCAAAGTAAATTACAAAGTAAATGGCGTTTTTGTAGGACTGTCTGACGAGTGACACAGATGCAGTGTGTGTTAATTAATGCTCAGCCAGTGCCTCACTAGAGCATTAGCGTCATGTTGATAAAATACAAAAATTCAGATATACATTTCTCTCAAAATGAATTGGCTGTTTCACATTATTAGCATGCAATTGTAATTTTTGTTGGCCTTGCTTAATCTCATGGATGACAGTTTTATCTAATAAAAGGGCTTCTCTGTGCATCTCCCAGCAATTTGCATCTGTATCAGGTGCCTCTGGACTGGAGCACACTGATCAATTTGCAGCCTTCAATAGTGCAAACTGTGTTGAAATTGTGTCAATTTCAAATTCACAAGTGTTTATTATTATTATGAATAGCCCAATCATCTGCATAACAACAAAGACAATATAATAAAAGGCCTCCAAGTCGCAGCAGACCCTTTGATCCGTCCCATAAGTGATGGATTTTCCTTTTATTGGTATTGATAAGGTCAAACATTGATGTCCACTGCTTGATTTGTCGTATACTTCCTAGTTTATATTAAATGTCTTCCAACCACGTCTAAAAGTAACCTCTTTACCTTTTCCGAATGCATTAAGAGGGTGGCCATCTGGGTGTCTAATTCCCATTGATCATTGACAGAATTCTAGCCGTCTTGTAGTATATACAGTAGAGTAGGTTTTACCTATTGTGTAAAATGCCTGGATGAGGGCAATAGGCTTTAACACGTTGGTTGAACAAAGTTTAAACTCGTGTTGTTGCAAGTTGTCTTTTTACATGTGACAGAAAAGTGTAAGTAAAATATAGGAACAGTATGTGAAAGTGAATTAAGAGTGGAATGCATATTTGTGAGAGGCTCAAAATAATTTACAGTTTGCATAATAAATAATCTATAAACTGATAAGAGCAGCTTCCTGTTTGATCAGCAGCATCCTCCCCTTTTGTTGTTATTACATTACAGCTCGGTCATTTTGAATCATTTCCCATTGGGCTCCTTTATTAAAAAATAAATAAATAAATAAAAAAAGGCCAAGACTGTGATGGTCGGAGCCAGCGGGAGCCGGCCACTATGAGCTTCATTTTATGTCCGTATTTTTTTACAGTCTGTGGTTGAGCCTGATTACGTTCAGGTTTGGTCGTGACTGTGTGTAGAGGCAATGTCTTCCTCCAGTACACCTTTATCCTGGCGACAAGACAGCTGCTGCAGTTGGCCTTTAGCTCAGCTATTAGTCCTGACTTCTAAACGCTCAAACTCACAGTATGACATCAGTCCTTAATCTTCTCACTCTCTGAACTTTAACCACTCTTCCCGCTGCTTAAAAGCCTGCAAGCTGCCCGTAAGAAAAACGCAAGAAAATACTGAAGGCTTTACCTCAGTCATGTTAATTTTCAGTTTACAATGATATCACTACATGTGTGCAAGGTACTGACAGTTTCTTTGTGTCTCTTCACTTCTAGCCAGAGAATTTACTCTTAGCCAGCAAGTTGAAGGGGGCAGCGGTTAAACTGGCAGATTTTGGCCTGGCTATTGAAGTGCAGGGAGAGCAGCAGGCATGGTTCGGTGAGTATACACCACTTTCTAAATGACTTTTACATGAATGTTATTGAACCCTTGGCTTTACGTCCTTTGTACTGTTCTATATGCTTATGGCATAATAAAATGTCTTAGCTGAGCTACTCAGAAATGCTGTCATTGGGCATGTTTGCAGTAATATAAATAGCTGTAGGACAGTTTTTATGAAAATAAAGTGTCCGTGTTAATGGTACATTCTGAATGTAAAACCAGGAAGCTTATTTTTTATGGATTGTTTTGTTTTTCCTTTTCTTCAGGCATGATTATTTTAATTAATTTTAGTAAATGGAACAATAGACATTGCTGTCCCAGTTTTGTATTTCCTTAAACGGCAAAATCAGATCTTCTACTAAGCCATTTCACCATCAGAGCCCTATCTACCTATCTAAAGGGACTAGGTGTGCCACCGCTCTGGGCTCTTATATCAGCTTTGGATTGGATGTGTGTCAGGCCTTCTCCCTATTCCCTGTAGAGCAGAGAAATAATTGGTCTATTCCCCCGGCTCAAGCCTCCATCTGGAACCAGTTCACTTTGTTTTCTGACTTTAGTATAGTCGTACAACGTCTCAGAGGGTGGGCTGCAACTTCCTTTAAAAAAAAAAAAAAAAAAAAAAAAAGTTGGCAGCCCTTTGCTGCATGTCGCCCCCCCCCCCCCCCCCCCCCCCCCCCCCTCTCTCTACCCTATTTCTTGTCAATGTCTTCAGCTGTATAAATGAAGAAAAAAAAAGTAGGCTGCATGTTGCTGGTCACGAGCCAAACTACATACCCACGAGGGATGTTTTCCTTGGAGCTTGTTAACCTCGCCTCATAAACGTAACTTTATGGGCCCACTGATCCCTAGCTACTGTACTGTGAAATGTTTTCAGGACAGGGTCCTAACAAGCTTTGGATAGAGTTAAAAGACACACAGCAGACGGTGAATTCCATGTCAGACTTAACATATTCAATCAATCACTTAAATTGATGTAAAGTGTAAAATCACCATTAGACATGGTCTCAGTGCACATTACAATTAAAGGAACACAGAAATAACAGACCGTAAGAAAACTGTCTGTCTGTCTGTGTGTCTGTGTCCAGGTTTTGCCGGTACACCAGGGTACCTGTCTCCAGAGGTGCTGAGGAAAGATCCATACGGCAAGCCAGTGGACATGTGGGCCTGTGGTAAGACTCCTCCTAACTGTTGATGGGAGAGGGGGGGGGGCTTTTGGAGCAGCTGCTCATTATTAGTTGCACAGCATGGCTTGAAGCCACCAATCAGAGGCCTTCCCTCTGGGTCATGAAAGGGGACTGCCACCACCTCAGAAAACACACTACACTGTTACTGGTGCAATCATCTTTTCTTTATTTAAGATGTGATTAGGTAGAACTTTATTTATTTATTCTGAGGTAAATTATTGTGCAGCAGTTGCCGTACAAAGTAGGAAGAGTGCAAATATCTAACTAAAATTGAAGAAGTCTGTCTTTCCTTCATGTCTCATTATTGCTCATTATTTGTCATATTGTTACATAAACCAGAGTTGTAGTGATTATAATCCACAGACAGTAATCCAGAGAGATTAAACGCTCTTGATCCTGACCTGCCCCTTAATATTTCTAGTTACAGTGTTTCCCTTATAATTGTACAGTGGGAACCCCCGCCCTTTTTTTTTAATGCCAAAAATAACGCTGTTTGCGTGCGTGCATGCGTTATAGGCTACTCTCAAGCTTTGTACCACAGAGGGGTACAGAGGGCTCCAACCTCTTGCATTAATCATTGCAGATGCTCATCACACACACTTATGATGGGCCAGGCCACCTGGAACTGAGATGACAGACAGACACACACACACGCTCCTTTTACCTCCCCTGTGCTGACTCAAGAAACAATAGCCAGTGTTGTGTTTGTGGTCAGCCTGTGTTGTCATCAGACAACATCTTTCATCTTTTCCTGGCAACCGACTAGCCAATCAAAAACCACCTTCTCTGGTAACACCAGCAAACACAAGCACTCTTACCACATCCTTCTTTATTTAGACATCATATATGTACAGGAGTTCTTTAAGTCTCACTTTGTTATGGTGGGCCGATACAGAAACACTGAAACAAACCTACAGAAAACAGATGTTTTTCTAATGCGTGTGTGCGTACATTTGTGTGTGTGTAGGTGTGATCCTCTACATCCTCCTGGTGGGATATCCTCCATTCTGGGATGAGGACCAGCACAGACTCTACCAGCAGATTAAAGCTGGGGCTTACGATGTGAGTTTTATACTTACTGACTGACACACACACACACACTCTCTCTCTCTCTCTCTCACACTCTCTCACTCTCTCTCTCTCACTCACTCACTCACACTCTCTCTCTCTCTCTCTCTCTCACTCAGAATAAGGGATTTCTCCATTTCTGCAGACTTCTGAAATATCTGTAGTTTTGATGGACTTGTTGTCCTTCCGGGTCAAAATTGAAAATGTTTTTTGAAAAACCTTTTTTTTGCGCTTTCTTTCCCCTACGTTTTTCGGCGCTTTCTTCAATGCTTTTGATTCTTTTTTTTTAAATGTTTGTCGTTTTTTTTTCGACACTTTTTTAAATTTTATTCATGGTCAATAAACCTAACGTATGTGACATTATACAATTTTTTTTTTTTTTTTTTTTTTTTGCAGAAACTATGAATTATTTTGACAAATACTTAAGATCAGAGGATGTCGAGTGAATCACAGACTGTTGATGTCAAAGTTTAGTCAGGGAGCTGTTTTGAAACAATTACACCCCAAATACTAAATTCAGTGAAATCCATCCATCCATCTTCGTCCGCTTATCCGGTATCGGGTCGCGGGGGTAGCAGCTCCAGCAGGGGGCCCCAAACTTCCCTTTCCCGAGCCACATTAACCAGCTCCGACTGGGGGATCCCGAGGCGTTCCCAGGCCAGGTTAGAGATATAATCCCTCCACCTAGTCCTGGGTCTTCCCCGAGGCCTCCTCCCAGCTGGACGTGCCTGGAACACCTCCCTAGGGAGGCGCCCAGGGGGCATCCTTACCAGATGCCCGAACCACCTCAACTGGCTCCTTTCAATGCAAAGGAGCAGCGGCTCTACTCTGAGCTCCTCACGGATGACTGAGCTTCTCACCCTATCTCTAAGGGAGACGCCAGCCACCCTCCTGAGGAAACCCATTTCGGCCGCTTGTACCCTGGATCTTGTTCTTTCGGTCATGACCCAGCCTTCATGACCATAGGTGAGGGTAGGAAGGAAAACTGACCGGTAGATTGAGAGCTTTGCCTTCTGGCTCAGCTCTCTTTTCGTCACAACGGTGCGATAAATTGAATGCAATACCGCACCCGCTGCGCCGATTCTCCGGCCAATCTCCCGCTCCATTGTCCCCTCACACGCGAACAAGACCCCAAGGTACTTGAACTCCTTCACTTGGGGTAAGGACTCATTCCCTACCTGGAGAAGGCACTCCATCGGTTTCCTGCTGAGAACCATGGCCTCCGATTTAGAGGTGCTGATCCTCATCTCAGCCGCTTCACACTCGGCTGCGAACCGATCCAGTGAGTGCTGAAGGTCACAGGCCGATGATGCCATCAGGACCACATCATCTGCAAAAAGCAGCGATGAGATCCCCAGCCCACCGAACTGCAACCCCCCTCCACCCCGACTACGCCTCGATATCCTGTCCATAAATACTACGAACAGAATTGGTGACAAAGCGCAGCCCTGGCGGAGGCCAACTTTCACTTGAAACGAGTCCGACTTACTGCCGAGAACCCGGACACAGCTCTCGCTTTGGTCGTACAGAGATTGGATGGCCCTGAGAAGGGACCCCCTCACCCCATACTCCCCCAGCACCTCCCACAGTATCTCCCGGGGTACCCGGTCATACGCCTTCTCCAGATCCACAAAGCACATGTAGACCGGTTGGGCATACTCCCAGGCTCCCTCCAGGATCCTTGCGAGAGTAAAGAGCTGGTCCGTTGTTCCACGACCAGGACGGAATCCGCATTGTTCCTCTTCAACCTGAGGTTCGACTATCGACCGAACCCTCCTTTCCAGCACCTTGGAGTAGACTTTACCGGGGAGGCTGAGAAGTGTGATACCCCTGTAATTGGCACACACCCTCTGGTCCCCCTTTTTGAAAAGGGGAACCACCACCCCGGTCTGCCACTCCTTAGGCACCGTCCCAGACTTCCACGCAATGTTGAAGAGGCGTGTCAACCAAGACAACCCCTCCACACCCAGAGCTTTAAGCATTTCCGGACGGATCTCATCAATTCCTGGAGCTTTGCCACTGTGGAGTTGTTTAACCACCTCAGCAACTTCCACCAGGGAAATTGACGACAATCCCCCATCATCCTCCAGCTCTGCCTCTACCATAGAGGGCGTATTAGTCAGATTTAGGAGTTCCTCAAAGTGCTCCTTCCACCGCCCTATTACCTCCTCAGTTGAGGTCAACAGCGTCCCATCCTTACTGTACACAGCTTGGATGGTTCCCCGCTTCCCCCTCCTGAGGTGGCGAACGGTTTTCCAGAAGCACCTTGGTGCCGACCGAAAGTCCTTCTCCATGTCTTCTCCGAACTTCTCCCACACCCGCTGCTTTGCCTCTTTCACGGCAGAGGCTGCAGCCCTTTGGGCCCTTCGGTACCTTGCAACTGCCTCCGGAGCCCTCCGGGATAACATATCCCGGAAAGACTCCTTCTTCAGTCGGACGGCTTCCCTGACCACCGGTGTCCACCACGGTGTTCGTGGGTTACTGCCCCTTGAGGCACCCAAGACCCTAAGACCACAGCTCTTCGCCGCAGCTTCAGCAATGGAAACTTTGAACATTGTCCACTCGGGTTCAATGCCCCCAGCCTCCACAGGGATGCACGAAAAGCTCCGCCGGAGGTGTGAGTTGAAAGTCTGTCGGACAGGGGCCTCCTCCAGACGTTCCCAATTTACCCGCACTACCCGTTTGGGCTTACCAGGTCTGTCCAGAGTCTTCCCCCACCCTCTGACCCAACTCACCACCAGATGGTGATCGGTTGACAGCTCCGCCCCTCTCTTCACCCGAGTGTCCAAAACATACGGCCTCAGATCAGATGAAACGATTATAAAATCGATCATTGACCTTTGGCCTAGGGTGCTCTGGTACCAGGTACACTTATGAGCATCCCTATGTTCGAACATGGTGTTCGTTATAGACAATCCATGACTAGCACAGAAGTCCAACAACAAACAACCACTCTGGTTTAGATCAGGGAGGCCGTTCCTCCCAATCACGCCTCTCCATGTGTCTCCATCATTGCCCACGTGCGCGTTGAAGTCCCCCAGCAGAACGATGGAGTCTCCCACTGGAGCCCCATACAGGACTCCATTCAAGGTCTCCAAGAAGGCCGAATACTCCGAACTCTTGTTTGGTGCATATGCACAAACAAGAGTCAGAGTTTTCCCCCCCACCAGCCGCAGGCGTAGGGAGGCGACCCTCTCGTCCACCGGGGTAAACTCCAACATAGCGGCGCTCAACCGGGGGCTTGTGAGTATCCCCACACCCGCCCGGCGCCTCACACCCTGGGCAACTCCGGAGAAGAAAAGAGTCCAACCCCTATCCAGGAGTACGGTTCCAGAACCGAGACTGTGCGTAGAGGTAAGCCCCACCAGATCTAACCGGTAGCGCTCCACCTCCCGCACCAGTTCCGGTTCCTTCCCCCACAGAGAGGTGACATTCCACGTCCCCAGAGCCAGCGTCTGCTGCCCGGGTCTGGTCCGTCGAGGCCCCTGACCTTCACTGCCACCCATGTGGCAATGCACCCGACCCCAGCGGTTCCTCCCACAGGTGGTGGGCCCATGGGCTGAAAATTCAGTGAAATGAATCATTGATTTTACCTGCGAAGATCGCCATACAACGTACACCCATGTTTGTTTTCTGATGTAAAAAAACATTAAAAACAGGTCACATTTGACCCGAGGACAACACAAGGGTTAAGTGACTGTTGGGACCAGGGGTTGACCCAGAGTATTGGAAGCTTCGATCGAAGGAGCCTGATTCGACTGCCGGTCTCACAGTCAAATCTTCGCAGAGGTGTAAAGTCCAGTCCAGACCAAAGATTTGCGTGAGATGACTTGAAACTTGCAGCAACTTGCAACGCGCCGTTCTGAAACAAGACAGTTCACACTGATGCGACGAGACAGCGTGTCATCTCCATAGCACCGACTCTTTGTACTTCCGTCTTAACTCCCGACTTCCGAGATACTTGCTACAGGTGCTTTTCTGCGGCTGAAACGTCAAACGTTTTATTTCTCTGATTCACTGCTTTGTTCTAAGGATGCTCGCTCTCTTCAGTCACTCTCTAGGTCACTCCACCGTATTACCGTGCTGGCGGGCGGGCGCTCGCTGAGCCTCCGGGCCGGTTCCGCCGGTTCAGATTGCTGTAACTTTTCCCCACCACGTTCTAAATCGGTTTTGTCCCGTCGGAAATCTTTGGTCTGACTCTGAACTGGGCTTTATAAAACGATGTACAGTACATGCTCCAGTCATGCTCAATGTCAGATTTGACATAGAACTACCTGTTTTCTCCCAATAAGTTAATATAATATATAATAGGTGATAGTAGGTGAGACTTCCAGTTACACAGAATGAGGCGTCTGGCTAGTAATGATGAAACTGCCAGATTGCGAGTCTGGGGTAGTTGGGACATTCTAATTGGTTTCTGTGATGTCATTCGTGCAACAGTTCCCTTCTCCTGAGTGGGACACAGTGACTCCAGAGGCCAAAGACCTGATCAACAAGATGCTGACCATCAATCCAGCCAAGAGAGTGACTGCCACAGATGCACTCAAACACCCCTGGATCTGTGTAGGTGTCCCATACACACTTTCAAATCCGCTAAAATCATCACTAAATATGATCAAGTCTTCTAATAGCAAAACATTGCTTGTGGCTGTGAACACACCTTCCAACTCTGTGTCTCTCTGTGTCCACAGCAACGCTCCACTGTGGCGTCCATGATGCACAGACAGGAGACTGTGGAGTGCCTGAAGAAATTCAACGCTAGAAGGAAACTCAAGGTGAGTGGCAACAGAAGCTGTAGAAGATGTACTTTTGTTCAGATGTTGCATTTCGGGGGGTATCACACCTGCCTCGTTTAGTTCGGTTGAATTGCACTAGAGTTTGCTTGCCCTGCTGGTGCAGTTCTTTGTACACGTAAGAACGCGACAATCACACTGGAGTGCCCACCAAAAGTGAACCAAACACGATACCGAGACCTGCTCGATGAGGTGATCTCAGTACGCTTTCAATCGAACTCTGGAGCGGTTGGTTTGTGGTGAGAATGTGATCAGACCTCAAACAGCACCAACTATATACTTCACAAACGTATATGTTTAACATCACACATCTACCCTGGCTCTCCTATCTGATTGAATGATAAATACAACCTCCAACCCAAACATTTCCAACTTCACAGATAACTCGGCATGATAAATACCCCATGACCTGTTCTGAAGGTTATGGGTTCAATACTGGTGGATGCACTAAATCAAATACTCCACTAAACCAGTGATTGGTATCAGATGAGTAAGGGTGTCACGATTTCGATTTTAATTAAAAATCGACCGAAATGTCACAATCTCGAACTTCGAATAAAAAGTGGAATCGCCGATGCTGCCCCCCATGTCACGTCCGGTTGGCTTGCCAAGCGGCCATGCCCCCATGTCACAAACAAACCCCACAATTAAAATTTCAATAGATCCTTTTCCTCTCAAAATCACAACTGTTCTCTTCAGCCCTAGAAAAACCCACAAACAAAAAAGAACAGTCAGGTTCCCCACGGGACACCAAAAACCAACATAGTGAAGCCTCTTGCTTTTAGTTGATAATCTTTGATTGCCTCCTTAGCGGAGTTACCTCCGGCTACAGCCAATACTCTGACATTGCTCCGCAGACTGTACAGCTGTGAGCGTGGGGTTTTCCAGTAGAATCACAGAGGAAGAAAGGAAGACGAGTAATCCGCTTAGAACGGGGCTTAAAAAAAAGGGACTTTTTTACTCGTTGCCAAGGGCTGGCAAGCTACGGAGCCACTCATTGGATGGAATCGGCCTCTTCCACGGGTGAGTGTTAGCGCCATTTTAGTTTGCAATTGCCAGCGTAATTATCAAGCGGACTGGGGGTGTGTCTGTGACGCAGGATGTGTAGGACCAAAAAGCGCCGATCGCTACAATTCCGCCACGCTTGCCTCAGTGCCCTTCTGATGTAGAAATGGAGAAGGACACAGGGAGTAGTATATATGTTCAACTGTTCGGAAATAGTTTAAGACACTTAATTGTTCAGAGAAGACTATGGACATGGCTTTTTATTGTTTTTGTTTTTGTTTTGAACTTGAATGTCATCTTCTGTGAAGAAGACTGCAGTTCCAAAAGAGAAACTAGATGGCAGCTTATTTTGCTTAAGTTTCCAATTGACTGAAGATATAAGTTATTGTTACATTATGTTGTTAATAAATGTTTTAAATTTGACAATGTAGTATGGTACATTGCGAACAAAGGTCAGATATTATATTGCATGTCATCGATTAAAAATCGATTATTACAATTTTTGGCAACGATCTTCAATATCGATTCGTTAAGTTGTTGCACGCTGCGGGGCGGAGCTGGCTACGTCAATGGAAAAAAACAAACATTTGAAACATGGTGAAGACGGAGAAAACTGCTCGACCAAATTCTTCAATTGTATGGCAGCACTTCACCTTAAACTCTTCTAAAAAATTAGTAACCTGCAGTCTGTGTAAAATAGGCCGAATATTGGGCTTTTTGACAGGGTTCGGTTTCTGCCGAACTTTAGAATTTTTTTCCACCGAACTCTACTCAGCTGCTGCTCGTTAGCTAACGTTAGCTTTCTAATTTCACCCACCCAACATGCCTTCTGTAGTGGAATGGCTTCTAATGACGACCAAAAATGCTTCTCTCTTACTGTGAACATTTACTGTTCAATGTGTTGCAGTTTTACACACAAGAAAGTGAACAACTTAAGCTTGACAGACATGTTTTGCATCTAGCGTCTCACGTTCATCTCAGTAAGGTAGCAAGAGTACACAACAGACAACTTCCATGTAGCCTACTTCAAAATAAAAGCACTTCCTGTGACGGTTCGCAGTAAAACTAAATTACTGTTAAACAAATACGGTTGTACCTTTTCACATATTGGCTGTAAATCAAGTACTGTAAATAATGTAAATAGTGAGTTTACACATAATAAGAAGCTCTAACACTACCTCCATAGTCCTAACAAAGCTTGTTAAACGTAAAACAATGTGTTTTCTTTATTATTAATTTTTACAGCTCAGGTCCGTTTAAGCATGTTAAGAAATACCAGGGTTTTTTGCACTACTGAAAAATTTGAATTTTTGAAAAAAATCGTTAGTTGCAGGCCTAGTCTAATCTAAAAATGGCATAGCAACCTGTGCTTTAAAAGAATCGTGACACCCCTACAGACCGGGGTTCAGGTCCCGCATTTCACAGAAAAATGTCTTTCTTTCCCAAACCCAACAGTCAAGTTCATCTGAAAAGTGCACTGTAACTGATGGAGGAGGTGGCAGACATCAGCCCTTCACCCAGGGGACTGGGGTTCACGTCTGGCGTGCCCCGGTTAAGTAGGTTGGTGTGGATGTTCATGTCCGGTGTACAACCCCTACGCCGCTCTGAAGCTGCAGTGCAGCAAACTGTCTCTCTCTCAGACACATCTGACCAATCAGAGGAGTGATTCTTCTTGCGTGGTTTGTAATGACGCATTTTGGTTCGCTCGGATTTTTCCAGGTGTGAAACCGAAACCAAGGGGGAAATCACTCCAAGTTTACAAACTCATCATCTGAGTGTGAAAACACCCTAACTCTGATGTGAAAGTGAATGGTCTTTTTCTTAAAAACCCTGGTCCACTAAGCTCTAAAGCTGATAAATGCAAAAAAAAAAGTTGTCACTGTCTGCCGATAGCATTGGGCTTTCTACACGGTGAAAAGACTGTGGATGAATCATTACGTTGTTCAATTTTAGTCTTTTAGTGGCTGGCTAGTTAGCTAGCAGTTTAAAAGGGCGGTTGCTGGTACTGTATTGACATACATATGTCTGAACCAATCACTGTACAAAGATCCTCTTGTGCTTCTCTGAAGTGGGTACAAACTAACCTTTCAGCCAATGTAAACATAGTGTCCATTTCTCTCTCCCTAGGGTGCTATCCTGACTACTATGCTGGCCACTCGCAACTTCTCAGGTAGGACTGAACCAGTGAAGATTGATGCTTGAAATACTGTTCCCTTGTAAGACATGCTGTCCCTCTAGGCACAAATATCATTACTGAGGAGATATTTTTTTTCTTGACACCTCCTAACTGTCTTCATTGTGTATTTTTAGGTATTGTTTAACATGCTGCTCTTTTGAATTCTGCTTTTTTTTTCAATTCCCCTGTCCTTGAGCCCAATAAGCTCCACCAGGCCTCCCTTTTCAGTTGCTATCAACAGAGACTGAATGACCACACAGATCGATGCAGTCCCTTCTTCAGGTCCTTTCTAAAGGGCAAAGTGTTTCAACTGAGTCAAACATTATTGATTTGTCTCTTCATGACAAAGAAACATTGATGTTTCTCTTCATGACAAATGACAGTCAAGATTACATTTGTTTTATTCGCATAGATTTTCTCAGTTGGCAGTATTATGTCAGTGACCTTATTGTTGACTTTTGTTTTTCTTCCTTCCCGCTCTTGTGTGGTAACTCCTGTGTAAGGTAAGAGTTCTTGGTGCAATTAGCTCTTCTTCCCAGTGTCACACTACACTGTCAGGTTTGGTACTTAGCATGTCATGACTACCAAAGCATCAGTAACAGGCTCTTAGCTGACATAGTGCATCCATTGGTGGCCATATTGCTACGGAACATTAAAAAGACCAGAAGGTGCTGCTACTATGGAAGCATACTCAGTATGGCGTATTAGGGATCTAACGATACACTCAACTCCCAGTTCAATATGATTTCAAGTTCACAATATGATTTTCTCGATTCTTTTAAAAGAATGAGCTGCAGACAATATTCCTTTTTTATATAAATTGTGCAAAACAACAGATGTGTCCTCTCATCAAACGTGCAAAAAGAGTATTTATTTATAAATTTAAAAAAATCATAATAATTAGATTTTTAAAACGAATTAGGGCTGCACGATTAATCTAATTGCAATTGCGATGTCACTCGGTGGGATTACATAACCAAAGAATTGTGCAATTTAAGTAAACAAAAAGGTGTTCTGTGTGCTTTCTGTCTCCACTGCAACTTAATCACTAGATATTATATTACACCCATCCTGAATGCCATCGTTTATAAGGGAATACAAAATGTATTATTTTAATACATTTATTTATTTTATTTTATTTTATTTTAAATGTATTTTTTTAGTAGCCTATTTTTTGCTTTTTCCTTGATTATCAAGCAAGTCGACTCCTGATACCATTATTTCGCAGTATTGGCAATCGCAATATGACTTTTTCTCCATATCGTGCAGCTCTTAAACAAATCCCACATCAAAATAAATAAATAAATAAATACAAAAATTGAAAGATGTCTGAATTGAAACAAGTGAAATTACAAGTAGATTGCGCCCTAGGCTGTTATAATAATAATAATAATAATAATAATAATAATAATAATAATAATAATAATAATAATAATAATATTATTATAATAATAATAATAATTATAATTGCATCATGATGTATTTTTTTATCTTAACCGGTTGTAATCTTGCCACATTTACATGGATTTTTAACCGATTTACGATGCATGGTTTTTATCCCTATGGCGATGGTAGTGTGTGCTATGTACTGTAGCCTCTATTGGCTCGGTATCCTGGCAGAGAGTTTTATGAATATGGCCGGGCCCTAATCTATAGATAAATATTGGCTAGAGATTTACAGATTTCAGTTGATAGAACATTAGAATAGCCATTGCAAATGACAATGTAAAACTTTGTCATATTTAATAATTGCTATGTTTCCTGTCATCATTTGTTTTGTTGTTTTGTTAGGGTGTTATATGTATAGACCTGTATAACAATTTCTTATGTGTGAACATAACCATAGCTTTACATATTTTATATATATATATATATATATATATATATATATATATATATATATATATATATAGCGCCATTACATCTTGCAATTTAATACTTTGTTGCATGTATAGACACATTTATTTGTATCGATACATACAGCATAAACCTATTAAAATAATTATACAGATGTTATATGTGTGTATATATATATATATATATATATATATATATATATATATATATCTCATTGATTATCTGTATATTAAATTAATAAAAGTATTGTACACATTATTGCTGCATTAAATAGAAAAGGAGTAACCATGTGTCAATGGGTACATGCGTATATTTGGTACACACCTGTATAAATGACTTCACAGGTTTTTATATATATATATATATATACATATATATATATATATATATATATATATATATATATATATATATATATATACACCTGTGTATACTGTAAAATAATTTATGTATTTTTTATTTCCACATTAACGATATGATTTATTAAATTAGGGTTAAATCTATATTATATGATTTAAGACTCAAGATTTAAATGTAACACTTTATTTTAAGGGGTGTTCATAAGACTGACATGACACCGTCATTATTATAACATGACATCTGTCATGAACATGAAGTCATTTTGAGTGTTCATGACTGTTGTAATTTGGTAAATTATGACACTTTTAATTGTCTGAGATGTCTTTGTCATGACAACTTGACATTAACCTAGATAACATAACCATTAATATGTCATGACAGGTCCAATTATCCAACTTTAATAAACTATTTAGCTTTATGTGTTAACATTACATTGGCTGTCATGAGAGCATTATAATTGTGTCATGAACATTTTTCCTTGACCTCAAGTTAAGTGAAACAATTTGGACCTGTCATGAAGTTTGATTTCATCATCAAATGCTTAGCTAGCTATATGAAGGTGTCATGAATAATGTTCTTGACATCAAGTAAAGTGGAACCATTTGGACTTGTCATTAAGATGTCTTAAAAGTTATAAGACCAGTTTGACAACAGTGAATGCAGTTCCGAGGTGATTTATTGAGTTTTGGACTTGTTGCTATCTATGATTAGCTGCCGTTAGCTCGGTTATCTGTAACATTACAGCTGTCCAATTAACTAGCTGACTCAGCCCTGGGCTGCAAAGGGCTAAACCCGGAAACAAAACCATCTCGCTAACGTTTGTGCATTCCCTGTCGTAAACTGGCCTAGCAATAGCATGGCTATGGCACATGGTCACTACCCGATGTGAGTCGAGTGCAGATGTGAGTTGCCTATGCGTCACTTTGCGACAATGACCAGATTTCACGCAGATCTGTTTTGTTGTTAGCCACAGAATAATGAGATAGGTACATTACATAGCAGTAATTTATTATTTAGCGTAAGGCATCACATTTTCACAGCATGATCCCTGATATCAGTTCTACGTTGGAGGCTGAAGTAGCCTGCAAGAACCTGCTAACAAGACTTCTGTAATGTCAATACAATAAAAATGGACCTACATAACGAAGTTCGTTCACTGCTGGCTACAAGTTAGCAATCAAACACAACAAAGGCTTTCACTTGAATGGCATTTCCATGACACGTTGTCATGACAAAACAACATGCTAACTTTGCATTAAAAGTGTCATAATTAACAGTCATGAACACTCAAAATGACTTCTTCATGTTCATGACAGATGTCATGTCAGTCTTATGGTCACCCCTTCAAATAAAGTGTAAGTTAGTTAGTGAATACATTAATTTGTATATTTCTGTTGAGTGGTACAGACTACCACAGTATATTTAATTTCTTTTTAAATGTCCCTCATAAAATGTTCCTCCAATATGGCTGCTAAAAGATATGTGATGCCAATGCAAAGCCTCTATCAGTTCCTAAACGTGCATGTGTACGGTTCGACAATTTGCTGCTGGCAATAAAAAAACCCTCATTGTCTCCCCCTGCCACTACCAATCATCTGTTTGTGTCTTTGCATGTTAACACCCCCCCCCCCCCCCCCCCCTCCCTCCCTCCCCCCCCCCGCCCTCCCAGAAAAATACATTAAAATAAAACACTCACATGATTTTAGCTCACTCTTTACAAATCATTGGTGTGTCCGTAGCATGTTTGAGATAAAACATAGAAGTACTTGAACGAAAGTGGGCAGAGAAAGGAACACTAAACACCATACAGTGTCTCCTACAGTCTTGTCAGAGGGATCTACTGTAATTGCACGCTGTAGGCTAATGATTAACTGAGTTTTATTTCATCTCCTGGCTTAATTAGCATGTTTCTGTTTCTCAGTGCCCTCTGAGGTTGCTAGTTATGGCCCAGCTTTGAATAGAGTGTGTGTGTGTGTGTGTGTGTGTGCGTGTCCCCTTCCAGCTGGCCACTTATATCCTTGCATTTTTATCTTTTGTCCACAGCAGCCAAGAGCCTGCTGAACAAAAAAGCGGATGGCATCAAGGTAAGTTCAGCTTCCCTCTCACTCTTCAGTCTTCACACTTCTCTGTTTTCGTTTCTTGTACAGAACGCTAATGTGCTCCTTTTAAATTGTTCACCTCAGCAGGTTTCAGTTCATGTGTAAGTGTTCTTTGAACACTGATGCAGTGCGGTCCGAGAACTCCAACAACACTACTGCTCTGTTAAAAACGGAAGCTCATGTCGCCTCAGTACAATCTTGCCCAAGTGGGTGTAACACATATTTCCCAATAATTACCCCCCTCTGCATTATCAATCTGTGTGAGAGGACATATGCTGTCTGAGCTGAGGAAACTGTTGGAAATTAATAACTGATTGTTAAATTATGATTAAGGGTGGGAGATCTCTCTGCCATTCTCCACTCAGCTGTCATATGATGAAATCCTCCATTGTCACTAGGTGTGTGGGTGGGTGTGTCCACCCCCTGCCTTTAACTCATTTATTTCTCCCTTGTTTAGGATGTTGATCAGCTGAACTATCATTACTATTGCACCAACACTATCATCTTGTTGTTTTTTTTCCTTTTTAAATGGTTACTTCACCCAAATAGCAGAGCATTTTCTCACGTAACCCTAGTGGTATCTAGCAATGTGTGCTTGCGTGGTACAGTCAGGCCTAGGTTAATTGTCTCTCTCGTTGTGTTGTGCCTGCTGGATGCAGAAAAGGAAGACAGACTGTATTGAGGGTAGGCCTGGCTGATCTCGCAGTGGGTAGCAGTAGAAAACCCCTTTTTGTATTTAAATTTCCCCACAAGGCTGCTTCAGGCTGGGGAGGCACTGCATGACTGAACACACAGTGTAGGTAAAGGTGAAGCTCTGTATATAATATATATTTACATTGAACACCTTTTTCAAGATCCAGATAAAAGTAACTAAATAAATCCAATTAAATAAAACTTAAGACCTTCTTCCTGATGGATCTGTTGGGGGGCGGTTAGCTTACTAAACAGGCCTATTCTGTTGTGTTCTTCTTTTCCAACTGGCTGAATGTGTACCTGAACAAGCAGATATATTTTTGTATTTGTAGTCCTGAACTGCATACTACAAAAATCTAACTGCAGTCTAAGCTACCACGAACTAAATTTATCTAACGTTAGCTAGCATGTAAAACAGGGCTAGTCAGTCTTTCTACGGCTCTGGAGCTAGTAAATCAGCACCTAGGAGAATATAAAGTCGCACGTCAACTATTAAATAGCAAGGTGACCAGTAAAACTACAGCAGACTACCACCCTTGGCTAAAAAATAACTTACTTTAAGATGCTTCTTCAGGTTGGAGAAGAGAGAGAGAAGAGAGTCATTTGGACGCTGAAAGGAGGTTGGTTGCTGGCAAGCAGAGGTTGCACCTCACACTTATATTTCCTTCTCCCTGTTCTTTCTTTAATGTGAAATGCTGTTTGAATTTCCAAGATAGAAACACATTCCTGCCCTGGCTCTGTTGTGCCGGTTCTGGCTCCATCTCTACCTTTATCAGTGATCATGCAAATAGCTCATTTTTTTGTTTTCATATTGGGACTTCTGGGAAATATACAGAGTTGCCTTAATCTATTTAGAGAGTGAATAAACTGGTGAAACAGAAGTATCGTCATGTAATCCATTGATTTCAACAATGTAACTATTCTAAATACAAACTATTTAAATTGTAACTAACAGAATACAGTTATTCATAATTTGTATTCTGAATACGTAACGCCAGTACATGTAATCCGTTACTCCCAACACTGTGTATAACATATTTGGAGCAGATTAATGAAAAGTATTTAGGCTTCAATCAGTGTAAAAAGAGAAGTAAGACAATAGATGGGACTGTGTTCTTTCAAAATGCTTTTTTTATTTTTATGTGGCTCAAGTTTAGTCATATTGTGTGTCCCCAGCATAAGAATAAATCTAAGTCTGTAGTTTTATTTCTATTTTTACACATAATATTAAATGGAGGATGTCATACGCTGACCCTATTCTTTGTTCATTAGAGTTAGAGGTTAAAAAAAATCTATCATCTTTTTATTTTACTCTAGCTTTCGAATGAGACTCGGAAGCTATAGCTGACAGCCCAACATGCTGTTTTGAAGACACTGATCCATGTCCATTTCTTGGTCAGGGGTGATGTTCATCACATAGTTCATCACAGGATGTGATGTTTACATGGAACTAAGAGTAATCTGATTACTTTTACTGTTTCCTGTGTAAATGATTTGTCATTGTCAAGGTTTTCTGTCCTCAGTTATTAAAATTCTGAAACTAGTATTTTTTTAATATTTGGGGCGGTAGACCGATCGTCTACCAATAGGAAGGTCGGTGTTTCAATCCCTGGCCCTGCTGTCCCATGTCGAAGTGTCCTTGGGCAAGACACTGAACTCCCGATGCTGTGCCATCGGTGTGTGGGTGTGAATGTTTATCTGATGAGCAGATGGCACCTTGTATGGCAACCTCGGCCACAGTGTGTGAAGGTGTGTGAATTGTAAATGGTTCCTGTACTATGTAAAAGCACTTTGAGAAGTTGTTAAAGGTGCTCTAAGCGATGTTGGGTGACGTTACTTCTTGTTGACGTTCGAAGTATTTTCAAACAAAATGAGACTAGCTCGCCCCTCCCTCCTCCTCATTCCGTCCCCTCCCCCTCCCTTCCGTGCTTCCGCGCACTAACCCCCCAACCCCCACCCCCAAACACCTTGTCGGTTATTGGCTGGACTGTGGAACACTGTTTGTGTATCTTTCGTGGTGCAGGTTGGCCAGTTTGTTATTGTTGCCATTTGTAGAGCCTGGGCTGTCTACAGAGACCTTGATTTTGTTTTACAGTGTATTCTGGGGACCAGCAGCTAGCAGATAGTGAGGAGATGTTTGCTGTATGTGACAAAAAATGCTGTAGCCTAAAAAACGCGTGACATCGGTTAGAGCACCTTTAAGACTAGAAAAGCGCTATATAGTCACATTTGCATGTATTATGGAGTTTACATTAGGGCTGCACGATATGAGAAAAAATATCAACAGATTATTTTGATTGCGATATTATTATCAGTATTAGAAGGGAATGATTTGGTTACAGGTTAGACCCAACGCTGGCTAAATTTGGGTTGCTAACTGAAGGTCTGTTTCCGGAGCTGTCTCTTAGCTGTGGGGAGTAGGGCTGCAGGGTGTGCTATCTATCTGTTTGTCTCATTTGTGGTCTGATAAACAGTAAATTCATCAAATTCTGCATTCCATATAGCTATTTTCCAAGCTACTGTAGCGGTCATATTTCATGAAGGCCATGTGAGCGTCGTTCCATGGGAACCCAGCTGGTGAGGCTTTCGTCCTTGTTTGTCACTCTGCCTCTAGTTTAGCTTTGCCAGACCCTCCTCCAAAGTGTGCTGGAGGATAGTGTGGCTACTCCACACAGAATTAGGGGATGGGAGGAAAGCATGCTCTGGTTTATTGGCATTTCTTTAAACCAATCACAATCGTCTTGGGCGGTGCTAAGCACCGGAGAAAAGCCGCGGTGTCTCTGAAAAATAGGCTCGGAAGGAACTTGTTTTGGTGGAACATGTGTACGTTCAAAAGTAGTTTTAGTCGTGCAACAGAGAACTCAGATTGGACAGATAGTCTAGCTAGCTGTCTGGATTTACCCTGCAGAGATCTGAGGAGCAGTTAACCAGAGTCCTCACAAATCCACCAGAGTTTAAAATGCCAACACAAAGGAAGCCCAAGGCAACGGATGTCCGGCCTGAATGAGTGAAATCCGGATTAGATTGTTATTATTCTAAGTGTCTGACAACATTATGGAAAGGATTCCTACAGAGATAGACCTTTTGAAAACCTCTTTAAAGGGCAACTATTATATAGCATTTTCAGGATTGTATTTGCATTTTGTGTTTGTACTAGAACATCTTTACATAACTTTAATGTTAAAAAAAACACTTTATTTTTCTCATACTGCCCATGGCTGCTGCACCTGTATTCACCCTCTGTATGAGACGCCTGTCTCTCTAATCCCTCCTCCCGACAAAGCCCAGTCTGCTCTGATTGGCCAGCGCGCATCCTGGAATGTCCGGAGCCTCCGCTCCGTTTCACTAATATCAGCTGGAGCTACTGCAACGGAGTATATAGCAGGACTTTGTACCGTGAAAAATCCCCAGTAAAGGCTTCTAAACCAAATAATACACAACTGGACATGTCCCAGCAGTAAAGTGACCCGAAGTTGGGGAGAAATGACCAGCATTGGCCGAGATTACCGCTATGTCGCAGTAGCATGTAGCTACTTAATAGTTAGCAGTATGCTAATGTTGGATTGTAATGGAACGAAGCAGCACTTTTTACCGTCAAAAATCACAGATACATGCTTCTGAACCAAACACTACCCAAACAGATGTGTTTCAGTAGGAATGTGACTAGGAATTGGGGAGAATTTAACAACATTAGCAGCAAAGATTACACATTACTGCCGTTAGCACGTAGCTACTATAGTTAGTAGTTGACACTAATAGAATATAGCAGCAATTTCTACAGTCAAAAATCGCAAATAAAATGTGACCAGCTTTGGCCGAGGTTACAGCTATGTCGCAGTAGCATGGAGCTACTTAATAGTTAGCAGTATGCTAATGTTGGATTGTAATGGAATGAAGCAGCACTTTTTATCGTCAAAAATCGCAAATAAAGGCTTTTAAACCAAATACTACATAAACAGAAAATTTTTCAGGAGTAATGTGACCCGGAATTGGGGAGAATTTAACCACACTGGCAGCCAAGGTGACATATTGTACTGCCATTAGCATGTCACTACGTGGGACAATGTTAACACCACCGCAGTGGCTTAAAAAAAACACTCCAGTCTGGCCTACTTGGAGCAGATGACCAATCATAGAAGGCCGGCTTAGAGTTGCGTAACACTTAGCCGAGAGTAGAAAAAGTGTTCAGAATAGTTAGAAATCTGAACGTTTTAGCTCACAGGGATTTGTCTAAAATACGTTTACCTCATTATTTGTTTTGGCCACGTTTAACATGAAAATCCAACATAACATTGTAGATATGACAGAAAACATGAAAAAAGCATAATATGTGACCTTTAAGACCTTTCTGTTTAACCAAAAAGCTTGAGATTGCTAGCGCTAAACCCACCAGACTCACTCAAAAAAAACAATACTTTTAGCGTGTATAACATCACATTTTAGCTATCTATGATTGTTTGATTGCTAACGTTAGCTCGAAATGCCATTCAAGTGAAAGCCTTTGTTGTGTTTGATTGCTAACTTGTAGCCAGCAGTGTACAAACTTCATTATGTAGGTCCATTTTTATTGTATTGACATTACAGAAGTGTCTCTTAGGAGGTTCTTGTAGGCTACTTCAGCCTCTAGCGAGGATCACAAACAAACATAGTAGTAGTTTTCTCACAAAGAATAACCTGGCAAACGTTATATCTGTATAACTTGAACAAGCCTGTTGCAAAGTGACGCATGCGCAACTCACATCTGCACTCGACTCACATTGGGTAGTCACAGCCCTATTATCTTACATTGTAGCTTGTTTCTCCGCTGCCGACTGCCGCGATCTCACTTAATATTGGAACAGTGTCAAAGAGTGTTGTTCCTATCAGTCACTTAGACAAAAAACGCAGGAAAATAGGGTCCAGGTTGAAAAAAACGAATTTACCCTTTAATGAAAGTTGGTGATGTTTTTATGCGATGGTGTTTGGTTCTTAATGACTGTTCAGACTGAAAACTGAAGCTGGAGTGTTCGGTGCTGGATGGCTCACACCTATTTTACACAGTGATGGACTGACTCACTGACACGCACTTGAAACATTTTTGAAAGCAACTCTTGAACACAATGCTCCACTTTTCCCTCCACAGCAGCTGCTTGAGGAGTGATTGTTTGAACACCAAGTCTTGACACCTGTGCCCTGTCCCGTCTGTCCACCTGTCTGTCCACTCTGTCACTCCAGATCAACAACAAGGCCAATGTGGTCACCAGCACCAAAGAGCCTGCCCCCACTCCTTCTCTGGTACACTGTCTCCCTGCCTTGCTGCCTGCATGTCTGCATGCCTGTCTGTCTCAAACAGTCTATCTGGCCATACTTTCAGTGATGTGTGTCGTTTTCACTTTATTGTCGATGTTGATTGTTTTTTTCCATAAAGCTTAAGAACCACAAATGTCTTTAGTGGTTGTGTTACATGAGCTGTCCACGTGCATTGCTACATTGCTACATTTTCCTTTGTTGTTGATGACGGCTATAATGGCATCACTGGGGCCATTGTATGTCAACTGTGGCTAATGTACTCTTGTCACAGGTTTCAAGCCATTGTTGTCAACCAAACTGGAGACAACACTGGTTTGCTATTGGGTGGATTTTTTAGAGTGTTTCTTACCACTGTAAATATTTTAAATGATAACCTCAATATCCTTTAAAGTACAACAGCTGAGCCCCCCTGGTTAAATATATCTCTAGTCAAGTTTTTTTCTGTTTGGTCCCCAAATAGCTCTAAAAACTACGTTACCCATGAGCCAATCAGACTTGAATCAAAGCATCATTGCTAATGGGAACAAAAAACACCACACGTACTTGCTTCATCCAAAATTGACCTAGAACCCAAAAGTGAATTTTTTTTATCAGGTTAATCTTTAGATTCCTCATTGTTAGCATCGCACACACAGAACTGCATCACGGGAGTTGTAGTTGACTTCTTTTCTTAACATGACAGTTATTCATTCTGAGAGTTACTGTTGGTAAAAACATTGATATCGATGATGGTGATGTATCTTGTTTTGTTTAATCTCTACGCAAACGCAAAGGTTTTAGAAGAGTTACATGTTGGAACTATTTCTTTAAACACAAGCTGTCATTTTTACATGTCAGTTTGTTTACAGATTAAGCAAAAAGGGTACATGTTGATTAGTCAACTTTAAAGATCTATTCTTTAGCTTTGGCAGAACTAGGCTAGCTGTTTCCCCTGCTTCCAGTCTTTATGCTAAGCTAAGTTAACCATGTTCTGACTACAGCTCCGAAGTGCACAGACGTGAGATTGATAGAAAAGAGAAAGCAAATCTTTTAGGGTTTGTACCTTTTTTGACTTCTTATCACACAAGATATTTTCTGACAAAGTTGCAAACGTCTGATAATACTGATAATTCAGCCAGGACCGTTCCACAGCCATCCAAACCTTAAAAGTACCAGTCACCTGGGGCGCTCTGGTAGCTCACTTGGTTGAGCATGTGCCCTTATGTACAAAGGCTCAGTCCTTACCACAGCGCCCCAGGTTCAATTCCGACCCGTGGCCCTTTACTGCATGTCATTCCCCTTTCTCTCCCAGTGTCTTGCCTTAAGCTGTCTTATCCAATAAAGGCAACAAAAGCCTAAATAAATAGTCACATAACACTGTCTACTGTCTATGCAAAAGATTTTTTACCCCTTCTCCTTCACTTCTATAAATCAAACCAGTCACGGTCACATGTACTGTAGCCATGCACAAATCTAGCAATGGCAACAGTGGCGTTATCCTGTGGTGGACAGGGACCATGCACTTCTGTCAGAAAACATGAGCATCACTGTGAGAGTTCATGTGCAGATAGCCCAGCCTGCCCTTTAGAGGTTTTAGTCAAAGTGACTCATCATACAGCACTTGTGGACATTATCAGGATGAATTTCCCACGTACTATACGTGTAAGTGGGAAATTCATCCTGATAATTCTGTTATGTCTCTGTCCTATCCTGTGTTAAGGATGTCTTTACTCTCTTTAGAGCAGAGATCTTCAACAGGGTGTCTGAGACCCCTAGGGGGTCATCAGAGTTCCAGCGGGGGGGGGGGGGGGGCCCAAATTATTGTTACATTTTTGGAAGTTTTTTTTCAAAAATATTTTTTAACATTAATCCAACCTATTTGTGAAAAGACACATATTGATGATAGGCTGACCGGCATATAGGTAAGGTTGTCACTAAGGTAGCCATCCACAGATGCAGTTCATCCTAAGGATTCACTGTGCTGCCACATGTATGTGTAACATTAAAACATGATGTATGAAATCATGCCAACAATTATTATTGTAACTGCTTATGAAGGGTATGTTTAAAGGCTTTAGGCTGCCCACGTTATTGTATTGTAAGTTTAATTTTAAACAATATATGTAGTAGGGGGTCCCTGATCAGTCTATCTCAGTTAAGGGGTCCTTGGCTTAAAAAAAAACATTAAGACACCGGCTTTAGAGTAAAACAGGTATGTTTTTATGTATCTTTTAAGTTGTTATTCGTCAAAGGCTTGCCTTTTACATTTTTACGTAAACATTTTTCTGGATGTTTTAGCTGTAAAAAAGAAGTTTGTATTCTATGGCTAATTTCTCTGTGTGACCAATGTGTTTAATGTCAGTTATTGTCATGATTTCATCAGTGTTGGGTAAAACTTGATCATCTGTGGTGTAACACTTGATATAATTGCTGTTCAGGGAATTGTCACAACTGGTGTGCAGTCGTGCTGTAGTGATGCTGTTTTTAGTACTGACTTGCTTTCCTCTGAATAGCAGTTATGTCAGTCTCTCTTTCTTGTTTTTTCTTTTCCTTTTCTTGCAAAATACATTTGTGTCAAACATTCTTCCTAACTCACTTTCGTTCTGCACCAACCTCTCTTCCTACTGTTGGTTCTCTCAAATCAGGAGCCTCAAACCACTGTTATCCACAACCCAGCTGATGGAAACAAGGTATACAGCTGAGCAGATGCTAGTCTGAAGCTGTGGTGTGCTGCTGATGTGTGTGCCAGTTAGAGTAAAGCTTTAATGTTGCTTCTGGTGACGATGTTTGTGTGCCATTGGATGTTATTGACACTTCTAAAACAAGGGGCTATGGTATTTCTGTGAGATATTGCATGCTGTTATCAACTGTTGCATGCTATTCTTTGACTTAACATTGGTGTCTATGTGTTCAGTTTTGTGTATTACTTACTATTCTGGATATTTGTGATTGTTATTATGTAGGATCTGAACATAAAACAGAGTTTGTGTCGTCCTACATGCCAGTGGTTAAACCTTTGGAAGAGCATGTTCTGTCATTGTAGTTGTAAAATGAGTTTTGAGCAATTGCACGACAGAGAGATTATGCGTGCTCTTGGAACAAAATAACGGCCATGATATACCATGGATACCAAAGCTGTTCTGAGGCTTAACAGAATAGCCTGGAATCTATCTCTACATTATCATGTATACAGCATCAGATGACAGTGTGACAGTTGCTTTGTGCAGTGACATGATGGTGTCGTAGCTCAGAGTGTGACATACAGTATGTGTTCTTGTGCATAGTGTTTTGTAGTATTTACATAAAGTGTACAGTCTGCAGCTGTTTGCCTAATGCATCGCTCGAACCAATGCTGCAATGATCGGATCATTGTGCAAGCAATGTGCCGTGCAACATGAGATACTCCTTATTTAACAAAGGGATGAAAAGGCTTAATATAGATGTGTATGGGAATCCATATAAAGGATAAATCAATTTTAGTTTTGGCCATCATTCTAATAATAAGATGGTACTCATTTAACCCTTGTGTTGTCTTCGTTTCAACCTTGAAAAAAACACTTTTTTTCCTGACATTTGTGACGCCTTTTTTCACAATTTGTTTTTGCTTTTTCCAACGTTTTAAATTTTTAAATTTCTCTTCTACATATTTCAGCGCTTATTTCTATGTCCAATATTTTCTGATATAAAACAAAAATTTAAAACGGGCCAATGTGACTTGAAGTCAACACAAGGGTTAAAGGGTGACTACCGTTTTTTTCAACCTGGACTCTATTTTCCTATGTGTTTGTGACATTGACATTGGTCCAGTATTAAGTGAGATCGCTGCAGTCGGCAGTGAAGAAACAAGCTACAATGTTGATACAAAGTTAATAGCGCAATTGTCCAGCTTGTATTTACCTTCACAAAAGTGCTTGTTTTGCCTCTGACAGGCTCAGATTAATATTCTAAGTGTCTGACAACATTATGGAAAGGATTTCTAACGAGGTCGACCTTTCTGTTAAAGAGTAAGATCCTTTTTTTAAACAAAAAACATCTGCAAAATGTTTTAAACCCACCAGACTCCGTGTAAATAAACGTAATTTTAGCATCTTATAATACACTTCATTTAAAGTCAACAGAAACAAAATAAAACTATAAAAAGACGTGTTGGGTCGTCTTTCCACTTTTCCAACCATCACAACTCTAGTTTTGGTTGAAATAAACGCATACTTCACCAATTTACATGTGAAAATATGTTGGCTCTATACACGCTAAAAGTATTGCTTTTTTAAATGGAGTCTGGTGGGTTTAGCGATAGCGACTTCAGAAACATTTCTGGTTGAACAGAAAGGTCTCAACGAAGTTTTAAAGGTCGACCTCCTTAGAAATCCTTTCCATAATATTGTCAGACACTTAGAATAATAATCTGAGCCTGTCAGCGGCAAAACGAGCACTTTTGTGAAGGTAAATACAAACTGGACAATTGCGCTATTAACTTGCATTGTAGCTTGTTTCTCCGCTGCCGACTGCAGCGATCTCTCTTAATACTGGACCAATGTCAAAGATTGTTGTTCCCATCATCAAAACATAGGAAATTAGGGTTGAAAAACAGGTTGAAAAAAATGGTAGTTATGCTTTAATAGTTGAGAAACCCTCTGGTTAAGGGAAAATGAAAATATTTTTATCTTAAAAATTGTTGGATGATTTCAAGGATTTCGTGGATTAGATACCCTGGATAATCTGACTGCTCGTGTTTCTAACCCCATCACACTTCTCTGTAACGATGTAACCATGTTCCCACATCTCAACAATGACTTTCTGTTCATAATCATAACTGACAGAAATGGCAGCAACAATTACAAATATGATACCCACATGGTTAATACACCTGAATTATCCTTTAATATGATGGGAAGTATTTAGATTTCTTATCGTGAAATATCATCCAGGGCTTGATAACATTTCAACTATAGAAGGGAAGTTGAACAGAGTCATGCTAGCACTATGTGAGGAAAATATGCGATAACGTTGTTGAATATTGCGATAACTATATTACTTGCGATAAATTAACAGATATTAAAGTACTCAGTTCTGCCTTTCTGCTGCTTTCAGTATTCTGCTAAAATACAACAAACTGCTTGTTGAATTTAAACTAATAAAGGAAATCATTTCCAACAATTGTTTATTGAACAAATTTAACATTGAATTGAGTATCAAAGGCAGCAGTAAAAGTTAAATTTTAAAGTGAAGTGTTCTACTGATATTTTCTTTCAACTGACACAAAAAATCGGCGTGCCTGTCGCTATATGTTGCAACCTTTCGCACTGTGTTTATTGCACCAGTTGATATCGCGATGACGTTAAAAAAACGATATATTGTGCAGCGCTAACCCAAAGTCAAAGATCAGCTGTTGTGATGGAGCACTGCGCGTACTGATCCTCAGCGTGTTTGGGCTTCATGTTAGGCTAGTTCTACTCATGTCTCTTATTTGTCGTTTCACAGGAGTCCAGTGAGAGTGCCAATACCACCATCGAGGACGAGGACGTGAGAGGTAGGGACCAATACCCTTCTGTTAGCAAGACGGCTCCCAGGCACTCATTTAAACTCTTTCCTGTGATATGTGGTACCGTGTCAGGGCTCTGACCTCGTCACTGCGAAATGAAAATCCGTTTTAATTACCACAAATTCTGGCATTCACACACTTTGCTGAATAGGTCATTTGCCTTGACTTAAAGCTTTAGTGCGTAACTTTTTTGATATTAATGAACGTCCGTTACATTCAAGCTATTGCCAAATGAGTTGCTACAAAGCTAATCAAGACTATCAGCTCCACACAGCTCTCTCTGTGTTTCTCAGTATGACTATGTTCAGAAGATTGTGGCGTCCGGAGACTTTCCCTCACAGAAACTCCAGTGAAGATAATGATGTCTTCTGAAGAGTACATCATGTTTTTTTAATCCTCCATGTCCTCCTTGGTTACTAGTTACTGAGTAGAGGAGGGGTGGGTGGTGCACGTTCACAGAAGGCTTGTATCATGTGGACGCGCCAACAGTTTTTTTGTCATTACTTAAAATTCCTCATGGGGGCGACAGAAACTATGCTTTATTAAACTCACTTTTGAATGTAAATCCAATAACCAGAGTTGGGAGGACCGCCTACATTTACAAGTAGTGCAAGCTCACAAACAACAGTGGTTGTATTGCCAGATACAGCATGGGTCTATATTAAGGAAATGTTAAGGTAAGTGCTGAAAAGTTAACAATCTCCATAGTGCACAAGTCTAAATTCCACTCATCGCTATTTAAGTCAAGTCACAATTTGATGGCAATACAGCAAAATCTGGACTTAAAATAGACTTGAGGTAAAGTTTAGGGCTGCTGTGTAAAATCCACCAACTATTGGAAAAGTACTGTGTTGAGTGTGAGCCAGCCGACACCTGATACCCTGAAGTATAACAAAGAGAGGTGAAAAGAAAAGGGACAAGGCTCAAGTTCAGTGAAGTGGATATTTGAGATATTTGTTCTAGTTGTCCAAAGGGTGGAATTGATTTTTGGTTGTGAGTCTTTCTGTCTGTTTTCGGATTGTTCACTACAGTAACAGTACAGACCTTTGATAGACCAGAAGATCTGTCAGACAAAAGAGATCTGAATCTCTACAAGTTTTTTACATTTTGTTATTCCTGGCTGCTGGGATTGTAGCTGTATTCAGCGTCTTTCTGCTATTATTCTTTTACATCACAATATAATACAGCCGTTTCTCTGTTACTGATCTTCAGCCTATAAAGAGGCTATGGGGGCTTTCACACCTAGTTCTGTAGAATGTCCAATTTAAATGTATGGATTCAAAACAATTATGTAATCAGCCTATAAAATACCACCATGTATTATTATTTTTTGTTGTTAATTTGTAGAATAATAAAATAAAAAATAACAAAACGCAATGTGCGGCGGCCGGTGATGATAATCTATGTGTGGGAAACACTGGAATTAAAAAGCTTGACCAGTTGTATACAGATGATTCATCATACCAGAGGCAATGTGTTTTGCAATGTGTTGGAGTATCGCCCAGCTCTGGTATAGGGTGTTCCTAACTGTTTTGGCTCAGTAATATCATCAAACACACACAGATATACACACTTAACACAATAAGTGCTACACCTTGTTGTATTGCATCATAGTTATGATGAATTTCTTTTCAGTTATTACAGCATTAAAGGAACAGGACAGGCTTTTACAACTTTGATTTAGCTCCAGCCTCATTGACATGTCACCTTAACTCAGCTGTATTCCATTATAAAAATGCCCTATGCTCTGAAAATTAAGTTTCAAATCATGTGGCACTTAGATAAAAAAAAAAGATTTGTGAATGAATCCAAGCCGAACCACACCTCATCCACTGTGTGTCAGAACGGTGCTGCTGTCCCACAGCGCCACTCACAGGGCAGAAGCTGTCACCACAGCCTCACTTCTCTGCACAGTGTCCTT